>CM076675.1:139004828-139592328 GCA_038501925.1 Xenopus petersii
TGCTTAAGGGCTGTGACTGCTTCGAGCTGGTACAGAAACCCAAAACATAATGTACAACATTTCTAGCCTACTTTTTTTTTACTAACGTTTAGTTCTCCTTTAGTAGGTTAAGCTGAAGGATGTTTGCTGAACATTGCAGTTCTACACCATCTTGAATATCTACAGTATATTGCTTCCCCTGACACAGAGCATATCATTAAATTAAGAATGGGCTTTTTTCGCCATCAGTTATAATGTAATTTTTAGCTCTTAATGACGCATTTAGTTAAACACTGTTTTGGCACAAATATACATCCCTGAAGCCTAAAGTGACAAATATCAGATTATGAAAATAGTCAGCGTTCACTTTCCCCATCTCTTTATACTTGTGCAGCATTATCCTTCTTTATATTGGATTCCGTCCAACATTTGAACAAATAAATAGTGGATAATTGCCATCAGTTTTCCAGAAATGTAGGGGAAGGCTAGTGGGAATGACACAGACCATTCCGCTTGTCCCAGATTGCTGCAGACTTTCTGCTGGGATTCCCTGTAACTGACATTTATGTTTCATGCACTTTCTCCTGGTTTATATTTCAATTTAATAATACCCCCCAGAAAAGGGGAATTGCTTGCCACAAACGCTTCAAGCAAACAGGCAGTTTTATGGCTGCATACTGACCTGCGCTGTGATGATGATGATGATTATGCTCAGCTGGCTTTATGACTTTATTGTTGAGATCCTTTAGTGATTGCAGCTGTTTCAGACATCTGTACAATCTTTGCATTAAAGGCTTTTTTTACTGAGATCATTAGGAAAGCATAGTATCTGGACATCTTTAAGTCTTTGACTTGCATGTAATGTGACATATTGAGATGGACAAGGCTCCTCTCTTTTCAGCTAAGACATTTATAATACCAGAATTAATGACTGCACATATTCCAATTCTACATAGGTATAACATAAAACACACAGGGATGTTAAACTCCATGCTACCAGGCTGGAGTCACGGTCGGCACCCTAATTCCAGAACTAATGCTAAGCACCCTGTTCTCAGCTCTTGCTTCTGCCTTTAACAGCCGCCTTTCACCTCGGGAGGAGCCCTCGGTTAATCGGATGCCGCCAGGTCTTAAGAGAGGTGCCAAGCGAAGCGTTCTGGATGAGTTGAGGGGCACGACGGTAAAGCAAAGTCTCTGGGCAGAAGGTCGTAGTAAAAGGCGTAGACACAAAGTCATAATCAAACAATGACCCAGGAAGGGGTGGGACTCTTACTATCAGAGGGGGGTCAGCTGGTTGATGAAAACAAAATAAAAGCGCAGATTCTGAACTCATACTTTTCATCTGTCTACACAAATGAGGAACCAGTAAGTGAAGGTTTCCTTCTTAACAGTCCCAATTCTAGTAATACAACTAATGATGCATGGTTCACACATGAAGAAATTCAAAAGAGACTAGAACATGTTAAGATTAACAAAGGTCCAGGGCCAGATGGTATTCATCCCAGGGTAATTGGCGAGCTTAGCTCTGTGATTGCCAAACTTCTTTACTTGATTTTTCAGGATTCATTGAGATCTGGCATGATGCAGAGAGACTGGCGATTTGCTAATGTGGTGCCTCTATTCAAAAAAGGATCCCATTCTCAGCCTCAAAACCATAGGCCAGTTAGTCTGACGTCAGTGGTAGGAAAGCTTTTCGAAGGGTTAATAAAGGATAAGATACTGGACTTCATAGCAAATCATAATACTATGAGTTTGTGCCAGCATTGTTTTATGCGTAATAGATCTTGCCAGACTAACTTAATTTCTTTTTATGAGAATACAAGTAGAGACCTCGATTCTGGGATGGCAGTGGATGTGATTTACTTAGACTTTGCTAAAGCATTTGATACAGTGCCACACAAAAGGTTACTGGTTAAATTAAGGAATGTTGGCCTGGAACATAGTATTTGTACCTGGATAGAGAACTGGCTAAAAGATAGACTACAAAGAGTGGTGGTAAATGGAACATTTTCTAATTGGACCAGTGTTGTTAGTGGAGTACCACAGGGCTCTGTACTAGGTCCCTTGCTTTTCAACTTGTTTATTAATGACCTGGAGGTGGGCATTGAAAGTACTGTTTCTATTTTTGCAGATGATACTAAATTGTGCAGAACTATAGGTTCCATGCAGGAATGATTTGTCTACAAAATGAGGTTCAATGTTGATAAATGCAGGTTATGCACTTTGGCAAAAATAATATAAATGCAAGTTATACACTAAATGGCAGTGTGTTGGGAGTTTCCTTAAATGAGAAGGATCTAGGGGTCTTTGTAGATAACACGTTGTCTAATTCTGGGCAGTGTCATTCTGTGGCTACTAAAGCAAATAAAGTTCTGTCTTGCATAAAAAAGGGCATTGACTCAAGGGATAAAAACATAATTATGCCTCTTTATAGGTCCCTGGTAAGGCCTCATCTGGAGTATGCAGTGCAGTTTTGGACTCCAGTCCTTAAGAGGGATATAAATGAGCTGGAGAGAGTGTAGAGACTAAGTGCAACTAAATTGGTTAGAGGGACGGAAGACTTAAATTATGTGGGTAAACTGTCAAGGTTGGGGTTGTTTTCTCTGGAAAAAAGGCGCTTGCGAGGGGACATGATTACACTTTACAAGTACATTAGAGGACATTATAGACAAATAGCAGGGACCTTTTTACCCATAAAGTGGATCATCGTACCAGAGGCCACCCCTTTAGACTAGAAGAAAAGAACTTTAATTTGAAGCAACGCAGGGGGTTCTTCACAGTCAGGACAGTGAGGTTGTGGAATGCACTGCCGGGTGATGTTGTGATGCTGATTCAGTTAACACCTTTAAGAATGGCTTGGATGATTTTTTGGACAGACATAATATCAAAGGCTATTGTGATACTAAGCTCTATAGTTAGTAAAGGTATGGGTATATAGAATTTAATTAAAAGTAAAGAGGGGTGTGTGTATGGATGCTGGGTTTTCATTTGGAGGGGTTGAACTTGATGGACTTTGTCTTTTTTAAACTCAATTTAACTATGTAACTAAACAGGCTAGGTCGAGGCAGGCAGATTACAAGCGGAGTCGGACAGGCAAGGGTCAAACCAGGAGATCAATCAGAGGGGATACGGATACAGAAGAGTCATTTATCAGGCAGGGTCAGGATTCTAGAAGTCAGAATAGTCACAAACAGGCATGGGTCACAACAGGTAATCAGAAATAATCACACAGAAGCACCACAAACTCAACACAGAGGAACCTATAACGGGCATTGTGAAAATGTATTCTGTGGCTTTAAATACTTTTGAAACTTACGCCATTGCGCGCTGGCATTAACACGCCTGTGCCTACAAATGAAGCAGAGGTGCGCCTAGGAAATAGCAGGCCTGGAGGCAGAAGAACCTTGTGGCGGGCATCCCAGCCGAGGGGGAGACAGGCATCCCTGTCGACCCCCGCCCGTAGACCACCAGGATGAGTCATCACAGCTGGTCAGCATACAGTCCTGGCTTTGGCAAGCTTTTTATTGAGATTGGGTGCCAGTAGTTTTATTTTGCTTAAACCATAAACTGAGTTTATTAACCAAAACCAGAGTTCACAATGGAGTATGGAACATAGAGTAACACATAGATCAACCAATATAACAAGATATACTCACTGTACCGAACATAGAATGACTCTCTGCAAAGTAGAGAGTACACGTAGAGAGTTAGGCAGCTTGTGAGAAGGTATTTCCCCAATCTTCAGGATTACCTTAGGTGGAACTCAGAAGACTACGTTCTCCGCTGAGTCTAACCCTTAGGCCCTACTATGGGGTCAGTAATACCCCATAGTAATCCCTCTAGTATCCTCGTTGGAGCTATGAGCTGCTCAACTACATACCCTATCTATCACTCTATCACTCCAAAGGATGTGCCTGTCAATAAAGGGTAAGGGTGTCTAAGTTTTCACATCCCTACACCTGATATTTTGCTATATATTTATGTCATGAGCTTATGGGGCCGTGGCCAAACGTTGAACCTTCAAATGGGGCTTGAACTGAGAAAGTATAGAAACCACGGCTCTAGTGGTTTACATGCTACTGCTTATTGTATGTCAACGGAACATGCCTTAGCTGCTATGGCATCTTTCTCTGCTATTCATCAACCAATATCATGCATTTTCAATAAAAAATGCAATCAAGTGTTTGCAAATATTTTCTTCATTTATGAAAGCATAAGATTGTTGGTTGCTTTGATGTGTTAGCTTCATGCCATGCTGAGTTTTTCATTCTCTCTAGACTTAATATTCCTTTAGCATTTCATTTTTGGGTTTTAATGTTATTCTGGAGCCAGAGGCTTGTGAGAAAGCAATAAAATATTAAATCATATATTAAACAGTCTGTTCAAGCAATTGAATGACATATGAAAGTGCTCAGTTTTATGCCATAGCATTTCAACTGCTGACCTGGGGAAAAGGCTTTCTCTGCCTCTATGGGGGCAAATTCACTCTGAAGTCAGATCTGAAGTTGCGCCAGCGACAGTTTGGCTGCAGTTCGCCGCACTTTGCCAGGTGTAGTTTGGCCAGCACTACGCAAATTCACTAAAATGCGAAGTTGTGCTCAAGGAGGCGAACGGTAGCAAAGTTGCACTACCGTTACTTCATCAGGCAAATCGAAGTTACGCTAGCGATGCCTAATTTGCATACGGCGCAAAGTTAAAATATAATGGACGTATATGCTGCAGCAACTACATTACACTACACAAGCCCAGGAAACCTTTAAAATAAAATAAAGGTGTTCTATTGCCCTATACATGTGCCAACTGTATTGTTGAGTTGCCATATATTAGGAAATGTAGGGGGGAAGGAGAGTTCCCCCAAAAAAATTTACACTATTTTTCAGCCTATCACCCTTAAAAAAGTAAAAGACGCCAGCGTTTTTTGGGACTTAGAAAAAATTTAAACTATTTTTGGACAAACACCTATCTATTGTATTGAACTTCGCCTGGTCTGACCTGGCGAAGTAAAGTCTGGCACAAGAGGTAACGTTCAGTAAAATGCGCAAGTTAGTGAATTAGCTTAGTTACGTCCCGTCGCCATAGTGCAACTTCGCCTGGCGTAAGGGTGCGAAATAGCGCTAGAGTAGGTCCACTTTGCTAGAGAATTTATGCCAGCACCCATTAGTAAATTGGTGGAGTAACAAAATGACGTTACGCTGGTGAATTTGCACTAGCGTTAGCCGCTTCAAACTTTAGTTAATTTGCCCCACAGTCTTTGTTGAATTTACTGCTGCAAACCTTGAGGATTGAAATGTCCGAATATTAATCTTAATTTGTATTTGTATCAATGTCACCCTCAGCGCTGGACAGAATCACAGGCAATTCTAATGTTATTTATAATACACAGGAGCTGTGAATTACCAATAATTATATCCTTATAGTCAGTGCATAGTGATGTCATCAAATACAAGGGTGCTAACATGCGGGACAAGGTAAAAAATCTTTTCTCCTAAGGGCAATAAAGCACATATCAGGGCCCTGATTGATGTTTATGGATGTCGCTTCTATGGCATCTTATTACCCTGTACTATAAAAAATAATGCCCCTGACTGCAGCCTCATGCTAATATCCTTCCATTTGAAAACATAGTCCCTTATGTACATTAAAGAAAACTTGAATATAGGGACAGCTGCTTGCATTTAAGAAATCATTTCCCGTCCATTTCCCTTGTTAAGGTTGAATGCAATTTTTAGCCTTTTTCTCCTTTTTTTTTGCACAGTATATGATTACATTTTGTTTAAAAGAAATATCTGTAAACATTGACAGACACACAGACATTAGGGCATTGTATATTAAATAAATAAACACTCATGACAGGCTTTAAACATCCTTGTCTTTGCTGATATTCAGCGCATGTCACTGTGTTTATAATGCCATTATAAAGCACCATGGAATGCGCATAAAAAAGCATCGCTTCCAGGCATTGCTAAAACATGGCATAAATAACAAAATCACTTTTGCAAATACACAAGAACTCTACTCAAAACACAACGGGAACAACACGGTGATTAATGTAACTGCACTACTGTGAATAATCAATGGACATATAATAGAGGCAGTCCCAACAATGAATGCATTGTCTCACAAGAGAAGGTTAGCGTAATATGACGTCGATTGGTAACTATTAGAAAATATCATTAAAATCAAGAATTGATTAAAGTGCTTTAGAGAAGGATATTAACAAAGTTCAAAGGGGTAGTGCTTAGTAGAACGTCATGTCAATGCTTTTTGTCTTGGTAATTACCCATAAGACTTCTTGTGCATATAAGTACAGGGCGTTAACATTGGTATATATGATTCCCTAAAAGACGTACTATAGTACAATAAGAATTGGACTGTAGAGCAGCCAAATAATAGATAGATCATCAGCATAACACAGTATATTGTAAGGATGCCAGACCATCTGAAAAATCAGGGACACATCTAATAAACACAACTTGTAGGACTGGCTGTTGGATTTTTTTTCCTATGATCTAGTTACCTTAGTACAGTACATACTGTGCCATATCACTACCTGTCTGTCTTTTTTTAACTCAAAAGGGCACATAGTAGTCTCAACAAGGGACAGGTATTTAGTATTTATAGAAAGCGGAAGCCATTAGTGGAATGACATCCATATTATGAGTCCCAGTGATCAAAATCTGCTGACTATAGGAGTTATTTACATTACCCCAAAGCCCAAGTACTAGAGTGCTAAAAGATGCAAGAACAGTCCCCTGTGTGCTCCCTTAAAAAGCACTGGTGTCCCGGAATGGCACCTTCCTTATGGCATGTTGGTATATGTCCCCATTGTGTTATTGTGCCTTGTTCCCTTATAGTCTGACTTTTCCTTGACAGCCATAGCCTTCTGGGGCCTTAATACTTGGCCATACACAAATAATCTCTCATTTGGGGTGGTCAACCCCTTGACTGGATCATAAGAAAGGCTTATGAACGCCAGATTTTAATTAATACGACCAATAGTTTTGGCTACATACATGGACAAATAAATCACTGACTTGTGCTCCCGTTGCCATTAAATTCTGATCTGTATATCATTCTGTGGCCTGTTGGGAGAAGATATGAATACTGTATCAGCCATACACTAGGATGCCAAATGCAACTTTTACTAGTTTTAGCAAATAATCAGATATCAAAAGTAGTGAAAAGGAGGAGGATATACCATGTACCTGCCAACAAAGGGCATCACAATTATCTCGCCCTTGTTGAGTTAAAATAAATGCCAGCTTCGTTGGCTAGTAAGGACAGATCTGTGCATGTACGGCTAACTTTACCCTGCTAGAAATATGTTGTTGTTTTCCCATTTCTAGTACAGGTATCAGATCTGTTATGTATATATGTATGTTTGAATATTTTTATTTGTAAAGCGCTCCTCGAGGGCAAAGCACTGTACAGCAAAACAATAAATTAGTAGTAACAAACAAGGGGTCATTGGAATAAAAATACAATTCAAATAAATATAAAAAATAATTACAATACAGATTAAGTGCTCAGTGTCAAGGAAACAGAAGGCTAGAGGACCCTAACCCATAGGGCTTACAGTCTAAACGTTATCCGGAAACACGCTTTGAATGATGGAAAGGATGTCTCCCATAGACTCCATTTTATCCAATTAATCCAGATTTTAAAAAAAAAATTTCCTTTTTCTCTGTAATAATAAAACAGTACCTTGTACTTGATCCAAACTAAGATATAATTAATCATTCTGGAAGCAAAACCAGCCTATTTGGGTTTATTTAATGTTTACATGATTTTCTAGTAGACTTAAGGTATGAAGATACAAATCATGGAAAGATCCATTATCCGAAAACCCCCATGTCTTAAGCATTCTGGATTACAGGTCCAATACCTGTACAGTATTATGTGAATGCACAAAATAACCACACAGTGACTCCATATACCCGAAAATACCCAAAATCCGAAAAATGTGTGATTTTTTGTGTTATAATAGGTTTTTAAAAAAATCACGAATGTTTTGGAATTTATTAAACTCCGAGGGCTAAAAAGCCCGCATATAAAAACACGGCATTTCAAACCTGTCGAGGTTGCATAAAAGTTACTGGGAACAGTCCCATTGATTTTTGTTTGTGTCGGGGGATTCGGGCAATTTCACAAGGTTTTCGGGCAAAATTCATAAACAAATCGTTAAAATCTGAGCTTTTCCCGCAAAGGTAATTTTTGGGAAAATGTAATAATAAATAACCATTAAAAATCAGAGCGGCTTAGATCGGAGTTTGTAGCAGCCGATATTGAGATAAATTCGGACCTTGATAAATAACCCCCATAGGGTAAAAAAAACTGTCTGGGCTTTCACATATATTTTTTCTTCTTAATAGCATCCTTGATTCTATATTCTGTAACCGTTTGAGGTAACAGGGTCGTCGTCTCCTGGGGTAGACGGGTGCACAGCAAAACTGGCTGCTAATGTGCAACTGGTCGCAACCAGTTTTATTTGTCTGGTTGGCAGGAAGACAGGAATCAAAACAAACAAAAATGAAAATAAAACCTTGCCTGTCCGGCACTAACTAAACAATTAGCTTCTAACTAACTAGGTGAGGACCTAACATCCAGCACCAAACAGAAAAGAGTATTTGTGGCACAGCACATACTCACATGCATCCGGCTCTCTAACAGGTCTGCACTGCCTGCTCTTTTCCCCAGGATTGAGAGAGCTAGACACACAATCCCTTCCCTACTTAAAGGGATACTGTCATGGAAAAACATGTTTTTTCCAAAACACATCAGTTAATAGTGCTGCTCCAGCAGAATTCTGCACTGAAATCCATTTCTCAAAAGAGCAAACAGATTTTGTTATATTCAGTTTTGAAATCTGACATGGGGCTAGACATATTGTCAATTTCCCAGCTGCCTCCAGTCATGTGACTTGTGCTCTGATAAACTTCAATCACTCTTACTGCTGTACTGCAAGTTGGAGTGATATCACCCCCTACCTCCCCCCCCCCAACAGCCTAACAACAGAACAATTGGAAGGTAACCAGATAGCAGCTCCCTAACACAAGATAACAGCTCCCTGGAAGATCTAAGAACAGCACTTAATAGTAAAAGCCAAGTCCCACTGAGACTGATTTAGTTACATTAAGTAGGAGAAATAACAGCCTGCCAGAAAGTAATTCCATACTTAAGTGCAGGCACAAGTTACATGACTGGGGCAGCTGGGAAACTGACAAAATGTCTAGCCCCATGTCAGATTTCAAAATTGAATATAAAAAAATCTGTTTGCTCTTTTGAGAAATGGATTTCAGTGCAGAATTCTGCCAGAGCAGCACTATTAACTGATGTGTTTTGGAAAAAACATGTTTTTCCATGACAGTATCCATTTAAGGAGAAAAAACACCTGTTCCTCTCTCAGGCAAATCTGTACTGTCCATCTGGAATCAGATCCTGCCCAACACTCAACCGGGACCTTTTCCGGCTATTACAGCTAGCCACAGACCAGTGAAAAATGTACATTTACCTTGTTGCTTAAAAACAGTATGACAGAAATCTGGATGATACATACACCCATTCAACCAATTTCCCAGCATTTCTGTTACAATTCTTACATTTTATCAACAATATTGATATACAGTAAGGGAGTTATTCATAAAAGTCTGATTTTTTTTTGGTCAGAGTTTTAGGGCTGAACTCCATGAGGCGATCTGGACCAATTGCGGCATTCACATCAGACAGTTGGATACATGTAGTTTGTAACTGCAATTTCACAATCAGTCCTATTATATTCTACACTTCATACATGTCGCATGTGTGTTATCACATGGCGACGAATCAGTCAGGATCCCCACGTGGAGTTCAGCCCTAAAAGGGGAAAACACAGGCCATGTAGAAATCAATGGCAGATGTACAAAAATCCAACAAAAAATTGTGGTTTTTGGATGATAATCCAAAAATATCGTACAATTCAGATATCTTTCATGATTTTATTGAGTCTTTTCCCACATCAGATTTTTTTGAGAAAATGTATTGATTAATACAGTAAAAATGTGCACGGGAGTTTGGTTGAAGATGTTTTAAGAAATCAGTGTGAAATTTTAGTAAAGAACCCCCTGAGCTGCAGCTTATATATTTTTATTGGAACTAGAAAATAACCCCCTAAAGGTAGCCATACACGGGCCGATAAAAGCTGCCAACAGACACAGTCGGCGGCAGTTTATTGGCACATGTGTAGGATGCTCCGACTGGCTTTCCTGATCGATATCTGGCCGGGGTTAAAAAATCCCATCGGATTGCGGCTGCATCTATTTGTTGAAGCGACCGCCTGTATTGGCTACATTATGATCAGCTTGATATTGCCCACTTCAATGTGGGCATATCGGGGAGAGATCCATTTGTTTGGTTAAATCGCCAAACGAGCGGATCACTACATGTATGGCCACCTTAAGTATCATTTTGTCATACACAATGGCAATACATATGCTTGTATTAAATCTAGTATGACTGAGCAGAAAGTGTATAAGCAGTGTGGCTTGTGTAAACTCGGTGCCATTCCAACAACAGTACCAAAATGGGGTTAATGGGGCAAGTGAAGATGTAGAATCCATACAGGAAAAAAAAAACGAATGCAGTGGAGAATCAACATGTCTCAGCCAAGAATCACAAGTTTTACAAGTAAAACCTCCTCAGATGGTGCATACCAAATTGGTAACATTTTTGTAACACATTGCTAACTTTTGACTCATAAGATCTTGAAAAGCTGCAGAGCTACAGTGTTGGGAATCAGTCTGCTCAACATTCATGTTCCCTTTTAACTCCTTGTACATTAGATCTTCCCATACCGCAGAGGTAAACATAGAAACAGGTTAAATGTAGTATCTCTAACATGAAATCCTCTATTGCTGTTCTGCCTATCCCATGGTCCTCCAGGACTTCAGAACAGGATCACGGTTCATAAACACATTAAATTATATGCCCAGTTGCTCATCTGATAATTTGCTTTTTTCCTACAATACATTGTACCCATGTATTAATCCCATTTCCAGTACATGTTCTGGCTCCAGACTTGGTGTAAGGATTACCCTGGTGGTCTAGTGGGCAGCGGGGTCCACCGCCGCTCCTTCGGCGTGGACGCCCGCTGCGCTGCTCCTTTCTCCTCTGTGTCCGGCCCCTCTATGGCGCGCATGTCGGCGCTCTTCCTGGGTTATGCGCCGGCATGATGACGTCACGCGCATTGGCACGAAATTCAAAAATTACACATTGCCCGTTGTTAGGGTCTGTTTGTAAAGTTCCTAAGTGCCTGATTCTAATTGTTATTACTGGTTTTGTCTGCCTGTTTTCTCCAATCCTGATCCTGCCTGCTTGTGACTACTCTGACCTCTCCAATCAATGCTTATAAAGATAATTCTTTTTACATTTCTGTATATATACATTTGTTAATATATATGTTTAGGTGAATCCTAAGGGGGGTGAGCACTTCATGCTGCCTACCTCCCAACATTTGAAAAATGGAAAGAGGGACAAAAAACATGAAAATGTTTTGACCACTCCCATTTTATGATGGGAACTTAATTAGTTACAAATGTATCTACGTGCAGGTGCTGAGTATTCTGGGCTCTCTGCCCAGATTAATTAAGTTTCAGAGACTTTGTAAACTGTGGACTTTTTAACAGAAATCTGGGACTGCAGGCAGAGCTCTCAAAATCAGTACTGACCCCCAGGGCCACTGCTGCCATGAGGCAAGATGAGATCTTTGCCTCAGGCAGCAGTGAGTGGATAGTTACAAGGGGGTGACAAAAAGTCTCCTCCTGTAACTTTAAGAGAGCAATATCCGGGTTTAACCCAAAAATTTGGCTCTGCTAGTGCAGAGAGTGCTATAGCTCTTATTGCACTTGCCCCCCTTTGACCCACTCCGATGCTGATGTTTTAAGCACGGGCCCCTTTGAGATTTCTTGATATTGTTCTATACAACGTGTCTGTATCTACTGTGGTAGCATGTGCCTTTTTGCCCTATTAATTGCATGGCTGCTCCCATAGCTACACAGCAGACTACTTATATATACATATACTGTATACATGCATTTATTTTTTTGTACCAGTGCAGAGTAACTGTACATTATGTTCAAATGCATATAAAAGACTTTAACTTTTTTTTTTACTGGTCCCTTAAGGACAGTAGCAGCTGTGGCCAATGTGTTGTACACTTAGTTCCACTTGCATGAAAGGGTAGAACTCCACAGGCGATTTCTGCTCGATCCGACGCTGCACAAAAATGCAGGCTTCACGTCAAATGCGACAGAAATAAGGTAAATGCATTGTCGGATGGTGACGCAGAGTTGATCCAACGCGACACGACTGTCGGATGCAGACGTTTGCATACAACAGTGCAATGCATTCACTTACTTTATTTCCATTGCATCTGATTTGACGCCTGCGTTTTTGCGCAGTGCGTCAGATCGCTCCAAAATTGTCCGGTGAGTTCCTCCCTGAATTGGATGGAACTGTGGCAAAAATGTTTGCTCAGAAATGCACCATTTCTAACACACATTGTCAAAATTATGTCTGAAGCAGATACTTTAGGTGCAAATCTGCCTGCACAAGTCTTTGGACACATCCCACCCTGCGAACCCTGGAGCAACTGCCACCTCCAAGCCAGGGTTTTTACAGCATAAATACACACATTTATGCCTGCACACAAGGAGCATCAGCCGAGTACAACTACCGTAACAAGGGGCATCTTTGGACTCAATATTTTTCTACTGTCCCTGTGTAAAATGTATAATGAAGCAATAGAATTCTTAATGTATCGGATAGAAATTGAGCATAGGACTAGCCAGATATGGGATGACTTTGACGTAGTTGGCCAGCTTAAATATATTGCAATATAAGGACAAACAATCCTTGTTTTGTCTTTGTCTTAAATATATTGATAATGGGTTGTGTGCAGAGGACCTCTTGTATTCGTATATAATATATATATATATATATATATATATATATGTATATATTTATATATATATGTATTTGGAGATTGCCTAGTATTGCAATTTGTTTCAGTTTAAGAAAGACCATTTCCCATAGACTCAATTCTAATCAAATAATTCCAATGTTTTTTTCCCTTTTTCAACGTAATAATAAAACAGTCGTTTGTACTTGATCCCAACTAAAATATAATAAATCCTTATTGGAAGCAAAACAACTTTTTAGCAGACTTAAGGTATGGGGATCCACATTATGGAAAAAACACTTATCTGGAAAACCTCAGGTTCTGACCATTCTGGATAACAGATCTCATGCCAAGTATTTCTCTCCCCCACCCCCATTACAATTTTTTAAAGGTTCTCCTGTCTTTCTTTGCCTTTAAGGGGTGTGCACCTTACAGTATATAAAGTGAGAATGGGTTCCGCTGCCCCAGCACGTTTATTCTCCACCTTTGAGCAGGGCAAATTGTTCAGCTGCAGGAAGTACAAAATGTAACAACCCCATGCCAGACATTTTATGACAGCACTAAAATAGAAATCAAAACTCTAATCCAGTAAAATATGTGCCATCATGTCAGAAGTATTCCAAGTATTTATGATCAGCAAAGAATTGCATTTCTACATTCGCCTAAAAGTTCACTTTAGTTTAAAAGAGAAAATGCTTAAGGCAAATCTAAGCGACAGATACCATTACAGAAAGGGCTATTTTCATCTTTTCTTGCAGAAATATGCATGTTAAAAGTGGCAAATGCTTTTCTCAGAGACATTAATATGACAACTAAAACATGCATTTGCTTGTTAAGTAGAATAACATTAAAACATGAATTAAAATACTAGCTCAAAGGATATATATACTTGCCCATTGGAAAGCTCTCTCAGAAGAGTAAAGGGCAAAGTCTCTTTGAGCAGCAAAGCAATTTTTTCATACTGTATGTTTTGAGTACAAGGAGTTATTAATATTACCTTTTTTGATTACTTGTATGATCTTTTGTACACACATTATAAAACTGTGTGAAATATAATATGGGTAAGGGACCTGTTATCCAGAATGCTTGGGACCTAGGGCTTTCTGGATAAAGGATCTTTCTGTTTTCTGGATCTTCATACCTTAAGTCTACTAAAAATCATTTAAACATTAAATTAACCAAATAGGGTTATTTTGCCTCCAATAAGGATGAATTAAATCATAGTTGGGATTAAGTACAAGGTAATGTTTTATTATTACAGCGAAAAAGGAAATCATTAAAAGAAAATTTAAATGGAGTCTATAGGAGGTGGCCTTGTCGTAATTCAGAGCTTTCCAGATAATGGATCCTCTACTGGTAAAATATTGAGTGGATATGAAATTATGCTGAAGCATAATAACTCGTTTGTATGTTCACAAGCTCAAAGCTTGGAGGGAATGTATCTTTCCAGGAGCACAAGACAAATCCAATACAAATCAGAGCTTTATAGGGCACTGATTATTTTTGTTGTGTATCTGTTCTTTATTATTCCATTTTCCTGCTGTGTATCTGGTCCTTGTTATTACCTTGTGTGAGGCAGTGTTAATGGGATACCAGCGATTGTCCACCCTTTTCCTATTTTAGCCAATAAACTGAATTTAATAAACCACAAGGGATATAAATGTTCTTTGAAAGACGCAGCGCAAGCAGCTGCAGATGTTTTACTTATCAGAAGTCCTTATCACTGCTTTACAACAAGGATAACCAATGCCAGTGTGCTGATCTACTAGGGCTCTTCCAATAAAACTAGGTAATGCTCAAGTGGAAAGAAAAGCTGGTAACCTTTATAAATACACATTGCTTGCAATTGGTTGAATGGCTGTAGTCTTCTTTTGCACTAATCTCAAACACGTCAAAGATGTTTCTAAAGCTTGCCATGCACAAAGCTCAACTTTTCTGGGATTAATTATGCGACAAAAGTGAGATAATTCCGAATACGAAAATACTTTCTCTAAAACCGATCACGTAGAAGTTAATGGCAGATGTCCCTTTTACAACTGGAAGATCTTTCTTTGATTCGTGGTTTTAGAGGTTTTCCTGTGTTTTTGACACTGGCTTTTGTGTGGGAATACACATAAGTTGTAGTTATTGTGCGACAAATCATTCAGTGACTTTTGCCGTTCATGCTTTTTCAGCCGGACCTTTTAATAAATTTCATGACATTCGTGGGTTTGGAGAAAGTGAGTTTAGTTGTGATTTCATAAAACTCTAAAACCTGCTGATAAATAGTCCTCCAGGGTAGTGATATTATTATAAATAACGAGTAAGCAGAATGTTGTATGATTTGGCCAACAAGGCAGTACTGTAGGTCAGATTGGGCTGATTCCATTGTTTGGACTCCAAAGTAACAATTGGATTACATTAGGTCCTGATGCAGTCCTCAGGAGAGTGCAATAATGTATTAATTATGGAGTGCATCAATGTATTAATTATTTCTTGAGAAAGACCTTGCTTTATAAAATTTTCCCTATCAACCTCCAGGCTGTCAGGTTCATTCGATATATGTCCGGAAATCACATTTTCCCCTGGAATAATAGATCTTTCCTGAGCGGGAGTTTCCAATAATTTTTCCTGGAAAGGTTCATCAGATCTGAGAACCACATTCTCCTCAGCCAGAAGGGGGCTATTATGATAACAGACGACTTCTCCACCCTGATCTTCTGGAGGACTCTTTGGATCATAGGGAAAGGAGGAAAAACATATGCTAGATTGAAGTCCCATGGAATGGTCATCACATCCAGAAAGTCTGGGTTGTCTTCTTTGTTCAACGAGCAGAAGCAATTCACCTTGCTGTTTTGTGGGAGACCCCACTTCTGGACTAATATCTGGAGTTCCCACTCCCCATGGTTTATCTTTTTCCTGCTGAGATAATACGCCAGGGTATTGTTTGAGCCTTGTATGTGGACAGCTCTGAGAAGACGAAGATTGTTCTTTGCCCATGACATCAACTTGTGACATTCCCTCCTCAGAAGAGGAGCCCTGGTACCCCCCTGCTTGTTTATGTAACATACAGCTGAATAATTGTCTGATCTAATTAGGACTTCCTTCCTTTGGAATCTCTGAAGAGCTATCCGAATAGCCTTTAGCTCTTTGAAGTTTGAAGACTGGCTTCTTTCCCAAGATGTCCAACTGCCCTGCATCACCTTGTTTTTTAAATGAGCTCCCCAACCTTTGGCAGAGGCATCTGTGGTCAAAATGTTGAATTTTGGAATTTTGAATGATTTACCCTGCGCTAACATCTGTGGATTGATTCACCACTTCAATCCTTTCTTGAGTTTCACTGGAACTTTGATAGACGAGTCCAGAGAATTTGGATCCTTGTTCCGCTTTTGCCCAATTCACTGCCTCTATGGATGCCATCATCAACCCCAAGACTTTCATGGCCTGACTAATTGATACTGATGAGGCTCTGCTTATCCTGTTGATCTCCACACATAAAGACTGAACTTTTTCCTGAGGAAGAAGAACTTTCATTTGGACAGTGTCTAGGATGAGACCTAAATATCTGAATGTAGTTGGATGCATATTTGATTTTTTTACGTTTATAATCCATCCATGTTCTCTGAGAAGAGACAAAGTCAGGTTTAAATGTTCTGTCATCTGACTTAGGGATGATGCTTTCAGCAACCAGTCATCCAAGTATGGCACCACAAAGTCTCCTTGTTGTCTAAAGGCTGCTGCAAGAACCACAATAACCTTCGTAAATACTCTCGGAGCTGACGGAAGGTGAACAGGATTGAACCCTGATAGACTGGTTGAACCCTGATAGACTGCTATTCTGAGAAATGGTCTGCTTTCTATGTGTATGGGAGCATGAAGATATGCATCTCTGAAATCTATTGTCACCATAAGGTCTCCTTATTGTAGAATACCAATGGCAGATTTTAAGTTTCCATACGAAACTTCTCCTTTCTGATGATTTTGTTCAAGTATTTTATATCTATGATAAGACGTAACATGGGAATAAACCCCTTTTCCTAGTTCTGAGAGAGGAACAGGTTCTAAAACCTTTTCTTTTAAGAGTTTTTGTATTTCTTCCTTCAAGAGACCCCTTTTTACTGGGTCTGCCTTTCTTTTGTTTACAAAGAACTTCTGATGAGGAATCTTGTGAAAAGCAATAAAATAACCTCTTTCTATAAAGCGTAGAACCCATGCATCTGAGGTGGTTGACTTCCATATTGGAAGAAATGAAAACAGCCTTCCTCCTACTTGGTCCTGACTTCTGGCGTCAGAAGTCGGAAGATTTTCTGCCAGGAGTGTCTTTCTTCTGTGTAGATTCTTTAGCGAAACCTCTTCCTCTGAAGTTTCTAGCTCTGTTGTGGTCCCTTTCTCTGTCCATACCTCTGAATATAAACTATCTGTGAGATGAGGATGGGGGTGATGATCTTCTGGACGAGGATCAAAAAAACCAAGACATGAATTCTTTGGCTTTCTCTTTTTCCTGCATATTATGCTGCGTTAAACATGCTTGACATCTAGAATGTTCCCAATCCTCAGGAAGTGGTTGATCGCAGCCTGAACAAATAGTGTGTCTCGACTTCCTTTTTCTCTTCCCAGTTCTATTATCAGCCATCTGATAAAAAGGGAAATTAATACTCTTCAGGAAGCAACTGAGGGAGTAGGATCGTTAAGGCAAACTTACCTTAACTAATGAATGCAGCCCGGCAGCACACAGCCACAGGAGCTACAGCCCAACATCATGCTGTTTCCTGCTGTGATATATAGCAATAAGGCAAAGCGCATTCAAAACTACAATCCAATAAAACCATTTACCTATACTGACTTCAGCTACCGGAACGCTACTTGCGAGTTTATTGATTCATGATGTCATCAACCCCCACTGGCGCTCCAAGCTGCACAGCCGGATCAGATGACATGGGAAGCTGCAGACAGCAGGAGGTTGTCGCTATGCTTAACCCACATTTCTTTTGTCGGTGGTGCAAACAGATTCTTCACACAAGGTATGCCTAAGGGAATAACCCCTGCCCAACCCACAGATAAGGTGTTTGAACATGCGACCTTCAAGTTACCATAACCTGGTTCTTCAGACCAGTTCTCTTCTTCTTTCCTGCCTAGATGGAGGACAGAAAAATACATGGCTAGCAAAGGGGTAAGGATGGTTAATTATAGACTCATTAATTAATTAATTAATTAATTATGCTAATTCTGTCATGCCAGGGGGAGAACAAATCCAAGTTAACCCGTTATGTGCTGCCTGAAGGACGAAAAGAAAATGCAAATATCTTAAGATGTTTTATTTGTTAATGGTCTGATGACAATCTACATTGAGTGAACAACCTATTATAAAACTTTAAAATGTATGAGAACAGCTGGAATGTCATTGTGTATGAATAAATTCTTCACTGATCATGATGAATGTAGCGCTGATGTCTAAGAATAACTTACCCCTATTGCGAATAACGGATATATTAAAAGTCACTAAAGTGTTCCATCACCATAAAAATGCACAAGGCAGCAGGCCTGAAGGTCCACATATTTTACAACCAGGGGAAATATATTTCTAAACACAAGGTTCAATCAATTATGTGACACAAGTGAGATCCATTCAGCTACTGGCACCTTGAAAGTGACAGTTAATTTCAGGATTCCCACAGTAGCCTCACGAGGAAACTTCGGGAGACTTTGTAAAACGAGTTGCACCGAGTGCTATCCCGCTGGTGATTTACATTTTAGCTGGCGGGAAGGTAGGGAAGGCAGTTCGGGGAGATTAGTCGCCCCAAAGAAGAGATTTCTTGCCGTGTGACTAATCTCCCCGAATCTGCCTATGTGCCCTGACCCTTAAAGGGGAACTCCACAAAAACATAACTAAAGCTTTTTGAAAAGTAAACATAATTTCAAGCAACTTTGCAATATACTCTATAATATACAATATAATCAATTAAAAAATATGCAGACTTATCATGATTTTAATCATTTCTGACAGTTCTCTAAGCCTAGCACCCTGCTCTTCTGCTGATCTCTCTGACTACTTTGCTGAGCTGGCTGACTACTGTTACTTTGTATCAACGGCCATCTGTCCTTATCCTGCATCCTCCAAACCCCACAATTTCCTGCACACGTGATTTCAATAAGGAAAGGAAGATCACAGTGCAATGCATTTTTATGTAGTTCTTGCATGCTGTCTGTAAGCTGTGGAGAAGTTGTTACAATTTGTAACATCAGTGTAACATCCCTGCCTGGATTTCAAATGATGCAGAAAGAGAAGAACTATTAAACAGCAGGATTTCAGCATAGAAAATTACATTTTTTAATACTTTTTGAAGAAACAGGTAACTGTGGTGGATATATTAGGGGTTTCTGAGTTACAGTATGTGGACCTCTTTTTTCAAATTTTGGTTTGGAAGCCGGAGTTCCCTTTTAATGAAGATCAGATATTCTGTTCAGCAGGGACAAAGATACCAAATGTATCCACTAACTGTATCAGTCGGTCACCCCCCCCCCGAGCCACTTTAGAAAGTGATAAATTAAACTTTACATTTCAATGTTAGAAAACCAGTCACAAATAGAAAATAGAAGGTAACTGGAAGAACTCTTTATTTCTGGTGAACAATCTGAAACCAACTGAACTGTAAAAAAAAAAATAAGTATGCCTTATGCAGAGGGTGGGATGGGATCATTCTGCCCACAGCTGCTCAGTCTCCCAAGTTATATTGTTCTGTGGCTACTCCCTGTCTTTTGGCATCTCACAATTTCTTACATTCCAGAATGCTTTCCCTAATGATGGAATGGTCTCTTTACAGCAGTGTTGGTGGGACTCAGAGCCTTTGAAAAGTTCTATTGGCATTTCACCCATAATAAAAATAGGAACCAATCACCGAGCTCACAAAATCATGAGCTAATAGGCAATGAATAAAAATCACAGAATTTATTTAAAAAAATCAAAGGACAATGAGATGGAGAATTTTGTGAGCTGGGATATAACTACCGTCAGTTATAACATTTGGACCTCTTTAAACACCTTCTTTCTGTAATTTGTAAAAATTACTGAATGATTTCTTATCCAGTAAACCCCAAGTCCCAAGACTTCTGGATAAAAGGTCCAATACCTGTAGTATCTTAGGGGCACATTTACTTAGCTCAAGTGAAGGAATAGAATAAAAAATACTTTGAATTTCGAAGTATTTTTTTGGCTACTTCGACCATCAAATTGCCTACTTCGACTACGACTTTGAATGGAACGGTTCGAACTAAAAATCGTTAGACTATTCCACCATTCGATAGTCAAAGTACTGTCTCTTTAAAAAAAACTTCGACCCCCTACTTCGCCACCTAAAACCTACCGAGCATCAATGTTAGCCTATGGGGAAGGTCCCCATAGGTTTTCCTAGCTTTTTTTGATCGTAGGAAAATCATTTGATTGACGGATTAAAATCCTTCGATTCGTTCCATTCAAAGGATTTCCTTCAATCGTATGAACAAAGGAAATGCGGTAAATCCTTCCACTTCGATTTTCGAAGTCGAAGGATTTTACTTCGACGGTCGAAAATCGAGGGTTAATTAACCCTCGATATTCGACCCTAAGTAAATGTGCCCCTCAGTGTGTATAATAAATTAAATAAATATAAATTGTAATATTTTGTAAAAGGGTAGATTATGTCATGACATAATCATTGTGGTTAAATAAAGGGCTGGGAAGATAGCTGCCTACACATTTGCACACTTCTAAAGAATTTTTTTTTAAATTTATTTATAATGATTAACAAAGAGAAAAGAAAAGCACTTAAATATGTTATACTCTTTCAACACCAGAGGTTTACCACTGAATATTTCCCTGAATAAACAAATAAATTAGTTACGGTTTCTAGACCATGAATGTGAATCATTTAGGTTCCTGATATGGGCAAAGTCACAATCATCTCACTGTAGTTTAACAGACCTCAGGGTCATGTGACAACATCTGGTTCAAGTTAATGTTATCTCTGAGGAATGTATTTATTTTCTTGTTCTATAGCTCTGCTCTTGCTCATTTGTGAACTGGGGGTAAATGCTATTCAGAATACTTTTAATCATTCCATTCAATCATTAACGGGTCATTTTTGCTATTTACAGAGACAGCCATCTCAACATTTGGGCAAACTGTCCTTCTTACCAGGCCACTCTCCATAATATGACAAATTCTGTATAATGTCCTATAAATACAAACAAATCTTTGTTTTTCGTTGATTTTCCCTTTTTATGTAACTATAAGAAAGTTCTGAATTATGTGAAGGCCATCTCCAGTAATTTGCGAATGTTTAATGTTTTGTAAACATTTCTGGAGCTAATGTAACATATAACATTCCTCCATTAAGGTCTAGGAACCCAAATTATGTAAAGATTCCTTAACCAGAAAACCACAGGTCCCAAGCTTTCTGGATAACACGTCCCATACCTTTACTTTATATAATGTTGAAAAATCCAGATCATTACTAAAAAATGAACTTCCCAGAAACAAATTGTAATGCTAATTGACCCCGGAACCTAGAAGAGCATTGGTAGGTACCTTTCAGTGAACAAGGTCACCCCTGAAGATCCTGGTCTTCACCGACACCCTTTCTGCTGCAGAATCAAGAAACCTGAACACGTTGAGGATACTAATAGTACAGACAAGGAAAAGGCGAAAAACTAAGTCTGGCCAGGCAATGTTCGGGACAGGCAGCACGGAGTCAGTAACCAGAGTAACAATATGTGCAGAGCTTAAGCAGGAACTGAACAAACAGAAGCCAGCTAGTGGCAAGGAGGGGAAAGGGAAGAACCTATTTAAAGGACCAATGGGAGAAGAGAACCAAGGATGGACAATGAGGAGAACCAGTAATAGAGGGAATACCACAATCAACATCCAATTGGATGCAGGCGCCAGTTTAATCAAGAAGAAAGTGGCAGGTGCAGGTGTACAGCTCACGTATTCCTTGGGCGCTTATGCGCTGGAAGAGAGTGCACCTCAACCCAAACCCACCGGTCATCGCGTTTTGAGGTAAGAGTAGACTAAGAATAGACGGCCGGCCGGCTTGGCGTCTTTTTTGACTGGAAAAATTTGATCATTTACATGCCTTGTGCTCACTCTTGGATTGTCTGGCTTTACCCATTCACAGGAGGAAATTGTAGGCTGTATTAGCCAATTGGAATATACCAGGCTGAGAAGTACCTTGTGTGACATAAGATCATACAGCCATAATGGGACAATAATGCTAATATTAAATAAAAAATATTCTGATTCTGATCTGACCTCCATTGTGCACATACATTCTTATTTATAATCATACTTTCATTTTTTTAAATGAATATCATCTGATTACACCATTACTGCTATCATGCTTTATTTATATAGAACTGACACATTTACATAGCGCTTTACAGAGATTACAGAGTTTACAGAGTAAATTTGGCATGAGAAAATACCAAAGCAACAAGGTAATTTCTCATCACTCTGTCCTTTCTTCTTTATTTCTATAGCAAATAGATAGAGTACTCATTTACTGATAAACTATTTTGTAATCTTATAGTTATGCCGTAGGGTATGTTATGGAAAACCCATGGAGGTCCCCTCAGAAATAAAAATAGTCTCGGTACACTGTAAGTTTCAAAACGCATAAATACATTACATGGTACAGAAAATATGTATATTGTATATACAGAGGAGAGGGGAATTATAAGTCAGATATCTATGATATATTACTGTATGTGCTGGCCGCTTGCCCTCTTCAGAAATAAGAGTTTTACCAGAGATAGAAGTATGACTGACACTGTCTAATAAGAGTGTATCTTGTTGATCTTATTTACTGAATCATCAGAAGAGAGAGAGACAAATATTTGAATGGGTGGTTTGCCTTTGAGATGAATTTAAATATGTTATAGAATGTCCTATGATTAAGTGTTTGTAAGGAGGACACAATAAATCTTTTTACTTCACTTCAACTATTTGGTGGAAGATTGCCTTTATTTGAGTACCTGCTACACATTCATTAATGGTTGTCCACTCAATGCTGAGAGCTCAGGGCGGTGCACCCCGTGTGGTGAGTAAACGTCGTACTTTATGGAGACCCTTCTTCCTAAATTCTATTATAAAATGTCCAATTCCTAGCAACTTTGCAATCAGTCTTCAGTATTTATATTTTATTTATTTTTTTAGTTATTTACTTTGTTATTTTGCCCCTTTCCAGCTTTCAAATGGGAGTCACTGAATCATTCTTAATAACAAATGCTCTTTAAGGCTACCCATGTATAGTTATTGCTACTTTTCATTACACATCTCTCTACCCAGGCCTTCTCCTATTTTCAATCCAGTATCTTATTGAAATCAGTGCATGGTTGCTAGGGTAATTTGGACCATAGCTACCAGATTGCTTAAATGGCAAACTCACACTATATCCATAAAACATTTTATACCATCACAACCTCAAGCCTGAGCATCCTGATTCTATTCTGAGCTGGAGAATTGTTGAATAAGAAGCTAAATAACTCAAAAAACAAAAATAATAAAAAAAGAAAACCAAATGCAAATTGTCTCATAATACTACTTTCTACAGCATACTAAAAGTAAAATTGAATGTGAATGACCCCTTTAAGGAGCTGTAACCCCAATATTTAGAGAGCCATGAATGACAGCTGACCTCTTATCGTATCAGCAACTCAAAATACAATTATGTGCTGCAATGCCAACCCTAGGGCCTTACTGGATCCATCATGGCTGCTTGCTTACCTATAAAAGTAGCTGGTTTCTATAAAGTATATTTTAACTTCAGAAACATCTCCAGTTTAGAATAGAATCAGGATGCTCAGGCATATGGTAGTGATGTCTGGTATAAAATGTTTTATGGATATAGGGTGAGTACAAGAGCCAGAGGATTGTGTTCAAATGGGTACTATGTGATGATATGACCAATGAGTAGTGATTTATAGAAGTACTGTTGGCTTATATAAAGCTGGTTTTAAGATGTTTTGGTTAGATGTCAGATTCCATTGAAATAAGCAAGTAAATGAGAAGTGATTGATTGTGGCTCTGAGAATTACTGAAATAGATCATTGTAGACAAATCTCTGAAGCAGTTCAAAGGCTAAGGGTCAGGGCACCCAGGCAGATTCGGGGAGATTAGTTGCCCGCAGACAAATCTCCTCTCCTTCAGGGTGACTAATCCCCCCAAAATGCCTCCCCTGCCTTCCCACCGGCTGAAGTGTAAATTGCAGATGGGATGGCACTCGGAGCAATTTGTTTTCCATCGTCAGGCAACTTGGAGCAACTTCGGAAAACAAAGCGCTCTGGGTGCCATCCTGCCGGCGATTTACATTTTAGCCGGCAGGGGAGGCAGTTCAGGTAGATTAGTCAGCCCAAAAAAGAAGAGATTTTATCGCCGGTGACTAATCTCCTCAAATCTGCCTGTGTGCCCTGACCCTAAGAGGAGGAGGGAAACTGAACCAGAGTTGGCAGAGAAAAGCAAAATAAAGGTTCCTTTTCCTTTAATACAGGATAAAGAAGTACTTGTTTAAATGTGGATGGAAATGTACAAGAGAATGACGAGAGGCTGTTGGATGTGTTGGTTAAAGTTATGTGTTTGCTAAAGAAAGAAAACTATTTTTGTGTAAATAGGCTGCTGTGTAGCCATTCAAGCTAAAAAAAAAAAAAAGGATAAAAGTCACAGGCTACCCAGCAGATAACAGATAATCTCTGTTATAGAATACAATGGTATCCTGCAGAGTGCATCTATTATCTGCTATGTAACCTGTGCTTTGAATGGCTAACCTCGTGGCTACACAGCATCCTATTTACTTAAACAATGTTGTCTTTTTAAAGCAAACAAATAACTTTACCAATGCAGGGCAACAGCATATTATTATAATTACTTTAAATGATTTCATTTTTAGGTGTTACTGTTCATTTAAAGCATGGTTCTTCAAAATTATAGAAACCCTTACATGGAAAACCCCAGGTTTGAAACTTCTAGCTCCCATACCTGTATTTCATGGCAAATTTCTGTTTTTTATGGACCACAGAACTGAAAGCTTACTAGGCTGGTTTCCAAACATGATGCCAGTACAAGGCACAAGACATGCACAAAGATGACAACTAAAACCACAGTTGTTACCACACAAATCTCCTTAGTAGTTTTTCATTACACAATGGTTGAAATTACACATTTGTTGGAATGAACTTCAAACACCGAGCTCAGTTGAACTTGGCCATAGTCAGTTGGAATTCTCCCATTGACTCCATTTTATCCAAATAATCCAAATTTTTAAAAATGATTTCCTTTTTCTCTGTAGTAATAAAACAGTAGCTTGTACTTGATCCCAACTAAGATATAATTAAGCCTTATTGGAAGCAAACCCAGCTTATTGGGTTTATTTAATGTTTAAATGAATTTCTAGTAGACTTAAGGCATGAAGACCCAAATTACGGAAAGATCTGTTATCCAGAAAACCCAAGGTCCCGAGCATTCTGGATAACAGGTCCCATACCTGTATATGCATATATGCTTAATATGTACTGTATATTTACAGCCTTGTTTTCAAGATGTATAATCATTAAAGACTGTGCTTGTAGAGTGACTTTGCAGATGGACAACTTCATAATCACACACACATACACAGTCTCATCATCAGGTCTTGACACAGGGAGGCAGATTTCTCAAAAATTAATTTTTTGAGTTTTTTACTCAAAAATCTCTAATGTACACTTATTTATTAAACAATTTCAGTTTGACAAACTTGCTTGTATACAAATGTGAAAGACAACCGGAATACCACGTTTTCAATGAGTCTGCCAAATTGCAAATTCGATCGAACGATTTTTCCTTCGATTGATCGTAGGATTTGCGGTAAATCCTTCAAATTTCATATTCGTAGGATTTTACTTCAAGGGTTTTTTAACCCTTGACCCTTAGTAAATGTGCCCCTTAATGTAAAAAGGACAAAGTTTGCCCAGGAGCAGTAACCCATAGCAACCAATAGGTTGGTGGCTTTTAAAAAATGACCATCAAATTGTCCCTTTTGCTTGGCTGCAATGGGTGATTAGTCCTGTAGCAAACTTTGCACCTTTTTTTTTTTTTTAATTTGTTTTTTATTAAAATTTTCTAAAAAGTCATACAAACGTACAGAAAGAAACATAAAAATGTCTTATAATTATCTACCTAGAGTAATCAAAGGGTTACGATCAGGTACAACAAAGCAATATACATGCATTTACTTTGCAGGGAACATTTCAGCCAAACCTAGGTCATTGCTTGTAACGTGTGAACGGCGGTTTCAGGCAGCTCAAGCCAAGGACCCCATATCTTTTGGAATTTTTCCGGGCACCCTCTAGCTACAGTAAATACACCGCCTTCTGCAGGGGGAGTATTTCGTTTCTCAAGCTCTTCCATTGGCTCATAGTAGGGGGGCTAGTATCCTACCAAGTCAGTAAAATGGCTTTCTTAGCATAATACAACAATTTCAAATAAAATAATCTCTTACTTTGGGGGAAGGTAAGTGGTTCAGTGTGGCCCATTAAACATAGCTCTGGGGAGCGAATCTTTGGTAAGTCAAACCTAGTTTGAATAAAATCTAGTACTTTACCCCAATAGCGTTGCATAAAAGGGCATTCCCAGAACACATGGAAGAGAGTTCCAACTTCCTCCCCACATTTTTAGCAGGTGTCTGGAGTACCCAGGTAGATCTTGGCAAGTCGTTGGGGGGAAAGATATACTCCCTCCACCCACGCCAGCTTCCTTTTATATACCCATGCCGACCAGCCATGCCGATGATGTCACAAAAAGGGCAGGGCGAGCAGGCGCAGCGTCTATAAAAGAAGAAGTCGGAAGCCGTCAGTGCCCACCACCCGTGAAGAGGAGTGCAAGGTGGGGTCCCGCGGGTATCGGGCAGCCCGCACATCACTATCATACAGTATATATGTGGGTTGAAAATATTATGTTATTTGTACTACTGACTGTATCTGTGATGCTATATTTTCATAATATCATTATTGTTTATAAATAATATATTCATTATTGCTTTTGTAAAGTCATATATTGCAACTTGGAGTCACTTTCTTCCCATACCAGTCTCTGGCACCCATCTCTATATACACCATAAACTTATGATAGGATAGTCTCGATACCAAAAACACAGGTTTTGTTTGCTTGCCCCTCTGTATAACCTTGTTTATCCTGTCTAGTCTGTCAGTACACTGATTATTATAACATTCCTGTACTGTGCTTAAAATAGGCTTTGATTTGCCAAGGGTGCTATACAAGTATAAAACTATGGCATGTAGAGTTGAAAAAGATTAATATGTGAGGAGGGAAAATAAAAGAAGAAGGGAAGGAGAATATGAACATTATTATAAGAGTTTGCAAGTGAAAGAAATCCCAGATTTTGAAAGTAGTATTCAACTACATCATCCTGTCCAGTTTCAAAATGACCCCTTGAACAACAGTGGGGAGGCGTGTCTTAATAACATGGCTTGCAAGTGGAGCACAGAATTGTCTCATAATAATTTGTGTATGTTAATTAATTCTTATATTAAAGAATCTGATGATAGCAGCCTGCGACTTACATGCACTGAGTTTTAAAATAAATAGGAAAAAAACAAAAAGGGGATTTGTTGATCAGAGAAGATGGCATGGAGTCACATGACATGCAGGATCAAAAAGGGAGCCTTGTGCAAACCTTGGGAGAATTAGGTTGAAAAAATTAAGGGTGATAATTAGGCTTAGTGGAACCCTTAAATCACATGGTTCTAAAGATTGAGTAGTAATGAGCAAAATTTTTCGCCAGGTTTCTACACAAAAAAGCACCCATAGATTCCAAAGGCTGCTTTAACCCTTTAAATGCCACAGATCGTAGAATCTACGTTCTGTGGCAAAGGTACTTGAAATGCCACAGAACGTAGATTCTACGTTCTGCAGCACTTCCGGGTTCAGAAGCGGAGGAGCGGCTGTTAGAGCCGCTCGCTCCGTTCCTGCTCGATCCCCTGCCCCTAGGCAACGAGCAGAGCAGGGGATCGAGTGGCCCCTGGGGCGCGATCGCCCAGGGGCCCAAAAACAGCAGCAGGCACGTGTTACTTACGTGTCCTGCTGCTGCAGCCTGCACCGGATCGACGATCTCCGCCCCCACAGCACACAGACAGGAACCACGACGCAGAGGTCTTCCAGGGAGTCTTCCTGATCGCCTGCAACAGTCTCCAGCGATTTTTTCAGGTTAGTGCAACAATTACACACACAAACACACCAACACACACTTATTACAGTAATACACACTTAGATTCACACTTACACACACTTACACATACTTTTTGGGGATTGGGGGGGTCACTTACACTCACTGCACTTACACACATGTGCACACGCACACACGCGCACATAACATGTAATTTACCATTTGTACACACGCACACGCACATACATGGCATTGTGGCTTTTTTTTTTTTTTTCTTATCGCATCGTCTCTTTTTTTGGCTGAAAAAAATGTTTTATTGCCATTACGAATAGCGTATTCGCTAACCGTACTGTGCAATATCTTTTTTATGTTATTTCGGTGATTATATTGCAATTTTGGGTATTTTGGTGCATTTTTAGCCATTTTATTGAATTTTTAGCCATTTTATTGCATTTTCAGCTCTGCGTATGTTGTGTTCACTTGTTTCTAGCCGTATAACCTGTTTGGCCCAGCTAAAATATTGAAACTGTGATTCTGACGGCCGATAACACTAGTCTGGAAAAAAAACATTGATTTTTGTGGTTTTATTGGATTTTTTTGCATTTCACTCTTTACTGCCTTATTTTGTTTTGCCTTGTAAATTTTATCTACTTTATATCCATTTGGGGGTCTCTGTGCGCCACATAGTTTGGTATATCTATGCATATTGGGCATCAAAGTGTTCAGTAGACCCCTGGCGTTCATATTTAGGATGTTTTATGCTGATACGTTACGAAATGTGGGGCATATAATGGGGTAAAATTCAAGCTTTGTGACGATTTTCAGAAATTTGATAAAAACCGTTATGTTCAGCATTGCTTTGCAGTTTGGCAGTTTGCAGTAGAAACACTTATTTACCCATATTGGATTCGTCAGAATGTGTACTTTCTGAAAATATATGGTTTTCTGGGGTCTCTGTACTGTTAGGGGGGTCTAATGTCGCATAATACACACACCAGGTGCTCATATTGCAGCAGCCAGCGCGTCAGCCATGAAAATGTATATACACTATTGTCATTTGGGGGTCTCTGTGCGCCACATAGTTTGGTATATCTATGCATATTGGGCATCAAAGTGTTCAGTAGACCCCTGGCGTTCATATTTAGGATGTTTTATGCTGATACGTTACGAAATGTGGGGCATATAATGGGGTAAAATTCAAGCTTTGTGACGATTTTCAGAAATTTGATAAAAACCGTTATGTTCAGCATTGCTTTGCAGTTTGGCAGTTTGCAGTAGAAACACTTATTTACCCATATTGGATTCGTCAGAATGTGTACTTTCTGAAAATATATGGTTTTCTGGGGTCTCTGTACTGTTAGGGGGGTCTAATGTCGCATAATACACACACCAGGTGCTCATATTGCAGCAGCCAGCGCGTCAGCCGTGAAAATGTATATACACTATTGTCATTTGGGGGTCTCTGTGCGCCACATAGTTTGGTATATCTATGCATATTGGGCATCAAAGTGTTAAGTAGACCCCTGGCGTTCATATTTAGGATGTTTTATGCTGATACGTTACGAAATGTGGGGCATATAATGGGGTAAAATTCAAGCTTTGTGACGATTTTCAGAAATTTGATAAAAACCGTTATGTTCAGCATTGCTTTGCAGTTTGGCAGTTTGCAGTAGAAACACTTATTTACCCATATTGGATTCGTCAGAATGTGTACTTTCTGAAAATATATGGTTTTCTGGGGTCTCTGTACTGTTAGGGGGGTCTAATGTCGCATAATACACACACCAGGTGCTCATATTGCAGCAGCCAGCGCGTCAGCCGTGAAAATGTATATACACTATTGTCATTTGGGGGTCTCTGTGCGCCACATAGTTTGGTATATCTATGCATATTGGGCATCAAAGTGTTCAGTAGACCCCTGGCGTTCATATTTAGGATGTTTTATGCTGATACGTTACGAAATGTGGGGCATATAATGGGGTAAAATTCAAGCTTTGTGACGATTTTCAGAAATTTGATAAAAACCGTTATGTTCAGCATTGCTTTGCAGTTTGGCAGTTTGCAGTAGAAACACTTATTTACCCATATTGGATTCGTCAGAATGTGTACTTTCTGAAAATATATGGTTTTCTGGGGTCTCTGTACTGTTAGGGGGGTCTAATGTCGCATAATACACACACCAGGTGCTCATATTGCAGCAGCCAGCGCGTCAGCCGTGAAAATGTATATACACTATTGTCATTTGGGGGTCTCTGTGCGCCACATAGTTTGGTATATCTATGCATATTGGGCATCAAAGTGTTCAGTAGACCCCTGGCGTTCATATTTAGGATGTTTTATGCTGATACGTTACGAAATGTGGGGCATATAATGGGGTAAAATTCAAGCTTTGTGACGATTTTCAGAAATTTGATAAAAACCGTTATGTTCAGCATTGCTTTGCAGTTTGGCAGTTTGCAGTAGAAACACTTATTTACCCATATTGGATTCTTCAGAATGTGTACTTTCTGAAAATATATGGTTTTCTGGGGTCTCTGTACTGTTAGGGGGGTCTAATGTCGCATAATACACACACCAGGTGCTCATATTGCAGCAGCCAGCGCGTCAGCCATGAAAATGTATATACACTATTGTCATTTGGGGGTCTCTGTGCGCCACATAGTTTGGTATATCTATGCATATTGGGCATCAAAGTGTTCAGTAGACCCCTGGCATTCATATTTAGGATGTTTTATGCTGATACGTTACGAAATGTGGGGCATATAATGGGGTAAAATTCAAGCTTTGTGACGATTTTCAGAAATTTGATAAAAACCGTTATGTTCAGCATTGCTTTGCAGTTTGGCAGTTTGCAGTAGAAACACTTATTTACCCATATTGGATTCGTCAGAATGTGTACTTTCTGAAAATATATGGTTTTCTGGGGTCTCTGTACTGTTAGGGGGGTCTAATGTCGCATAATACACACACCAGGTGCTCATATTGCAGCAGCCAGCGCGTCAGCCGTGAAAATGTATATACACTATTGTCATTTGGGGGTCTCTGTGCGCCACATAGTTTGGTATATCTATGCATATTGGGCATCAAAGTGTTCAGTAGACCCTTGGCGTTCATATTTAGGATGTTTTATGCTGATACATTACGAAATGTGGGGCATATAATGGGGTAAAATTCAAGCTTTGTGACGATTTTCAGAAATTTGATAACAACCGTTATGTTCAGCATTGCTTTGCAGTTTGGCAGTTTGCAGTAGAAACACTTATTTACCCATATTGGATTCGTCAGAATGTGTACTTTCTGAAAATATATGGTTTTCTGGGGTCTCTGTACTGTTAGGGGGGTCTAATGTCGCATAATACACACTCCAGGTGCTCATATTGCAGCAGCCAGAGCGTCAGCCGTGAAAATGTATATACACTATTGTCATTTGGGGGTCTCTGTGCGCCACATAGTTTGGTATATCTATGCATATTGGGCATCAAAGTGTTCAGTAGACCCCTGGCGTTCATATTTAGGATGTTTTATGCTGATACGTTACGAAATGTGGGGCATATAATGGGGTAAAATTCAAGCTTTGTGACGATTTTCAGAAATTTGATAAAAACCGTTATGTTCAGCATTGCTTTGCTGTTTGGCAGTTTGCAGTAGAAACACTTATTTACCCATATTGGATTCGTCAGAATGTGTACTTTCTGAAAATATATGGTTTTCTGGGGTCTCTGTACTGTTAGGGGGGTCTAATGTCGCATAATACACACACCAGGTGCTCATATTGCAGCAGCCAGCGCGTCAGCCATGAAAATGTATATACACTATTGTCATTTGGGGGTCTCTGTGCGCCACATAGTTTGGTATATCTATGCATACTGGGCATCAAAGTGTTCAGTAGACCCCTGGCGTTCATATTTAGGATGTTTTATGCTGATACGTTACGAAATGTGTGGCATATAATGGGGTAGAATTCAAGCTTTGTGACGATTTTCAGAAGTTTGATAAAAACCGTTATGTTCAGCATTGCTTTGCAGTTTGGGAGTTTGCAGTAGAAACACTTATTTACCCATATTGGATTCGTCAGAATGTGTACTTTCTGAAAATATATGGTTTTCTGGGGTCTCTGTACTGTTAGGGGGGTCTAATGTCGCATAATACACACTCCAGGTGCTCATATTGCAGCAGTCAGAGCGTCAGCCGTGAAAATGTCTATACATATTGTCATTTGGGGGTCTCTGTGCGCCACATAGTTTGGTATATCTATGCACATTGGGCATCAAACTGTTTAGTAGACCCATATGTTTATATTTAGGATGCTTTATGCTGGTAATGATACATGGACAATACGATGCTGGAAAGTTGAAGCTTTGAGGCAATTTCCAGATATTTCACCAAAACCGCCAAATTTGGGAAAGCCTTGCGACTCAGTAGTTTGGAGCAATAAGGCATGGGTACCCATTTTAGATTCGGTAGAATGTGTACTTTCCAAAAATGTATGGGTTTGGGGGGTAAACATATATTTCTGTGTTTTTACCCCACAAAAATGCAGTCAATGTGTTGATTTTTCATTAGATGAAGTTACCCACGGGACTGTTTGTATGCGCTAACTTCATTTTGGGGCCTCTAAATGCCAGATACTTTAGTAAACCTATGAACAATGGCCACCAAACTGTTCGGAGGAACCCTGGCAATCATATTTAGGGTGCTTTTTCTTAGTACGTAATGACACATGGGTGATATGGTGCTGGGAAGTTGAAGCTTTGAGGCAATTTTCAGATATTTCACCAAAACCGACAACTTTGGGAAAGCCTTGCGACTCAGTAGTTTGGAGCAGAAAGGCATGGGTACCCATTTTAGATTCAGTAGAATGTGTACTTTCCAAAAATATATGGGTTTGGGGGGTTAACATATATTTCTGTGTTTTTACCCCACAAAAATGCAGTCAATGTGTTGATTTTTCATTAGCTGAAGTTACCCACGGGACTGTTTGTATGCGCTAACTTCATTTTGGGGCCTCTAAATGCCAGTTACTTAGGTAAACCTATGAACAATGGCCACCAAACTGTTCGGAGGAACCCTGGCAATCATATTTAGGGTGCTTTTTCTTAGTATGTAATGACACATGGGTGATATGTTGCTGGGATGTTGAAGCTTTGAGGCAATTTTCAGATATTTCACCAAAACCGACAACTTTGGGAAAGCCTTGCGACTCAGTAGTTTGGAGCAATAAGGCATGGGTACCCATTTTAGATTCGGTAGAATGTGTACTTTCCAAAAATGTATGGGTTTGGGGGGTAAACATATATTTCTGTGTTTTTACCCCACAAAAATGCAGTCAATGTGTTGATTTTTCATTAGCTGAAGTTACCCACGGGACTGTTTGTATGCGCTAACTTCATTTTGGGGCCTCTAAATGCCAGATACTTTGGTAAACCTATGAACAATGGCCACCAAACTGTTCGGAGGAACCCTGGCAATCATATTTAGGGTGCTTTTTCTTAGTACGTAATGACACATGGGTGATATGGTGCTGGGAAGTTGAAGCTTTGAGGCAATTTTCAGATATTTCACCAAAACCGACAACTTTGGGAAAGCCTTGCGACTCAGTAGTTTGGAGCAGAAAGGCATGGGTACCCATTTTAGATTCAGTAGAATGTGTACTTTCCAAAAATGTATGGGTTTGGGGGGTAAACATATATTTCTGTGTTTTTACCCCACAAAAATGCAGTCAATGTGTTGATTTCTCAGTAGCTGAAGTAAAGTCCTGAACAATTTGGATGTGCTAACTACATATTGGTGTCTCTAAATGCCAGATACTTTGATAAACCTATGAACAATGGCCACCAAACTGTTTGGAGGAACCCTGGCAATCATATTTAGGGTGCTTTTTCTTGGTGCGTAACGATACATGGGTGATATGGTGCTGGGAAGTTGAAGCTTTGAGGCAATTTTCAGATATTTCACCAAAACCGACAACTTTGGGAAAGCCTTGCGACTCAGTAGTTTGGAGCAATAAGGCATGGGTACCCATTTTAGATTCGGTAGAATGTGTTCTTTCCAAAAATGTATGGGTTTGGGGGGTAAACATATATTTCTGTGTTTTTACCCCACAAAAATGCAGTCAATGTGTTGATTTTTCATTAGCTGAAGTTACCCACGGGACTGTTTGTATGCGCTAACTTCATTTTGGGGCCTCTAAATGCCAGATACTTTGGTAAACCTATGAACAATGGCCACCAAACTGTTCGGAGGAACCCTGGCAATCATATTTAGGGTGCTTTTTCTTAGTACGTAATGACACATGGGTGATATGGTGCTGGGAAGTTGAAGCTTTGAGGCAATTTTCAGATATTTCACCAAAACCGACAACTTTGGGAAAGCCTTGCGACTCAGTAGTTTGGAGCAATAAGGCATGGGTACCCATTTTAGATTCGGTAGAATGTGTACTTTCCAAAAATGTATGGGTTTGGGGGGTAAACATATATTTCTGTGTTTTTACCCCACAAAAATGCAGTCAATTTGTTGATTTTTCATTAGCTGAAGTTACCCACGGGACTGTTTGTATGCGCTAACTTCATTTTGGGGCCTCTAAATGCCAGATACTTTGGTAAACCTATGAACAATGGCCACCAAACTGTTCGGAGGAACCCTGGCAATCATATTTAGGGTGCTTTTTCTTAGTACGTAATGACACATGGGTGATATGGTGCTGGGAAGTTGAAGCTTTGAGGCAATTTTCAGATATTTCACCAAAACCGACAACTTTGGGAAAGCCTTGCGACTCAGTAGTTTGGAGCAGAAAGGCATGGGTACCCATTTTAGATTCAGTAGAATGTGTACTTTCCAAAAATGTATGGGTTTGGGGGGTAAACATATATTTCTGTGTTTTTACCCCACAAAAATGCAGTCAATGTGTTGATTTCTCAGTAGCTGAAGTAAAGTCCTGAACAATTTGGATGTGCTAACTACATATTGGTGTCTCTAAATGCCAGATACTTTGGTAAACCTATGCATAATGGGTATCAAATTGTTCAGTGGACCCCTGGCAATCATATTTCAGGTGCTTTTTCTTGGTACCTAATATAGTTTGGGATATGCGGAGCAGCAAAATAAAACCTTTGAAATGATTTTTCAGAATTTTGAATTTTTTGTTGAAAAACCGCTATGTTCAGACAAGCTTTTATGTTTGGTAGTTGGGAGTAGAGAGACATAGTTACCCATTTTGTAATCGGCAGAATGTGTACTTTTCAAAAATGTATGGTTTTCTGGGGTAAACCTACGGTTTCAGGATTTTTTGCCTTGGAATCTAAAGCATGCCGTTTTCTGCCTTGGTGCTTTCAAAATTTGGTAATATACTGCCGGGAGTTTTTGCTGTACAGAAATCCTAAATCTCCCTAAAACTATACATATCTGGTATTGGCACGTTCAAGAGACATAAGGCTTTCCAAATCAGTTGGATTTTCATCCGTAAAATGAAATATTTTTCTGGTATAAATTGATATACGATGAAAAATGGTAATTTTTCATTTTTTTTTGGTATTTAGCACTATAAATTTTTTTGCACAGGTGTAAATACATGAAAACTCAGGCAGATTTAGAAAGCTCAGTTTCTACCGAAAAAAACAATGTATAGTTTTCTTAGGTAAACTATAGGTTTCCCCTCAGAAAATGCCCCTAAAGTGAGAGAGCACAAAATGTTTCAAAAACGGCTGGCATTTCGCGTAACCAAAATGTGAAATTCTGCTGGCACTTAAAAGGTTAAATAAAAGTTGCATGTTAGCCAAGAAAAAAAAATGGCCATTGTCTTCAATGCATTTAAGCCAATGGGCAGTTTTTTCTCCCACCTCAAATGCACTCCGAATGCCAAAAACCTGAACAATTCGTGTTTTTTTTTTGTATAAAATCCAAATTTTTAGTGGAAAAAACCCACACATTTTTTCAGGATTTATTATACCCCGAAGATTGAAAAACTCAGAATCCGAAAATCTGGCATCTCAGACCTGCCGAGGTTACATATGTGTCAGTGGGAGAAGTTCAAAAGATTTTTTGATATGCGTTGGGTTTCGTGCAATAATCTAAAGATTTCAGGGTTTTCGGGCAAATATCTGAAAAAATCAGAGTTTTCAGGTGGAAAAATTAGTTGTTTTTTTTTCCCCGCAAACAAAATTTTCGGGAAAGTACATTAATAAATAAGGCAAAAAAAACCCATGTGGAGTTTTTTTCCAGAAAATATTGAGATAAATTCAGATTTTGATAAATAACCCCCCAAATGCACTGGCGTCGATTTTTTCTCATATTAAATGCATTGGAATCAACAGGCATTTTTTTTTTAGTTTTTTCCAATGCGAAAAAACAAAACCCACAAATTGTTCTAGCAAAGCTTCTCTCATTTCCACCACTTGCAAAAACACAAATTTAACCATGAACTTGTATCAAGCAAAAAAAAAAATCGCTCATCCCTTCATGTGAAGTAATGACATCTGACAGTGTTCCTTAGGATGCTGATTTATGTATTTTATGTCTAGGAGATATCAGTAATTTGTCACCAGCATAAACTGATTGACTTTTCATGATGTTAGCTTTATCTGCCACTTACAGTATGCACACATGCTACGAGTCACAGGCGCAAATTCACTAAGCGCAGAAGCGCCGAACGCCAGCGTCAATTCGCTAGCGTTTGGCATTTTCGGTACTTCGCAAATTCACTAACGAACGCTGGCGTAATTTCGCTAGTGTTACTTCACACACTTACGACAGGCGAATTTTCTCTAGCGATGTAACTACGCAAATTCATTAACTTGCGCAGTGTACTGAACGCTACCTTTTACGCTAGACTTCCTTCGCCACCTGAGACCTGGCGAAGCGCAATAGAGTAGATAGGGATTGTTTCCAAAAAAGTCAAATTTTTTTCTAAGTCCCAAAAAACGCTGGCGTGTTTTCTACATGATGGGTGATAGGCTGAAAAAGATCGAAATTTTTTTGGGGCTCCCCTCCTTCCCCCCTACATTTCCTGACTCATGGCAACTTACCTAGACAGTGGGCACATGTGTAGGGCAAAATAAAATTTATATTTGCTGATTTGAAGGTTTTCTAGGCATTTGTAGTGCTGATACGTGTTCCTCCATTGAAATTTGAATTTTGCGCCGTATGCAAATGAACCTTCGCTAGCGCAACTTCGCAAACTTATGCTACCCCTGTGCGCAACTTCGGATTTTAGTGAATTTGCAGTGCGCTGGCGAAAATACGCCTGGCGAAGTGCGGCGAAGTGCGGCGAAGTTGCGCCTGGCGCAACTTCGCATCTTAGTGAATTTGCCCCACAGTGATTCTACTGGATGATTCCAACTTAAAGTCAGTAATTTGGCATGCAGCACTGACACACAGCATGGTTGAGTTGGGTACGAATAATGCTTGGTTAATGAATTATAAGCAAAAATCTAAGTCAAGTGGATTTTGTTTGAGACATTTGTGGTGCTAACAAGGGTTTTAACGTTATATTGTGGAGCAGGAGGGAAGGGTGGGCTCATAGGTGTCATGTTTGGCCATTTCATTTACCTAATTATATCACTTATTCCATCACTTGGTCATTATGGTTTCTCTAGAACGGTTTCTGTTTCCGAGTGTTGATGCAGATGTTCTTGTGGTATCTGATTTTTGTTGCTGTTATTTATTTATTTTTGTTTTATGTTTAAAATGACTGACACCTGCAGACATCCTTTCACCGTTATACAGATCTTTCACATGTGACAGTACATTGCTTGTTGGCCTTCTTTTTGCAATGGTTTATGCAAGTATATCAAATCCACATTCTACACCTACTGCTACAACTGTGCTATAGGAACAACAACTGAAATGGCAGGAAACTAGAATCGGCACAGGGATTTATTATGGTCTTTATTTCTTTTTTGCTCAATTCCAGTGTCAGTGCAGCCAAGAAGTAGTAATATGTTTGACAGCATTGTGGCTAATACATTAAGACAAGCACAATTGTGCATACGCTTTGATTAGAATTGGACACAATTTAGGGGGTTATGTATGAAAGTTACATTTTTAAAGGGAAAAATTTTTTTGTAGAAAAAAAACTTAATTTTTTTTGAGATTTATTAAACTCTGATGGTGTTAAATGTCTGAATAAAAAAGTACTCCATCTCAGACCTGCCGAGTTCATGTAGAAGGCAGATGTCCTGTTGACATTTTAAAAATATCCTGGTCTGCTCTGGGTTTCGTACAATAATCTGAATATTTTGTGGTTTCGGCCGTCAAATCTGAAAAAGTTGCAGGTTTCGAGTGTCAGATCCAAAAAAGTTGCAGGTTTTCGGCAACAAATCCGAAAAAAACGTACAATACAGATTTTTTTCACGATTTTATCAAATCTTTTACTGCACAACAAATTTTCATGAAAATGTATAAATAAATAGGGAGGAAATTCCGGGTGGATTTGATTGGAGTGGATTTCAGAAAATAGTGAGAACATTTTGGATTTTGATAAATACCCCCTTTTATGTCATTATGTTTTCATATCCTGCTCCAAAAATGTCATTGGTGCCATCTGCGCCTATCCTCTTCATTTGTTCCTTCATTTATGTCACAGCTAGCATGCACAAAGCACCAAACGTACATGATACCAGTAACCTTAATTGCCCCAGTGTGTGTGGGGGTAAAATCTATTAGTGAAGGATGTCAAAAAGGAACCTCTGTAGCTGTGTTTGCTCCCTGACACTAAGGAGCCGATTCACTAAGGGTCGAATATCGAGGGTTAATTAACCCTCGATATTCGGCTAGGAATTAAAATCCTTCGACTTCGAATATTGAAGTCGAAGTATTTAGCGCAGATAGTTCGATCGAATGATCGAAGGATAATTTCTTCGATCGAACGATAAAATCCTTTGAATCGATCGATTCGAAGGATTTTAATCCAACGATCGAAGGAATATCCTTCGATCCAAAAAAGTTAGGCAAGCCTATGGGGACCTTCCCCATAGGCTAACATTGACTTCGGTAGCTTTAAGATGGCGAACTAGGGGGTCGAAGTTTTTTTTTAAAGAGACAGTACTTCGACTATCGAATGGTCGAATAGTCGAACGATTTTTACTTCAAATCCTTCGATTCAAAGTCGTAGTCGTAGTCAAAGGTCGAAGTAGCCCAAAAAAAACCGTCGAAATTCGAAGTTTTTTACCTTCGAATCCTTCCCTCGAAGTTAGTGAATCGGCCCCATACTTCTGCCAGTGGTATAATTAGTGCTCCCTGGGGGATTTAACAGCATTAATATACAGCTATTATATATTTATTACTATATAGATGTTAACAAGCACTGTCACTTCTAATGACAGCCATGTTATGACATTATTAAGCTCATTGAGGAGATAAACAAGCACAATTACAAATCTTACTGAATGGCTCCTGATGGCACTGGTAGGCTGCAAATACTGCCCAAAGACTATTGGTTGGTTTGATTATCTTTAAAGCTGGTCATTAGTGTTTTAATAAAATATACAATTGTATATTTTACCCTTTGGGCAGACCACACCCTATACATTCCTGGCAATCCTATGATATTGTAGTCTACTCTTAGTCTAATACAGTATAAAACACAAATGAGTAAGTAAAAGGTACAATGATGTCAATACTGCTTAGTAAAATTCCAGGAATAACATGGAACTCACATGGTCTGTCCATGACACTGGGTTTTCCAAGAACCTTTGACTGTTAAAGGAAAACTATACCCCCCAAACAATGTAGGTCTCTATTAAAAGATACTGAGTAAAACAGCTCATGTGTAAAACCCTGCTTCGTGTAAATGAACCATTATCATAATAATATACTTTTTTAGTAGTATGTGCCATTGGGTAATCATAAATAGAAAATTGCCATTTTAAAAAATAAGGGCCGCCCCCTGGGATCGTAAGATTCACTGTGCACACATACAAACCACATGTAAGGTCACATGAGCCAATTAACAGACAGAGTTGTGTCTTTTGCTTCCTCACTTCTTCCTGTTACAGTTAGTGTTGTAGTATTTCTGGTCAGGTGATCTCTGAGGCAGCACAGATAGAGTCACGAAATGGTGGTTCAAGGCAAGAGATGTAAAAGGGCAATATTTATGTAAATATATATTCCAGTTTGGTAAGATTTTTTAATATGTCATTCAGTTTGATATAAACTATCTGTTGCTTAAGTGTTCATTTTGGGGGTATAGTTTTCCTTTAAGGATAAGCAGTATGGATTCATCTTCTGTAAAGTCTACATTTTTCTATGTAGATTTAACTATTTGTATGTGAAATGCAATGTATTGAACATATTTTAAAATGCCAGTTATGGCAACTACTAGTCCCTTACTCTATGTAATATACAGGCTATGGTTCTTCATGATTTTATATTTCTAATGCTCTTTCCTCTAACAATTTTCCTCCTAAAGTTTTTCCCTGAATGTTCCCAGCCACGGTGTTTTGTTGTTCATGTCCTGTAATCACCATTTGCATTATACATACTTATAAAAATACTTTTCCCCAGGAAATGTAGCAGCACCAAAGCATTAGGAATTGCTGTGGGTCATTTCTACTGTTGGGTGAATCTGTCCCGTTTTGTTTCGCCGGAAAATTTGCTAAACTACGAAAAAATATACGAAACACATTGAAGTGAAATCAGAATTATTTTGACGTGCAACAATTTTTACACGAGTGACAATTTTTACATGCATGATTTTTTGTCAAAATGCATTAAAGTCAATGGGCATCAAAATTATTTTGACGCATGAGAATTTTTACACGGGCGACTTTTTGGTCTCAGAGAATTTTTTGACAGGCAAATTTTCGTAGCAGGTGGCGAAATGCGGAATTTGGCCGCAAATCCATGCCTGATGAATAAATTCATCCATCACTAGTCATTTCCTATTCGTTGGGATACAAAGAGAAATGCTCACAGGCAGCAGTAAGGTGTGTGTTCTTATAGTGCTATCTGTGTAGCTGATCACATAATTAAGTGGATAATTAAGTGCCATTTGTTCTCCTCTGTTCTTGGCTAAAGGCAATCCAATTAACTCTCTGTAAATATGCCCCCTAAATATCAGATACAAATAAATACTGAGCTATCAAACTTTCTGCTGGCAAATTGTGGCAAGCTCTGTTTTCATCCACTTACATGAGGCCAATTTAACAACCAAATACATAGCCTGCTTCTATTTTTACCTGTGCAAAACCACTGGCAAATGCCAAAAGTTAGTTTTATTGGGGTTTTTTTGTTCACATTTTGAAAAAAATATATATTTTTTTTTTCTGACACTCAACTGAAGCATATTGCTGTTATCCATGCAGAGGTTTCTATGGAAGCATCTTATACACTTATTTGTGCAGTATGAAAAATATTCTATTGTAATCACTTTCACTTTTCTTAAACTGTTTTTCAGCCTTTCCTTCGTCTTTTATTTTTCATGTGAACATCTTAGTTGATCTCTGCAGCAAAAGGGTTAAGGTCAAGTAAAGCATTTCCTTCTATTGTCAATTCAACACAGCCATAGATCCCTCCTGAAATGGTCCCTCCCTACCCTCCCTCCCCTTTCTTCCTCTCTCACTCTTTCTGTTCTGCTTGATTCTCTCACTCTCTCCGACTGCATAGAGGATCTTGTGATATTTCAAAGAGACTGCCTGACAGACCAACATCCTCTTGCAATGGTTGCCCAACTGAAGGAGCTGCATGCGTAAGCACAGCACCGGTGAGTCTATCCCTTGCATTCTCTTCATGTCCTGTAGCATGTCTCGTCCATGGTTCAGTGTCTTAAGTGCAACGAGTCCAGTCTTCCTTCTAGATCCGTCCCAGTTCTTATTGTTGTGTTTCTCTCCATGCCAAAAAAATCTTGTACAACAGCCAAGAGGCTAAATCTCGCCCCACTCACAATTAATAAAATCCAGAATGCTGTTTCGAAGCATGCACATAAATTGTACATAGTCTATTTCTTTTCTGACAGGCTGCTCAGTGGTACTGGTATGCTCTTGTGAGTGAAAAGGTTAATTTAGTTCAGATTCCTATAACTAAGTTCCTTTCTACCAGGAATTTGTCTTCCTGGAAAGCAAATCTTTTTTTTTATGTCTTCCTTTTTTTTTTCTTCATCTCTTTAACCTGCATCTGCTTTCTAGGAAACTCAGTTATTAATCTAGCTGGCCAATTACATAAATTGCCTGCATTGAGGGGTTTTGATCCCATGAGAAATCTTTTCATGATATGTTTTGAAGTTTATAGACTTTTTAAAAATGACATACAATGGGGAGTGGATGTCACAATGGAGTTATACGACTTGAATGAAGAACATTAATTATAGGTTTACATCTGAGCTTGTGGTTGTCAATTATTTTTTTATAGGCCTAATGGGCAAACGAGCAGCACTAGGCATGAACTAGTAAATGAAGTACCTAGCACCTAAATCTAACCAGCATAACATTGCAGTCATTAGCACGAGTTCCTATACTTAACTGGAAGAGAGCAGCTGCAAAAACATCAGTAAGAACAACAGAACGGGGTCGAATTATCACAGTTAATGAGGCATAGCTTTGTTTAATGGTGATTTTAGTAAAGTAATGAACAAAATGGTTCTAAATACAACTTTCTATTGGCGTGGTTGATCAGTGCTTAAATTGTTGCTGCAATCTGAATTGTGAAGCTGAATTTGAGTGCTCCTATGTCATGAAATAGAGTCTGACATCTGACAAACTGTGTGTGTAGTAGGAGAACTCACAGGGCTGGTGGTAGACAGATTTTAAGAAGACAGAACTAAACTGATTAAACTTAATCAAACATATTCTGCGTCTTTCTTATCCTGTCTTAGTTGAGTAACTTACAAAATAAAAGGTCCAGCAGCCGTGCCGGAATTCATGGCAGTGCTGTGCTGATCATTGGATTAAACATTCTATAGATCGGTGCTGGTTAGAAATGAGTGTGCTGGAATGTTAGTGTTCATAGCAAAATGTAAATTGGCAATTACCAATTATTCATTTGTTGCCAGGCAAAGTGTTTGCTCTGTGCACTGCGGGACCAATTATGCCATTAGGAACCACACAAGCATTCTGCCCATTGTGGACTGTGAATTGTTTTCTGCTGTACTATTGGTCAATGGCAATTGTAAGAAACAAGATTCATAGATATTGGTTGAGATTATATGCTCTAAGGTCAAACACACTTAGGTTATGGGTCACAAAATGGGCAGCAGCACATGTAGAATTTGTATTTGCTTATGTTTGCATTTGAACATAATTGCATCCTTTGTAAATGTTGTTGCTATGTATTCAGTTCATTTTTTATTTTATGTTGCTGGAATTAAATTAACACAATTTGCCTGGCAAGATCTATTGCATGTATGATGGCACAGAGTCAGGGAGGCCTATTTATTGATTTTTATAGCACAGGTATGGGATTAGTTTTCTGGAAACCCATTATACAGAATGCTCAGAATTACGGAAAGGCTGTCTCCCGTAGACTCCATTTTATCCAAATATTTTAAAAAGTGATTTCCTTTTTCTCTGTAACAATAAAACAGTAGCTTGTAGTTGAACCAAACTAAGATATAATTAATCCTTTATTGAAAGCAAAACCAGCCTATTGGGCTTATTTAATTTTTACATGATTTTCTAGTAGACTTACGGTAGGTTCAAAGATGCCGATTACGGAAAGATCTGTTTTCAGGAAAGCCCAAGAGCATTTTGGATAATAGGTCTCATACCTGTATTTTAATTTTAAAAATGTATTTCAGTATCTTATCCCTTATTACACCTTCACCTGATTGATGTCTAACTAACAGGCCTGAGGCTTTTCAGGCTGAGAATGAGTATTCTACTGTACTCTACTCTTCACACATACAACTGCTGCTCTGTTTGACCCCACTATGTCAAGACAGCTGGGATGAAGACCCAATAAAGGAGTTATATAGAATACTGTACTACTATGCCATTAACATGTTTAGCAGATCTTGAGCATCTGATTCACTATTGCCGAGGAAGCTCCGAGTTTATGTCTGTTAGGAAGAGACAGTAATAAAAACACTTAGAAAACCCATTCTTATTAAAATAGGAAACAAAGGACCATGACCCATGCGTCTACGGTTCCTGTAGTCCCTGGGACAAAAAAACATCACTATTCAAATGTCTTGCCTACAGGAAAGGAAGCTTTGCATGGGAATGCCACAGACACAACCGCTTCCCAACCACCAGCCTGTTTCAAAGTGACTTAGTGATAATGATTGGCTTGCAATCAAAGGAAAGGAGAGCCATACTGAAAGTGTGATTACAGAGCTGGTAATGTTACAGACAAAGCCACCCAGAGGTCCTATTATGTACTTATACTGTATGTGTCTAGACATTTCAAAATGTAATTGCAACTTAACTTTCTGGATAAAAAGTGGGAGAAACCCTGTCCATGTAATGGCAGGAGGTCATAGTTACAACTTGAGCTAATTAGTTAATAACAGTCAGAAGGTCAAAGGCATGGATGAAAATGCGAAACAACTATTATATAATTAATTATGTCATTTGCAGTTTCATTAAGGATATTTTCTTTTTCTTGCCCTAAACCTGCCAATATTAGATCCAGCTGATAGAGACCCTGGGTTGAGACAAATGTTATGAGCTCTACATTAAGGGCTTTGTTTACCATTGCCCCAAACACAAAGTTAAATGAGCCCTGAGAGCAGTTATCTGAGCAGGCTGAACTCTTGTTTCAGAGCAAGGTGCAGAGCGTGGTGCTGTTGGACATACAGGGTTCCTTAAAACCTTGATCTTTCTGGTGCTCCTTAGTTTGCACAACTGAATAACTTTCAAGTTAGGGGACATTCCAGGTGACAACCTTATGCCCCACCTACCTCTAACTATGTATGCAGCTCCACCAACACAGGCAGCACCTTTGGGTTTCTAGGATTCCTCTTAGGGCACAACCAGTTGGACAAAGTGCAACATATCTGGGCACAACCATGGGGATTCTATAAGAGTTTAAGGGGCACATTATTATTTTGGTATCTTTTACTAAACATAATTAGCTGTGAACAGTCCCTGGCAACACTACTATTTGACTGAGCAAAAAAAAAAAAAAACAAAGTGGGTAATTTCCATATGAAATATACATATACTTTGCCATTCGGATCAAATAAAGTAGTAAAGAGAACCATTATAGGAATCATACGAAAGTTATGGTAGACAAATTCTATTGATATAGTCAGATCGGCAATACATGCAGAGAAATTATCGTTATCTGACAGAAATCTTTTAACCTGTCTAATTAACTAAATGACCAATCGCCATTGTATGGAAAATGTCAGGACAATCCACACATGGTCCGAAAATCCGATTAGTACAATTATATCTTTGCGTCTATGGCCAACTTAAGTCAAGCAGTTACTTCTGACTTGTGCAGCCTGCGAGCCACATCTTACTGTTAAGTCTTACCGTTAGTGATGGGCGAATTTATTCGCCAGGCGCGAATTTGCGCGATTTGCCGTCGGCGAATAAATTTGCGAAACGGCTGTGAAAATTCGCGGAAAAAATTCGCCGGCGTCAAAAATTTTTTTTCGAAAAAACGGACACCGGCGCCAAAAACAGGCGCCGGCGTCGAAAAACGGGCGCCGGCATCAAAAACGAGACGCCGGTGCCGTTTTGCAAATTTTTTCGCCGTTTCGCGAATTTCGCGCGAAATTCGCAAATTTTTCGGCGAAGCGAAACTGCACAAATTCGCCCATCACTACTTACCGTCAACACACCAGTTTCTCTGAAAGGGTTCCAGGCAATGACTTTTACCAGGAAGAGATTCTCTTTTCATGGGCCGAGCTCCTTAATGCAACATACAGCAGGGTAAAACTGCGAATTGCAAGTAGAAAATGGTATAAATGAAATGTGTTTGATTAAGATTACAATCTGGAGGAGGGGTGTCTAACCAGATGTTGGGAACTACAACCCCCAGCATTGTCAGCTGGCCAAGAGTAAGTAGTGGATGTTGGGCGTTACAGTTTACAAATACTGGAGCACACATTGTTTCAGATAATATCCCAGCTCTAGCTGTATGAATAACATAATATAAATAAAGTAAACACAACTTTAACATGGATACTGTATATACCCACGTATAAGCCAAAATGTGCTGAAAAAGTCTACCTCGGCTTATACGCGAGTAGCTGAGATTGCAGTCACTTTTAATCATTCCTATACCAACAGTTCACTTGGGGAGAGACTGCAATATCCCACAATGCCCTCTGTTGGTTATATGAAAGATTAACAGTGACTGCAATATCACACAGCGCCATCTGCTGGTTGTATGAAAGAATAACAGGGACTGCAATATCACACAGTGCCCTCTGTTGGTTGTATGAAAGAATAACAGAGACTGCAATATCACACAGCACCATCTGTTGGTTGTATGAAAGAATAATAGGGACTGCAATATCACACAGTGCCATCTGTTGGTTGTATAAAAGAATAACCGGGACTGCAATATCACACAGCGCCCCCTGTTGGTTATATGAAAGATTAACAGTGACTGCAATATCACACAGCGCCATCTGTTGGTTGTATGAAAGAATATCAGTGACTGCAATATCACACAGCGCCATCTGTTGGTTATATGAAAGAATAACAGTGACTGCAATATCACACAGCACCCTCTGTTGGTTATATGAAAGATTAACAGTGACTGCAATATCACACAGCGCCATCTGTTGGTTGTATGAAAGAATAACAGTGCCTGCAATATCACACAGCACCCTCTGTTGGTTATATGAAAGATTAACAGTGACTGCAATATCACACAGTGCCCTCTGTTGGTTATATGAAAGAATAACAGTGACTGCAATATCACACAGCGCCCTCTGTTGGTTATACAAAAGATTAACAGTAATGGCAATATCAAACAGCACCCTCTGCACATGGTAGTGGGACAGTGGGACAATGCACACAGTAATCCTTTTGGCAATTCTCTGTCACCATCAGCTTTGCAAAGAAGTCCGGTTGATCGCTGGGGGGGTCGCTTTGGCAGAATGTGCGCTGCTGGGAGACAGGGCTGTAGTTGTGTCTAGGCTTATACGCGAGTCAATAAGTTTTCCCAGTTTTTGTAGGTAAAATTAGGTACCTCGGCTTATACACGGGTCGGCTTATACACGAGTATATACGTATATATAGTCTTGAAAACAATAATGGGACGTTACACCATTTATATCCTTTGACAAGGGGATGATTATCCTGACATCTGTGACCTAAAGCTTATCCTCCAATTCGTTTATACAATATATAATAGGTAACTGAATTGTTTTGCAAAAAGGACTTTTTTTGTAAGTGTGATTTATTCAATTAATGTAATGTTATAATACAAACAGAGTTTTGTAGTTCAGCATGGAAACACCGAAGTCCAGCTAAAAGTCCTGTTGCATTAAAAAAAAGGGATCATCCAGTTTGCCATTCATATATCAATCAGTGTATAATGAATTTAAATGGGAACCAGATGGTGCTGGGAACGAGTAACACTGCAAGGGGCCATAGATTTCCTCTAGGATACACTTTGTGCCTTAGTTAATTTTATTTCTGTAAGCTATTTATTTAGTCAGTGATAGATTATTCAATTTAATAGCACTTTCTAGGAAAGTGAGATAGTAAGCTTTAGATAGAATCCAACAAGGATTAATAATAGGGAGTAGCTCTCGCCTATGCTCTTTTTGCCTAAAATGAAGGGACTGCAGTTTGAAGAGATAGTCAGGTCTTCTCTGATCCATACTTATTTTATTTTTATGCACAGTAGTTTACGTAAGTTGCAGTTCTACTACACTTCCCTTTCTTACCTTTTACCTGGAGAAGGCCCGTTCCTTTGTGTTAGAGTCAAGTGTAAACCTTGCTCTACTATATTTAGCTGGACAAACTCTATTATAGCTCTATATATGTATACAAATGAACTGGAGCTGTCTTAAAGCTTACCTGAACAAAGTTTTTTTAAGATGGCCATAAAATATCTGCTTGTTTGGCAAGGTTGGCAAGTGAGCAGATCTCTCCCCAATAAGCCCAACTTAATGTGGGTGATCTTACATTTGCCATCATTACGATTTGATTGTTTGGCTTGAGGGTCAAATGGTTGGATCACAACAATGGCAAATGCAGAACATCAGAACAAGGACTGCATCAACAAGCCAATGGGGCTTGATTTTTAATCTGCTCGATTTTCTGCCAGATATTGGACAGGCAGGGCTGTCACTTTAAAGCTGCCATGCAGGGGCAGGTTACAGCTGTCAATTCAGCACCTTCAGACCAAGTTGTCCGTGTATCGGCCTGTGAATGTGTCATTCCCATCTTCCTCCCCAACAGATATCTGGTAGAAAATTGTCCACATATGTATTGGGAATGTTCTTCTCTTGAAAGCTAGCATTGATTACATAGTTGCATAGTTAAATTGTGCTGAAAAAAGACAAAGTTCATCAAGTTCAACCCCTCCAAATGAAAACCCAGCATCCATACACATACCCCTCCCTACATTTAATTAAATTCTATATACCCATATCTATTCTAACTATAGAGCAATATATTGATGCTATATAAATACATGTTAATAATAGTATCACAATAGCCTTTGATGTTATGTCTGTCCAAAAAATCATCCAAGTCATTCTTATAGTCATTAACTGAATCAGCATCACAACATCACCCGGCAGTGCATTCCACAACCTCACTGTCCTGACTGTGAAGAACCCCCTACGTCGCTTCAAATGAAAGTTCTTTTCTTATAGTCTAAAGGGGAGGCCTCTGGTACGGTGATCCACTTTATGGGTAAAAAGGTCCCCTGCTATTTGTCTATAATGTAATGTAAAGTGTAATCATGTCCCCTCGCAAGCGCCTTTTTTCCAGAGAAAACAACCCCAAACTTGACAGTCTCCCCTCATAATTTAAGTCTTCCATCCCTCTAACCAATTTAGTTGCACTTAGTCTCTGCACTCTCTCCAGCTCATTTATATCCCTCTTAAGGACTGGAGTCCAAAACTGCACTGCATACTCCAGATGAGGCCTTACCAGGGACCTATAAAGAGGCATAATTATGTTTTCATCCCTTGAGTTAATGCCCTTTTTTATGCAAGACAGAACTTTATTTGCTTTAGTAGCCACAGAATGACACTGCCCAGAATTAGACAACGGGGCTCATTAACACTGGGCAAATATGCCCATGGGCAGTTACCTATAGCAACCAATCAGTGATTAACTTTTTGAAGCCAGCTACAAGTAGAACAATGTATGCATCAATTTGATAGGTTGCCATGGGTTACTGCCCGTGGGCAAATTTGCCCAGTGTTGATAAATGACCCCTAACGTGTTATCTACAAAGACCCCTAGATCCTTCTCATTTAAGGAAACGCCCAACACTCTGCCATTTAGTGTATAACTTGCATTTATATTATTTTTGCCAAAATGCATAACCTTGCATTTATCAACATTGAACCTCATTTTCCAGTTTGCTGCCCAGTTTTCCAGTTTAGACAAATCACTCTGCAAAGTGGCAGCATCCTGCATGGAACCTATAGTTCTGCACAATTTAGTATCATCTGCAAAAATAGAAACAGTACTTTCAATGCCCACCTCCATTAATAAACAAGTTGAAAAGCAAGGGACCTAGTACAGAGCTCTGCGATACCCATTTTGATTTGGTCATTGCTCCATATGATCAGTTCAGCCCAATATGGCCCTAGCCTAATGAGCCTGGTGACCTAGTCAAATGATCATATCTTCAGATGTATGGCCACCTTTAGACTTCAGAACTGCTTTAGACTATGGAGAATGCCTCGGGCCAGACAGACGATATGACAAAAATAAAAAGGATGTAAAAAACCATGCACATAATACAGCATGTGTTCCCCTTTAATATATGTTTAAATGCAAGGAAATAAATGAATATCCATTCCTGTCTATACATGGGGTATATTTTAACCTTAAAAATTGTCCAACTGACCATGGAAAATCCAAAAGTCCATGCCTCAGCTGCCATGGGTAACTGGGACATGGGAAATAAGCTAAAGCAGTGTATAAGTGCAGCCATTTAGAATCCATACTGAGCATTTTTGGTGACCCTGCTCTACAGGCAGAGAAGTAGTTTTCATACGGAAGTAGAAAAATATCTGCTGATTGGAGCCTAAGTGCTTTCCCCATGTGTGTAAATACATAATCTATCTTTTCTGATAGCTGTATAAACAAAGGCAGCGTATACATATAAATACATTGCTGCTGAAATTGTCCAAGTGGCCAGTGTTTTGGGGTTTTTTTCAGGATAATTTCTCATGGCTTTTGTTTCTTATTACAAATAGTACATGATTGGTAGAAGTAAACAAACTGGTTTCCTCGCTGTTTGATTGATTTCAGTAACAACTTATTATTTTGAATGAGTTCAAGGCACAAAATGAAATATGAGGATTATGTGTCCAGAAAGAAGCCAAAAACATCTTAAAATACATTTTAGGTAACCTTTAAATATTATAGATGCAACTATTGTAAGCTACTTTTCAATTTGTCTTTATGATTTAATTTGTGTGTTTTTTTTAATTAATAGCAATCCTTTTCATCTTTTTTCTAGCCTGCAACTTATAATTCTTTCTGATTTATGGGATGCAGGTGGTCAGCAGCCTAACAATAGATAAATTAAGACCTCTGTTTTATTTTTATTGTTTTCTTTCTTTTTCAGGCCCTCCTTTATTTATCTACCAAACTGCTGCCTGGTTGCTAGGATAAACAGGTCCCTAGAAAGTCATTGAGTGCCAAAATGTGGCCTTTTGTGCTGGAATGTAAATTAATAGATTTCCATGGGCCCTTCCATATGGCAGTTTTTCATTTTACTTCTCTGTGGAGAAAGGCCAGATTCTTTATACTTATGGGGTCTCCCATTCCCAAGACCTCTGCATTCCCTCTATTTACACTTCTCATATCTATTAATTATACTTTCTGTATTAATGCTGGATAATTACATGCTATTACAGGTATGGGATCCATTATCCGAAAATCATTAACAAGCTCTGAATTATGGCCATCTCCTGTAGACTCCATTATAATCATATAATCCAAATTTTTGAAAATGATCCATTTTTTTCTCTGTAATAATAAAACTGTACTTGATCCCAACTAAGATAAAATTAATCCTTATTAGAGGCAAAACCGGCCAATTGGGTTTATTTAATGTTTACATGATTTCCTATAAGACATGAGGTATGACGATCCATATTATAGAAAGATCTGTAACATGGAAACCCAGGTCCTGAGCATTTTGGATAAGGGGTCCCATACCTGTATCATTACTTATTTTCTATTCTGTGCTTTAACTATAATGTAGTTATATTTTATATATATAAATACACACACACACTATAACCCACTGTTACCTAAAGCACTTAACACAGGGGTCTGTAAGTTACCCTTCCATTTAGACTGTAAGCTCTGCAGGGCAGAAAACTCAATCCTTTTGTTTTCTTGATACTAGTCACAAGTGCAAAAATCATTCTCAATTCATTTCGCAATGTGAATAAATGTTCGCAAAGTGAAAAATGATGCCTTTGCGAACACTTTGCCCCTCACACAACAGTAAGATAATGATGCGCAGTGAATGTAATAAATTTTCACAATCGCAAACCATTTTTTGTGAGAAAATATTTAATGAAACTGCAGAGCAGGCATTAAAGGTTCACAATGTGCAATTAAGATTCGCAATGCAATAAAAGCCTAATGAAGAATATTACATTGCGACAGGTGAATTTTTATTCTCAAAGTTTTGCTTTTTGCGAATTTTATAACATGTCCCACTAAGCACTTTATCTGTACTGGAAGTGTGCTTTATATTTATGTGTATTGTATATTTGTACTTATTTACTACTGCAATGACCCCCTATTTGTTCTACTAATTAATTGTTCTGCTGTAGAGTGATTTTCTCTCAAGTGGGCAAATTCACTAAGCGCCAAAAATACGCTAGCGATGCATTCACCGCACTTTGCCAGGCGAAGTTTCGCTAGGGTGCTGCTAATTCACTAAAATCGGAAGTTTCGCTCAGGGAGGCGAAAGGTAGCGAAGTTGCGCTACTGTTAATTTGTCAAGCAAAGCGAAGTTACGCTACCGATACCTAATTTGCATATGTCGCCAAGTTAAAGTATAATGGACGTATATGTAGCAGCAAATAAATTACACTACACAAGCCTGGGAAAGCTTCATAAAATGAAATAGAGTTGTTATATTGCCCTATACATGTGCCCAATGTATAGTTTAGGTGCCAAAGGTTAGGAAATGTAGGGTGGAAGGAGGGTACCCCAAAATATTTCCGATCTTTTTCAGCCTATCACCAGTGGCGGAACTACCGGGGGAGCAGGGGGTGCGAGTGGGCCCGGCTGCGCGTCCTGCGCCAGGGCCCGCCCCCCTCTAGTTACGCTTCTGCCTATCACCCTTAAAAAAGTAAAAGACGCCAGCGTTTTTTGGGACTTTTTTTGAAGCAATCCCTATCTACTCTAATCCCTATCTATCCCTATCTCTATGCTTCTAGGAAGTGGCGAGATGCCACGAAACGCGTCAAGTGTGGGGGATGCCATATCCACATGTACACTGTTCTGATGATTTTAAAACCATTTTTTCAATAAAGAAGACTTGATTTTTCCACAACCACCTGTGTGCTCCATAGTACAATTGCTGAACCTATCTACTCTATTGCACTTCACCTGGTCTGAGAGTTAACGTTCAGTAAAATGCGCAAGTTAGTGAATTAGCGTAGTTACGTCCCTTCGTCATAGCGCAACTTCGTCTGGCGTAAGGGTGCGGAGTAGCGCTAGAGTAGGTCCACTTTGCTAGCAAATTTACGCCCGCATCCATTAGTAAATCAGCAAAGTAACGAAATGACGTCACACTGGCGAATTTGTGCTAGCGTTAGCTGCTTCGCGCTTTAGTGAATTTGCCCCAAGGAGCGATATACAAAGAAAATATATGCATATATATATATATATATATATATATATATATATATATATATATATATACTTAAATTAGAAGGGTGCATGAATAATTTACAGTTTTTTGCTGACTTTTTGCATATTTTTTATGTATTTTGACAAAACTGAATTTCAGTTTTTTTTTTAAAAATTTATGGCTCAGCATTAGCCTGTGTTTGTGAACCTTTAGCTGGGAAGTAGTAGAATGCTGTATGAATAGGGAATAATGTATCCATCTATCGTAAAGTATAAATATGTTATAAGTGAATGCAAAACCTTAGTTATAAGTGGTATAAACACAGAACAGAAAATCCAATTCAACTCAATACAGACATAAACTCACAGGGCAATTTTACAACTAGGCAGTAACCTATAGCAAACACTCTCTTTTTTAGCTCTTTTTTTTTGATTAGCTTTTTTTTTCAGCCACCTGCAAGAAATAAAATAAAAACAAACACCTGCTTGGTTCCTATGGGTTACTGCCCAGGTCCAGTTTTACCCAGTGTTTATAAATGACCCCCCCCCCATGTAGGTTTGTCAGTTTGGTTTATCAATGAAAAATTGCAGAAAGCTGCTTAGTAAATACTTTCTAAAGCTGCCCATCTATCATTTTAGAAAACCATTTAGTTTATAGGTTCAATAACTCGTACCTCATACAACGAAGCCTGCATGTGCATTAAAGACATAATATATCACAGAGCTGGAACTCCACAGGGACACTGTAACCCAGGTCATAATATTTTGTATTTACAGGAAAAAGGGACCATGTATTTGGCATGTCACTTGGAAATTATACTGTAATTATAATGCAGAGATTTTATTCAATAGGAAATTGTAGTGCAGAGAGAAGAAACAGGGAAACTGCCATACAAATCTCTCTTGTACAAGAAAATATATTGTTGCCTAGATTACAATACAAAAAGGAAACTATAACACAACAAGGAAATTGAAACACAAAAAGCAAAAATAAACAGGAAAAATAACAAATGGGGCTTCCTGTCAACAGAGTATAGGGATTGTGAAATAGAAGAAGAATAGATATGGGGGCAAATTCACTATGCGCCGAAGCGCCTAACGCTAGCATAAATTCTCTAGCGTTGGCCATTTTCGTTATTTCGCAAATTCACTAACGGACGCTGGCGTAACTTCGCTAGTGTAACTTCGCACCCTTACGCCTGGTGAATTTGCGCAAAGGATGTAAACGCAAATTCACTAATGCGCGCATTGTTCTGAATGCTACCTTTTACGCTAGACTTCCTTCGCCACCTCAGACAAGGCGAAGCGCAATAGAGTAGATAGGGATTTCTTCAAAAAAAGTTAACATTTTTTCTAAGTCCCAAAAAACGCTGGCGTTTTTTCTATATCATGGGTGATAGGCTGAAAAAGATTGAACATTTTTTTGGGGCTCCCCTCCTTCCCCCCTACATTTCCTAACTCATGGCAACTTAACTATACAGTGGGCACATGTGTAGGGCAAAATAAAAATTTTATTTGATGTTTTGAAGGTTTCCCAGGCATTTGTAGTGCTGCTACATATTCCTCCATTGAAATTTGAATTTGGCGCCGTATGCAAATGAACCATCGCTAGCGTAACTTCACTTCGCTTAGCGAATCAACGCTAGCGCAACTTTGCAACCTTACGCTACCCCTGAGAGCAACTTCGGATTTTAGTGAATTTTCGAAGCGCTGCCAAAACTACGCCTGGCGAAGTGCGGCGAAGTTACGCCTGCCGCAACTACGAATCTTAGTGGATTTGCCCCATGGTGTCCTGATATGTGCAAAGCGTTGAGAAGAGGATTCAAATGACATTGTAAAGCCAAAGGGGCCTTTCTTATTCATTCTGAAATCAATTCATTTCATATTAATTATTCAATTCATATTAATATGAAGTTGATCCTCCTACATTGTTTTTGTTCTAAAATAGCGTAATTGAGGTTGGGAACACATGGGGCAGATTAACGAAGGGCGAAGCAGCCGTCGCTAACGAAAACCAGAAATATCATCCGCAGGGAGATTTCAAATTTACTAACAGGTGTAGAGGACAATTCTCTAGCGAAAGAGTTCATCTCTAGCGAAGTTTCGCACCCTTTCACCAAGCGAATTTTCGCTCAGGCGAACGATCCTTACTCCGCAAATTCACTAGTGTGAATTTTCCATTACGTTACCCCTTTCATCAGAGTTTCCTTCACCAGCTTAGACCTGGCAAACTAATCAGATGAAGCTACATCTTCCTCAATCTTACGTCAGTGACATCATATCCTGTGACATCATATCCTGCATTTTTTCATATATTAAAGTGGGATTGTCTTTACAGGTTGTTACTATTAAAATCTTTTGTTTTAACATTTTTTTAACTATTTGAGGGGCATGCCACATTTGTTTTAGGGTGGGCTCATGTCTAGGACATCTCTTTTGCCTTTTTTTTTTTGCTACCTTGGACATTTTTAATAATAAGCGGCCACTTCAAGCATTTGCAACATCTCTAATAAAGAATTGGGAAGAATGTCAAGAATGTCATTACACACTGAGTCAAGGTGTGCTTTTACTAAAGAATTAGAACATTATAAACTGTCCCAAAGTATTATTCCTTGGTGGTGTCAATCATGTATTCAAGTCAGCTGTGTTCTTCTGGCATCTACCAAACCTATTCATCACTTCGGAGATATTAAAAAAAGCTATGCTCCTGTAGCGCTATAATAAACTGACTTGTGCTAGGGCAGTTCTAGCTAATTTCCTTTGTGGGCTGAGACCACAGGTGAGCTCTCTTTCTCAGGCGCAAGCCCTCGCAACGCGGTGGAGGCAGGGTGTAGTGTAACTGTAATGGGTGCGATAGCACAATGATGGGCGCCAGTAGTTCTATAACGGTTGAACAAATAACTGTATTTATTGAACAATAGCACATAGATCATTCAGCACACTGATCCACAATGGAATATAGAACATACACAGCAGCATAAAGGAAGCATATACTCACAGCACGTATAGGCTGAATCCCCACAGGCTAGGGAATATACAGCAGAGTGTAAGTTGACAGCATGTGATGGTTATTGCCCAGTTTTCAGGATATCTTCCAGTGGCAGACTAGGGGAACTCCTATCATCCCTATCTCAACACTTGGTTCCTTACTCCGGGTCAGTAATACCCTGGGATCTTAATCCCTCTAATCTCCTCAGCGGAGCCTTGAGCTGCTCAACTAAATAACCTCTCTATCACTCCTAGAGCGATCTATAAACGAGTATAGCTGTCTAATTACTAGGGCCAAGGCGCCTAGGGTCAGCACTACCCATTCCCCTCCAGCCTGCTTGGTTGGGCTAAAGCAATGGACACAGAGCACATGGTTCCTAAACCTTTTATACTCTGGCACAGTGCCATCTGGTGTACACTGTGTGAACTACAGGGGTTACATAAGCACAAGGTTCCCATAAGGACCCACTGAGGTGTCCATATTACTAGGGATGTGCCTGTCTGTAAAGTGTAAGGGTGTCTAAGATTGTCACATCCCTACACTTCCAATGAATAGTTCTTCAGCTGAAGTTACTTTCAAAGAGCATTTTGAAATCGACAGTGAGAGTTCCAGCTGAGGACATGAGGTGTCTGAATATATTTTCCATATAGTGCGTTTTATTCTTACGAAAAGCTAATCCAAAAAGTTTACACTGGTCAGTGGTCTGCAGTCTTTTTAACAGTCTCTGTTTAAAGTACCACATCATGTTTCATGCTAACCCTCTCTGTCAAGTGTCATATAATAACTAATGCAGGAAATATTTGTAGATTAGTACCATTACACCAGTGTCAAATGGAGTACTGAGCCCCTATAAATCCACTACTGGGTTTCATATTTCTATTTTACCATAACTGGCACTTAGTCATACTCAGCTGACCATTGCACAGGAAAAACTCACTGCAGCTCAAAAACCTGGACTAGCTTAATAAAACTAAATTGGTAAAACAATGTATTTTATAAATGACCAGTTTGTTACTCCTTTTTCACCAATATACTTAGCATGTTCATGCTTATATCAAATCCTTCAGGGCACCCTGTCAAAAGACAATGATTGTCTGTACCCAAATATGGGGCTCATTTATAAACAGTGGGCTAAATCTGTGAGATTAATCACATCTCGTCCCTGGAAACAGTTCCAATTCTAATATTCTCCACCTTAAACCTGCCGAGTTCATTTACAAGTCAATGCAAGAGGTCAGTTGAACCATTTCAAGATATTAATAACCTTCCTGACATTCACAGTTTTTTTTATAGAGGAAAACTCGATTCTAATTCAATTTGAATTGCATTCTAATTTTTGGATCTTTCATATTTCGATCGAATGTTAGACGTTCAAGTTTTTTCTTAAATAACTTCCTATTCGAGTTGTGAGTACATTCGAATCAGTTGCCCATACAGCATGTCAAAATCAGTTCCAACACCTCTTAAGAAAATAAATAAATATTTGAAAATCATTAACTTGGAGTTCAGTGATTTCTATAAGAATACATAGTCTGTGCCTATTTGCCTGTGGTACTATACCTGTACTAATGTGATGTACATTTATGGTCTCAATTACTAGCATAAATGCTACCTTGCCCAGGTGCAGTTAAAAATGAATTTATTGGATGCTGTCAACTGCACTGCAGTAATTTGCATACATTCAGTATTTCTAAAATACATAAAAGGGTGATGAATGTCTGTTTCTGGCAGCTTTGCAGAACAGATGATCCAATGCAGTCACCAAAAAGAGGTCCAGGATGGCGGTCCCTATTCTGTATATTATGCAAGTAAGGGAGCTATTGACTGGATAGCATGTGCTTGTATAGATACACTCACCAGGAAGTATGGAAAATGGAATACAGTGTAGTTTGTGATTGGCTCTTTAACTGTAATCTGGGAAAATATTATTGAAAAGTCTTGTACCATAGTTTCATTTATGGTACTCTTGGAGACAATCATCTTTCCAAAAACTCTGCAGCATTTTGGGGTCAGAAATGTTTGCATGACTGATTACATTACACTTTTCCTAAAGCCAATACCTTGCCTTTTATTATGGTGACAAAATTGGAGAAAGACTCCACCTACATAAGAAGCAGCGAGTAGGGCCATGAATGTAGAGAGAGCTACTTGCAGTGCCATCAGTGGAAGGGAATCTGCACTGATTGGATTAAAATGGCAGGTGGACCTTCACCCTGCATGTTTGCAGTGCTCAAAACTGCTGAGAGAATATAACACATATTACCATCCAGTGTAATCAGAGTTACCATGCCACACCATTTGCAAGAGTTAAAAGATTACAGATCATTTTATGAATCAATGCATTCAGCTACAGATTCATTTTTCAACATTTGTGACTTGATTTAAATGGGAATTTTATCCAAATAAAAAATATATAAAGTTTTGCATAATGAAATACTATCTAACCTACTCAACCACCTCCACGAATACATTATTGTCTATGTTTAGCAGTAATGTATTTATGAGGGAGTGCTGGTGGATGCAGTGCCCTGTATAGGGTTGCCACTTTTTGTGGTCTGGGCAGGGAGTGGGCCGGTGATGTCACAGAGCAGACTGCAGACATCATGGGGTGGGCTATGATGTGGCAAAAAATTCGCGAAACAGCGTCGGAGTCTCGTTTTTGATGCCGGCTTCGGTTTTTGATGCCGGAGTCCGTTTTTTTGGACGCCTAGTCTGTTTATGGCGAAATTGCACTGGTATCCAAAAAAACAGATGCCGGCGTCCACATTTTTTTGACGCCGACGAATTTCCGTGGCGATTTCGCAAATTTTTTCTTCGTTGGCAGGAATTTGCCGCAAATTTGCACCGCAGAATAAATTCGCCCATCACTAGCGATCATCCAATCTCTGTGTTAGTCTAGTAGAATCCTGCTTGACCAGGCAACCCTTCCAAAACCCAGGCTGTCCAGGTCAAAATTGGAAAGTTGGCAACCCTAGCCCTGTACTTACCACCTGCCGAAATGGTGGCAGAAAGGGCAGAACTGTCTTGTGTCTGCTGTGCTTTGAACCTCATACATTGGTTTGTAGTCAAGCTTGCAAGTGAAGAATATAATAAAGGACAGACCAATACTTCTTTCAATAGCAATTACCCAAGGGCCCATCCTAACTCATTCCAGCCAATGGTAACAAAACAAAGAAAACCAACAGATCAACTGTGAGCATTTTGTATTCCAGCCTTCAAGCCTGTTTTGGGTGCTCAAGGCTAAAAATGTATTGACTCTGATTAGAATTACAGATAATGTTTAATAACTCATGGTTCAGTCACGGCATTTTGGGAAGCTACGCGGCTCTGCAAATCCTCCCCTGCTCAGTATTAGTCACTTAGCAGTGATAATTGGCCTGAAGCTCGCTCTCTTTACAGCAATTTGGATTAAGGGCTTTGTCATTCTGGCACGTGGCAACTAAGAATATTATTTCACTCCTCAAAAAAAGAAATCAGTCACTAGGAAGCATGTAATAAAATAGAAAACAAACGGAGTGGAAGAGAAAAACAGGGCACGTATTGGTCCTGGTGGTTGAGCTGTGGCTTTAGCTCATCCAGCTGTTTTCAGAGGTTTAATTTTGTGCAGCTGTGGTGACCTCACCACTCATGGAATCCCCTGAGGGCCAGAAACCATAATCTACCAACCCAGAGCCAGCAGCTCCAAATGCGTAAATGAAACATCCAAAAACATACACACATTTCCCACCCCTTCACACACACACACTCTCTCACTAAACCTCTTTACTTTGTGCATCACAATGGCTTAAAATTCTCATTTAACTTATACTGTGTTTAAAGGAACACTAACAATGCAACACTGTTGATGAGGGTTAAAGAAGGGAAGTACAGCTGCCATTAAAAGATAAATGTTCTTCTGTTGTTGCAGTGGGGGCAGGGGGCCCAGGGGGTTGTGTGGGCCCCTGAGGTGGCAACTCCAGTAGGCCCCAGACCCCCCAGTCCGACTCTGCCTCAGCCCCTGAAGACCCTCCACTGTATTCTCAAACATATATGCAGAGATGTTGTACTTATAACGCAGGGTTCTCCTGATCACTTTATCTTTAACCTTGAGATTACAACACTGAATGGGATATTCAGTTTTATATTTATTTTAACGTATTATAGATGGACCCATTTAAAACAACTTTTTCAATTAGTCTTCATTATTTAATTTTAATATTTTTCAGTTCATACCATTCTTATTCTGCCTATTTCCAACTGGCAACGGACAATGCAGCTTCCTTTTAGCCTGCAGCAACCAAAAAACAGACTAATTGTGCATATTTTTATTTTAGCATTATTCTTACTTTAAATGGCATATCATTTTTTTCAGCCCCCCTCCTACTGATCTTCCAAACTGCTACCAGTTTGCTAGGAAAGTTAAACCGTTGAAATTCCAAGCCCAAAAGTTGCAGTATGCATGTAAATAACTGCAACAGGGCTCTGTATTTCAAACTAAAATCTTAAGGTGAACTACCTCTTTATGTTTAAAAATAGTAGTGACTGGGCAGCTTTCCACTCATGATTAAATGTAGAGAAAAATCTTTGGGGAGGAGCAAGGTACAAGTAAATGTCAGCCTCAGCTTTTGCTTTGTGTGCCAATAGAACTTTGTCACCTGTTCCATGCAGCCAGAATAAGGTGACTTGCAACCCATGGAATGTAGCAATAAGTTGCTCCTGTCATGTTTCCAACAAGCACATGTCATTACTGATGATGTGAGTGACTTGTTTCCTTTTCTGCCATCTACAGCTGCATAATCCAGCTTGGCTAAAAACAGAGTTGTGAATTGATCGGGCGATTAAAGCTACATCTTCAACTTAAATACCAGGGCCGGAACTAGGGGTAGGCAGAGTAGGCATGTGCCTAGGGCACAAAGCTGGGGGGTTGCCAGGCACGTACCTGCTCTGACGCCTACCCCATTGTCCGGTCCCGTCTCTCCCCGACTGCCACAAATTATTTTTTGTAATAATGCGCTCCTGCACATGTGCGCACGCACTTTGGCGCATGCGCACCCAAGCGCATTTTCGCGCACCAGAGCACAATTTTGCGCATTCGCACCCAAGCACGCACTCAGCTGGCGCCGTGCCCGGCCAGGTTGCCTGATAAATACTAAGGTTTGTCCATTAGTTTGGGAATGCAAGGGAAGAATATTCTATTTTTTACAGTGGAACCAATGTGCTGCTCAGTGAAGTCTCTAGAACAGAAGTAGTAATATATATATTGTTATTGTTAGATTTTAAAGGATAAATAAATCTTAACAAGAAGTAGGGCCTTTACTAGCAAAAGACCACAGTCCTTTAGCAGGGAAGATCTGTGCCTTTGAAGATGCACCAGTAGCTTCCCAACTTTCCTATAATTCACTACACATATTCTGTTCTGCTGTCACTTACTGAGCTTAGGTACAGACAGTATATAAGTAACATAAAAGTCACTATGCAAGGTTGATTTCTGCGTGATGATTTCTAATTACCTCTAAACGTAGCTTCTCATTAGCTGCCCAGAGCAAACTGAGCATTTGCACTGCCACTGCCACTCAAGATATGGCCTAACAAGATCCAAGATAGTGAGCTCCTGAGGACAACTTTGAATACCTTGGTCATTGTTGTTATAGGGCGATGAACCTCTCAGCTAATACAGTATGTTCACTATGTAAAATACAACATTCATAGCTATAATCTTTTTAAGGCTTTTGTTCGCCCTTTTTAAAGCCTGGTGCCATACTTACTTGTAGTACCTGAGACTACGCTGTATATTATTTGGATTTTACTTTGGTATACCCATAATGTACTATATACTATGCTCCTGTTTATGAAAAAGTAATTTGTGGGGATGAGCAGATTTCAGCAGAGCCAAGTAAGTTGTCTATATCAAAGTGTATGTATATAATAAATTAAACGAAGCCTTCTTAAAATTATCACTGCAAATATTTTAGCACCAAAATGATCAACGTGAAGTACCGAGTGCTGAATTGTCATTTTTTGCCAACAGTTTTTATGCAATTTTAGTAAATGAGTGCCATACTTTTCCACTTCTGTGAATATGGATAAGGGGAAATGTTGGAAGCTAGTATATGCATCCTTTCAGTATGTAGGCTAAGTTCATAAGCAGCAATTTTGGGCTAGAGACAGCTATGGCTGAACTCCATTCATCTTGTTGGACTATCCTTGGAAGGCTAAACTGGTTGCCTCATTCCTTGTTAGTGTTATGCAGGGAAAAATAGCTTGCATCAACTCATTCCATGGGGTTCAGACATGTTTAACTTACAGTATCTGCCTGCATTAACATTGTGTACAATTAGTTCTCTATTCAGCACATTTCAGCAAAGGGCAAACTCCACAGAGGACAGCTGAGTAGGTTTCAAATTGTGTTTTGATTATAAATGTGTACTAGTTCAGAGCTAAACATTAACAACAGTAGTCTGTTCAAGTCTTACAGTTTGTGATTGCTTAATGCCACATAGTCCCAGGCAGACTTTGCCTTGGAACTGCATGACTAGATGGGGACAACCCAGTAGAGCTTATATTTCAATCCTTTTTCTTAATCAGAAAATCTTTTTTTTTTCTGATAGGGGGGCACTTTCCACAGACAATATTAGAAGGTAATACAGGAGACTATACGATGCCGGCAGTGGTACGAGCCCTGCTTGATTTTGCAGAAAGAGCACAACATTTTATATAAAACGGTGGCACATCAGGGATATACAAGTGATCCCTAAGCCTCTGCCAGTGTTTATTGATTCCTTTAATTTGTACTGATACTGACAGGGAAGTTAATAAACAGAAAACCAACCACTGTATTCAGTCTCTGACATAAGCAGTTGATGAACAATGTGCTTTCTTAAACAAGGGATATAGGCTTGCTGACCACTCTGTTTCTATAAATTGTCCTAATGTGAAAATTGGATTTCGGGCCAAGAGTTATTTAAAGCCAAAGGAAGATCTGAGTATTCAAACCACAGAAAACAGATTTCTCTTTAACACAATATGTGAGTGGGAAGTTTTAGCAAATTTTGCTTTTTTTCCATATAACATGGGAACGGTTTTGTCCAGGTTCAAGTAAAGTTAATATTAACTATCTGTTTTCTTTTCTACAGTAGTTTAAATGGTGCTGCTTACATTGTTATTTTATGGAATTCATTTAAATTATCAGTTTAAGAATGACTATACCAAACCTAGACTTGGGTAATTTAAAAGTGAGTTGTAGTGGACTAAAGGAAAGCATTATATGATGGTGTTCACCATTGGCATGAATTTATATATTTGGCCTTTATTAAACCTTTGTAAAGTTTTAAAGTTTGTAGAGTTTCCTTTGAGCCAGGGGTACAGTATATGGAATGGTTTCTGCTTAGAAGTGGTATTGGTGGTTGCAGGATTATAAGATTTTACAATTAGGTGGTGTGCCTAAAAATATTCACACTTTTGCTACCAGCTATTGGATAAGGTGCATGAGGAATAGCTAAGCATCTTGCATATGATCTGAACATGCAGTGGACTGTTATGGTAAGTCAAAAAATTGGGCTAAAGCAAAGTCTAGGGCTTTGACGGACCTTATTTGCTCTCCTCCACGAATTAATCTATGTAGTTAACACAATATGACACTTTACTACAATCGTAAGAGAAGTCCTGTCATAACTAAAATCTATTAGTGAGATATGCATCTCCACTTGTCCTGAATTTAAGAGGAGGGTGGTCGTTTCCTTGAAGAATATCCAGTCTGAAGAATATATGCAGACAAGACTTAGAAGACTTTACTTCCAATAATATGTAAGGCTTTGGAAATACAAGATAGATTGATCCACATAAAGCTGGGCTAGCGCACCAGGAGATTGGATTTATAAAGAACAGAGACAACAGATGGAAACAGGATTTGAAACAAAATGATATAGCAAAGTATAAAAACAGTGAAGGTGCTGTTATTGGATTTTATGGAAAGATGTTGGCTGAGAAAGCCATTTTAGGAAGTAGAAATGCTTACATTGAAATCAAAGAGGACTGAGTACAAGCCGATAGAACTGAGGCATGCAAGAAATGGGGGGGGGGGGGTATAGATTTAAAGCAAAAAGTGCACTTCTGTATACTTTAGCAATTTACTTAATAAGTACATTTAGTTTTCCATATTATGCATTTTAAAGGAGAAGGAAAGGCTAAAATAAAGTAAGTTTTATCAGAAAGGTCTATATAAATACACCAGTAAACCCTCAAAGTAGTGCTGCTCTGAGTCTTCTGTCAAAAGAAACGCCACATTTCTTTCCTTCTATTGTTTATACATTGGCTTCTATTTCAGCATAAACCTCCAAGGCTTGGGCTTGAGAATGCTCAGTTTGCTCCTCTCTCCCTCTCCCTCTCCCCCTCCCTTTTCCCACTCCCTCCTCCCCTCCCTGCTGTAATCTGAGCCCAGAGCTATGAGTGAGCAGGGAGAGAGGCAGGAAGTGATGTCACACTAAGCTAATATGGCTGTTATCCTAAAACAAACAGAGATAGCTTTTACAGCTGCTTACTCAGGCATGGTAAAGCATTCTGCAGAATAAATATAGTCTTATAGCTTGCAATATTATGGCTAATCTATTGGCGATAAACTGCTTCAGTATCTTTCCTTCTCCTTTAAAGAGTTTTACAGTTCTAGGCTGGGCTGTTGGCAGTAGTGAGTTTATTTTCTTGCGCTGAGCTATATCCCAAAATGATAACTGATCTCACAAGTTGTGTAAACATTGTGTCCAGTTTCTTATTCTCGGACCGTAACCCTCCCCACACAAGCAGCATTGATTTGTCCTAATCTCTTGTCCAGGATATTAAAAAAGAAAAACAAGACTTTATTATTAACTAGACAAGAGTTAGTTCTTGTGTAGGTTCCATCTATAAAACAAGCTGTAATGCAATAGCAAACCAAACAAAGCAGAAACAATTAGTTACAGGTATCCTGTAAAAATAGGAAGACCAACTAACCAACTTATACTTTATTTTTAGAACTATTACTTCTTTTATAATGTTCTTGGTAACATTACTCCCTCTGGTCAATGGCTGCTGATTCACAAGCTGGTTATAATATCACATTGTCTAATCTGCAAATACAACGTCTTGCTTTTAGTCATTTACTTCTAATTTGAGCTGATTCATATGTGAAATCTCCTCCCACCTGCTTCAAGACATAGGCCTTGATCAAAATGCTTTTAAAGGGGTAAATGCTTTTTCTTTCATTACTATTACCATAGAATCTTAACCTTATAACATGTTTTGTACATAGATAGATTAATATAATTCAGATTTTTAAAAATGATTTCCTTTGTCTCTGTAATAAAACAGTACCTTGTATATGAACTCAACTAAGATAACATTATTGGAGGCAAAACAACCTTATTGGGTTTCCTTAATATTTATATTTTTTGTTGATTTAATGTATGGAGATCCAAATAACAGAACAACCTCTTATCTGGAAAACCCCAGCTCCCAAGCATACCAGATAACAGGTCCCACAACTGTAGTAAAACAGGCAGCTGATGCTGTAGTTGAAAGCCTTACCGTGATAAGGTTTAATGTCATGCAGTCATCTGACTGATGTGTAAGCCTCTAATGAATATTGGTGCCTCAGTGATCTCTCTCTAAAACAAGAGCAATTTAATTCCCATGAGAAAGTTCCCCAAAAAGGGTCTTGGACAACACCCATCTGGATGGAAATAATTGTTGGAAGAATGTCCTCTTTATGACCTCAATAGCAGGAGGCCTCTAGCAGTAAATCCACGAGAATGTTTGCAAACCACTGCATTGTATAAAGGGTATCTCGTGAGGGTAAGCAACATGGCAGTACACTCTTACATGGATAAGGAAGATAAATATCTGTGCATCAGCCTGTCTGCTCAAAGAAGATGATCTCAAGGCTGGAATTAACAAATTTGCGCCCCTAGGACACATGGCCCTTTCACCCCTCCTCAAGCCAATATCAGATCTCCCCTGCTAGCTTCCCCATCCCCTCAACCTCCTCCTTGTAAACGATTTAAGTCTCCCCTCACCCCTGTCACCCTCTCTGATATCCATTCTACCTGATTGGCCACTTCTGGGGATTCGACTACGATTCAAAACCTTCCTCCCTGTCCCCAGTGGGTGATATGCCGAACACGGCATTTTGCTGCCATAGGCCCAAGCCTTTGCGGCCTGCCCACAAATCTGGTCCTGGATGATTTCAACCAGGACATTTTAAAAGATTAAAGTAGAAATTACATTACATGACTGTATTCATGACCTTGGGAGATTGGTTTCAAGTCTTGTGGAGGCTTACTTATTAGAGGTCAGATTTGAGTGGTTTTAGAGGTCTTTGAAGCCACAACTAAACTCACAAACTCTAAAACCATGACTGTCATTTAGTTTATTAAAAGATACAAATAGAAAAAGTATGATAGAAAAAAAAGGCCTGTACGATGCGCAAGAAAATACAAATACCACAAAAATCTCTAGGAAGTTTCTTTTTTCCTTAGAGATTTTTGTTGTTTTTACACTTAGGGGCAGATTTATCAAGGATCAAATTAAAAATTTGATTAAAAGATTTGAATTTCTAGCTATTTTTTGTGTACTTCGACTAGGGAATAATTCAAATTCAATTTGAAAATTTGAATATTGAAATTTATCACGTACTGTCTCTTTAAAACTTTGATTTCAAACATTCACCATCTAAAACCTGCCGATTTACTGTTTTAGCCTATGGGGGACCTCATAGAACCTATTTGGAGTAAATTGGTGGACTTTGAAAAACCAAACTTTTTTTTTTTAAATACTTTGAATCAAATTCAATCAAATATAATCTTACTTCGATTCAAACAATCGAATACAGCCTATTCACCTGCAGAAAAAAACTTCGTTTTTTTTTTAATAAATTTTGGCTGGTCTTTTTTTATTCGAATTTGAAGTTATGGGAGTTCAAAAAAACTCCCATTACTTCGAAATGCAACCCTTAATAAATCTGCCCCTTGGTGTACTTCGACTAGGAAACAGTCCAAATTCGATCCGCATTTGAAAAATAATTGAATATCGAAATCTATTATGTAGGGATGCACCGAATCCACTATTTTGGATTCGGCCGAACCCCCGAATCCTTTGTGAAAGATTCGGCCGAATACCGAACCGAATCCGAACCCTAATTTGCATATGCAAATTAGGGATGGGAAGGGGAAAACATTTTTTACTTCTTTGTTTTCTGACAAAAAGTCACGTGATTTCCCCCCCCGCCCCTAATTTGCATATGCAAATTAGGGTTTGGATTCGGTTCGGCCGGGCAGAAGGATTCGGCCGAATCCGAATCCTGCTGAAAAAGGCCGAATCCTGGCCGAATCCCGAACCGAATCCTGGATTCGGTGCATCCCTACTATTATGTACTGTCTCTTTGTAAGTTGACAATTCACCATCTAAAACCTGCCGAAGGGCTGTTGTAGTCTATGGGGGACCTCCTAGAACCTATTTGGAGTCATTTGGTGGACTTTGAAAATTCTTTGAATCGAATACCATCGAATTCAATTCGAACTATCAAATACAGCCTATTCACTCAAATTTTAAAAATTTGATTTTTTTAATAAATTTCATTTGGTCTTTGTTTTATTCAAATTTCACGTTGATGTGTTATTCAGAGGTAAGAGATGGCAAAGCAAGTGAGTAAAAAAGAAAATGCATAAGTAGAGATAACAAACCCCTGGTTTAAATCACACAGATAATTACAATGTATTTTTGTGGTAGTACTCCCCTTTCTAAGTATATTGTATTACTTTGTAGCCTGTCACACAAGCATTATATAGTGAGATTAAACTAGAGTAATTATTAGTGATGGGCGAATTTATTCGCCAGGCGCGAATTCGCTGCGAATTTGCGCAATTTGCCGCCAGCGAATAAATTCGCGAAACGCCCGCGAAAATTCGCGGGAAAAATTCGCCAGCGTCAAAAATTTTTTTTTCCGAAAAATGGTCAAAAACGAGACGCCGGCGCCGTTTCATGAATTTTTCGCCGTTTCGCGAAAATTCGCCCATCACTAGTAATTATAGTCAAAAGTTTTCTTCCATTTATAAACAGGGAATGTAGCGTGTATTAATAAGAAGTCATTTCAGGTTTAAGTATTTAGGCAGTGTTTAGTACTTAAAATAATCTGTGCCAAACAATCCATCAGTTTTTTAGGGGGGAGTGAGAGACCGACCTTAATTTAAAAAGAGCTATCATATCCAAAATACTGTATGTGTTTTAGTTATTTGTTCTTAAGTAAAATGCCTGTGTTTTGAACACACAAAATGTAATTAGGGCTGCCGCTGATAAAGTGCTCCTGGCTCACTGACAAATCTGAGATATGTTTTAATGTTCTTATTATTTAATGGAGGTTATTCATCTTTACAATTTATTAGCAATTCTTTCCCAGCTGGATGAGTATAAATGAGTAATGGAGGTATATGTAGTGATGGGCGAATATATTTGGCAGTTGCGATTTTGTGGCAAATTTGCGCGATTCGCCGGGGTAAAAAAAAGCATCAAAAATGAGACGCCGGCGCCGTTTTGCGAATTTTTCTTAGTTTTGCGAATTTCACAGGAAATTCACAAATTTTTCGGCGAAGCGAAACGGCGCAAATTCGTCCATCACTAGGTATATGTACAGTATGCTGACCATACTGTAACCAGGGGCACTTGAATGTCCATTGAAAGGCAGATACGACCAAGTTAGCCTTCACCCTGCATACCTCCCAGCTGTCCTGTTTTCTGTGGGACACGATTTTGACAGCTCAGTCCCAGATTTTTATTAGATCTCTTGCACCGACACCAAAAAAAGATACAACGTTTCTGAAACTTAATTAAATAAGAGGCTTTTGGCAGAGCACCCAGGATACTCAGCAGCTGCACATTTAGAACAATTTAAGGTTAGCAAAGATACAATTGCAACTATCTAAGAAACACAAGTCTCTTGGGGAAACTGAAACTAACTGCTTAAAGGGCAATTTCAGCTTTATTAGCAAATCTTTAATAACACGTAAAACATGGCACGAAAACTTCATAACATAGCTAAATTTGTATTAAATGGACATGGTAGTTAGGGGGTGTGGTCAAAACAATTGCCGCTCTATGAGCAGCAAATCTTTTTGTCCCTCTTGACATTTTTCAAATGCTGAGAGCTATGAATATGAGTGTCCTAAAACTGGCAAACTCATGGAGTTGATGTAATTTGATAATTTGTCAACCATTAGATAACTAAAAAAATGTGTACTCTGTGTGTATATTTTATAAAATAATGTTTTCTTAGTTTGGGCACTGTTATGTTTTGAGTAGCCGAGGATGAGTATTGTATAACAGTGCTTCATTAGCAGGCTCCTGCAGCCATTACACAACAGTAAAAGGAATGGTAGGCTCACCAGGGTTTAGAAGAAAAGGTGCAGGCTGCTGCAGATGTAGAAGAGCCATCTCGTCGTCAATTTGTTATGTTTTGGGTAGCCGAGGATGAGTAGAGTATAACAGTGCTTTATTAGCAGACTCCAGCAGCCATTACACAACAGCAACTTTCACTTTTAAGCTGTCCGGGAAGCATGCACAGTATAAGTCTAAGCACAGTGACATCCGCACAAACACCACAGGCACTAAAATTGAAGGTATCAACAAATAGTGTTTTTTTGTGTGTTATTCCTTTTTTTTCTTAATTTGCATTCTTTATTCTCATAGTTCCCTCTCTTTACATACTCTATCTCTCCCTCCATTTTCCTTTTTGTTCTCATGATGAAATGACAATGGTATAGGCAATTAGGTACACATCAATATTATTTTGACGCCCATTGACTTCAATACGAATTTTTGCCGGTTCACAATTTCATTTTTGCAGTTTCACAAAATTTTCCTCTGTTTCATGAATTTTTTCACCTTTTCGCAAGTGATTCATCGAAATGTGACAGATTCTACTAATAGTAGATTCACTAATAGTCACGTATGACTTTGTTGTACAGAAGAGTTTTGAACTGACCATAAAATGTCCAGTGTTACCTTTATTTATACACATACCCCCAAATGTATAATATTATTCTGGAAAAAAAAAATTAGACAGCCTACATTTTCACTTTCTCATCATCTAAATGAACAGAGGCCTTTCTGGTAAATTTCATTGGCATCAAGCAACATTTTTAACGGCCAGGCCGGTACAATACCGCCCAGGTGGTAACCCTCGGAGTGGGAGGGGGGGGGTCAGCATCTGGGCTGTTTCCACAGGCAGCAGTAGCCCCATTATTGCCCCTGGACTAACTAACTTTTTATCCATCTGTCATAATATTGCCTTTGAAAGCAACTTATAACTTTGCCATAAATTATTTGCCCAATGCTTTTACATGTCCTGTGTTCCTGTATAAGGGGGCTGCCATATTTGTGCAGCAGGAGTCCGTTAGCATTGGAAACTTTAACTGACAGTCTGAGATGGGACAGTCAGGTTGGCAAAACAGTCAGGTTTAGAAACTTCAAGTAACAATTACTTACAAAAACAAACCTCTCAGCAAGAAACGATCAACAAGGGCTATAGGTAACTTAATGTATATATTTTAAACAGTATTTTTTTAGTGTCACTATCACTTTAACCCTTGATCCAGATTTCTGTGATTATTGTCACGTACAGCAGCTACTGTATAACATTGTAGATTAAATGTAAGGTTTTATTTGTATTTGGAAGTATGTCAATAGTTCACTTTATATAGCCGTGGGGAGTGGTGCAGTCAGTGGGTTTAAAAAAAGCTTTTATTTATACATTGGGTGAAGCATCCCAGCCTCAGAGCAAATAAAGTGAAAATGAAGGGTTGTCCCTCCTGCAGCTCTTTCACACCTTCTCAAAGGACAAGGGCACACATAGCGCATAGTCCACTTTTCTCTGCATGAAGGTGTAGGAAATTAGATCTCTGCACACCCCATAGCACCACGGATAGGTCTGGTGTCGGCCTTTGTGGAGGTACATGGAGCAGATCCACTTTCCTCAAACTCTATGAAAAAAGTTTAACAATAGGGCTGCAGGTTGCAAACTCTTATAGGGAATCTAAAACAACTGGACTTGCTGAGTAATCAATGAAGACGTTTCACTACTCATCCGAGCAGCTTCTTCAGTTCAACTGACTGGTGTGGGAAGTTCTCGGCATATAAACTCTTCCACTAATCCAATCACAATGGCACATTGTAACTCTTCAAAGAGGTCACATCTGAGGAAATTCACAGAGGTGTAGATTCTGTGTAGTTATTGTGTTAGGATTATCCAATGTGTCATGTAAAAATTGTTACTTGTAAAAATTGCATGAATGGATGTGTGAAGTGTTCTGAAACCGCTGGGGTACAGATGTTAGAACCAGGGCCGGATTTACATAGCGGACGCCCCTAGGCCCACTGCCATTTGTCGCCCCTGTCCCCTATTCGTGCAAATTTTCATGGAGATTGTATCTCCTGTGCATCCCCAGTGTTTTTGAACCAATGTGGGTGTGGTTGGGCAGCATGCCACCCCCCTAAAATCCTGCCACCCTAGGCCCGGGCCTAGGTGGCCTTCCCACAAATCCGGGCCTGGTTAGAACAGCATTGTATGTAGCAGACAGGTGGTGTCGAAGGCCCCCACCTCTGTTCAGAGATGGTCTCTCCACCTTGACATGAATTTGCCTCGTTCCTGACGGATCATGGGCGCTCCTTTTTATTGATGCAGTCCTGCGATCCGACCGCCCATTTGGCCTCTATTCTGATCCGATCGTTGGGCCCTAAGCCCCACAATTGTATCAACCCGATATCACTCACTTCAGAGTGGGCATATCTGGGAGGGATCCGCTCATTTGGTGACGTCGCCAAATGAGCAGATCTCCATGTGTATAGCTACCTTTACACTGTTTTTATGTACACACAGCAATACACAAACATAGCAACTAGGCCGCTGACCCATATGCAAAAATAATATAAGTCACCTGCCACAGCATTCCTAATGCCTTATAGCCCTAGAGTCATAGAACCATGTTGTAGAAAATCACCTTGCAGAGCAGCCTACACTGAAGTTAATGCACTCGTCGAAAACCCCTCTCTTGTTCTATGTAAAAGATGTTGTAAGCTTACGAAGAAGAAGGGCGTGGTGGGATTTGATTTAATTACCATTCCCAGAAATATTTCCAGATAGACTGATGATTATTAAATGTAGAATGTAATAGTGATCAGAGGCTGGATGTATAAGTGAGGTGTTTTGGATATACTATACTTATTACATTATCCCAGTGGGATTGCATCCTTGGTAATAATTCCCATCTGCAACTCTGACTCTTTCACTTTACTACGTAGTCATCTCTTTGCGGAGGCTTTTTTATTGTAAAAATAAAACATAATGTGGTTAATGTTGTATTAAAAGGAAACTATACCCCTGAACACTGGAAATCTCTATAAAAAATATCTCCGCCCATGTGTTAAACATTGTTCCATACTACAAATAAAGCTTTTCCATGAAAAATATATGTTTCTAATAGTATGTGCCACTGAATAGTCCTATAGTTAATGCAACCTGATGTAATTACAGGCTCATTCTCCTAGGGGATTGTCCCCTATAATATAACTAACATGACTAACATGAATGTGTGTATATATGTCCAAGTTCAATGATCCTTGACAGGAAAAGATGCTGGAGGAACCAACCAGGGAAAGCATATTAAAGGAAAAATTGCACTGCTATGTCATCCCCAAGAGTATGGGAGCTTTGGGCCCACCAGGGCTTCTGCCTCAGGGGCCCCTACACCCTCTAAACCACTGCTGCAACTTCATCCCCTGTATATATAATTGCTGACCCAATCAGCACATTTATAGGATTGCCAGCAGCTGTATGAGCCCAGAACTCCACCATGGAACCAAACTCACTGACTTGCAGACCTCTACAACCTAGCAAGACAAGATTGTTTTTTTTTATGGCCAGCTCTATTCATACCTATAGCTTTTTTGGAGTAATGCCAAACAGCTTTCTCTACATCACATCATCATTATAGACAGTAGGGCTCAGCCGGGATACAGATTGAGAATATTTGGCAAATTTTGGTGAATCGGAAGCAATTGATAGGTAAATGAATGTGCTCTAATGTTTAGAAAAAAAACTCAGACTGTGGGAGGCACATTTATTTAAAGTCAAATTTTGAATTCATGTGAGTTATTTAGAAAAAAAAAACCAAATATCTAAAACTTGGACAAATTTTACCCACTCGAAAACTCGAATCGAATTCTAATCAAATTCAACTAAACTCAATTTGAGTTTTTTTCTCCCAAAAACCTTGAATGTCAGGAAGGCTACTAAGATGTCCCATTGACTTATACATGAACTTGGCAGGTTTCAGGTGGTGAATTAGAGTTCTTAAAGGGCTAGAGTATTAAAACTCGAATCAAGTTTGGATAATTCACAATTCAAATTTCAGAGTTTTGACCATAAAAAAAATTTGACAATATCGAAATCGAATTTTTAATCTGACTGTTAATAAATCTGCCCCATCATATTATCTGTATTTTTCCAGGAGAATAGTTGCATCTGGTTGGTCCAGGTCTGTGTACGCAGCTTTTATTACTTGCTTGGACCCAGGGACTATGCTGGGAGGTGATAGACATGTAACAATACTTGTGAGATGACTTTCATCCAACGATATTGATGGGTCAACCATATTATTGCTTGTTGAATGGAAAACCATTCATTTTCTTTGGGGGACTTGATAAAACAGTAACGTCAGAGCGCAGTCTAGATATTATAGGGACAGCAAGACCAAATACAGATTATTTTCATCTAAAATATTTTATTTACATTAACACATCTGTAAAGTTATGTATCATGACATTGAGTTGGGTTCTTATGTCCTACAGCATGTTGGGTGAAATGATCTACTAATGTATACATCACAGTATTTAGTTTAAACTGATATTTTCTATAGCAGGATACGAAAAAACCAAGTCAACCTGCTGATTCCGGAGCTGCAAGCGGTACCAATGAATTGCTCCAGTTGTGTAAATATTATTGTGTATACAGTGAACGGTGCAACCTGCTGTTTCGTACAAGTTTGTCTTTTGTTTTATTGCTTCAATAATAACAAAGTCCAGGATTAGCTATTGTCTCACATTACTTTTGTACATGGCAGTCAAAAACAGAAGTAGAGTTAAGACAAATGGATGATGATCCATTCAAATAATAATATCCAACCCTTGCTGGAAAGTTCCTAAATCTCAATTTCCCTGAGTGGTTGTTGTGCTTTTAGCAAGCTAATGGAAACTGGCTCACGGTGCAGTGTGATTTCTGTCACTTTTCTATCTGTGTGAAATGCAGGAGTGAGAAACCATGAAAGCTGCTGTGGGTGACGCTGCAACCTTTCCATCGCCGTTCATCAACAATGATCAGCATTGACTGTGAGGGGTTTCTGGGAGTTGTAGTACAATACGTGGAGGGCTACAGGTGTCAGGGCCCAAAGATTCTAGTTAGGAATTACGGACCAAGGAAGAAGTAGCTTGCACCAAACACAGTTCGAGATATCCAAGGGGTTAAGAAGTTCAACGTAGTCAAGTCCAGGCAAAGGGTCAGTTCAGGCAGCAAGGGTTCAATAAACAGTAAAACAGGCCAAGGTCAAGCTCAGAATAAGCAGAAATAGTAAACTAGCACACCTAGGAACACACAAAGTAGAACCTATTATCGGGCAATGTCTGTAGGCCTTTGGTGTCTTTTTAAAGGCTGAAAGCCAAAATCTAGCGTGATGACGTCATGTGTCACGTGCTGACGTTGTGCGTTGATGCTGCACGTTTTGCCGCTGGCATCATGACGCTGCATTGACGTCAGAATGTCACGGCATGCCACTTGGCTCCCCTGGGCGCACCCTCCTGCCGGCAACGCTGAAGAAGAAAGGAGCACCTGCGAGTGCTCCTTACAGAAGGTTGGATATTTGTAGGCTACGTTTGGAAATTATCTTTGCCTTAAGCAAACTAATCCTTAAATAATAGCACTTCTTTATCCCATACTACTGCCATTCTAGGTTGTGTAATATTTGAGCATCATATAGAATCATACATTCCAGACATTATAATTGCATAAAGATAAATTGATTGATTCAGGAACACTATACTGTTATTTCTGCTAATTCTGCACAAAAATTGAATTCACTGCTTCCTAGGTAGACTGGTATATCCAATATCCTGCGTCATATTGTAGCACTAATCTTGAGGCCAGGAGGACAACATTATCACACATTGCTCTGTTTCTTCCTGTTAGGACATTCCTATGGAATAAAACTGCACAACCCTGGGGACTGAAAATACCAGCTCCTGGCTATACAGACATGTGTAACTCTCCATTACTTCCTCCCTTATTCCCCATGTCTCCCGCACCTTGTCATGCCTGTCTTTCCTCTTCAACAACTTCAGCCTTCAGGGAACATTAAAAATAGATATTCCTTTAGCATAATCTTCTGGGTTTTGTCTCCTATGATAGTTCTGTAAATAGACTGCCAGTTGTTTTTTATTTACAAAATTGAAAATACAACTTACAATTTAAAAGTTTAATAGTGAAAGTTATTTATGGAATATTGCCATGTCTTGTAGTACAGAATACAGATGCCCATCTTAAAAAAAGACTATGTAATGTTTTGGAAATCATAGATTATACAGAAACTATTCTGTAATAAAAAGGCAAAATCATGCTACTCTAACCAGTACACAAGCTACTTACAATTATTGAACCCATAGTAACTAGTGCTATATGAGTTTTTGATCTCCATTAATGAGAGAGAGATCAGAAGGGTCATTTATTTATTTTAAATTGCAAAGTGCAATTTTAGGACACATATCACCCTGTTTTTACCTACAAGCATTGTGCATTTGTGTTAGGGATGCACTGAATCCACTATTTTGGATTCGGCCGAACCCCCAAATCCTTTGTGAAAGATTCGGCCGAATACCGAACCGAATCCGAACCCTGATTTGCATATGCAAATTAGGGGTGGGAAGGGGAAAACATTTTTTACTTCTTGTGTTCTGACAAAAAGTAACATAGTAACATAGTAACATAGTAACATAGTAAGTAAGGTTGAAAAAAGACACATGTCCATCGAGTTCAACCTTTTTTTTTTTTATTAACTACCTATCTGCCAGTTGATCCAGAGGAAGGCAAAAAACCCATCTGAAGCCTCTCCAATTTGCATTAGAGGGGGAAAAATTCCTTCCTGACTCCAAAATGGCAATCGGACTAGTCCCTGGATCAACTTGTACTATGAGCTATTTCCCATAACCCTGTATTCCCTCACTTGCTAAAAAGCCATCCAACCCCTTCTTAAAGCTATCTAATGTATCAGCCTGTACAACTGATTCAGGGAGACAATTCCACATCTTCACAGCTCTCACTCTCACTTAAAAGTCACATAATTTCCCTCCCACCCCTAATTTGCACATGCAAATTAGGGTTAGGATTCGGTTCGGCCAGGCAGAAGGATTCGGCCGAATCCGAAAAAGGCCGAATCCTGGCCGAATCCCGAACCGAATCCTGGATTCGGTGCATCCTTAATTTGTGTGGCATCACTTCCACTGCGCTGCTAGAGGGTCCCCCACTCTGCTGCCAGATTTGATAGGCCATCAGAAATGTGCAATAGATAATGCAGGAAAATGATTACAAGGGGTGATTTATATACTGTATTCCCAGGGCACAAGGGGCATCAGAGCACACCACATAGCCCTCAATAAACAAATATTTGCACCCTGAGAAACACCTAGGGGCAGATTTAAGGTGAAGTGGCTGTCGCTAGAGAAAATTCGGCAGAAATCCAATCCATGGGACATCTGCAATTCACTGACAGGCACAGGCAACAATTCACTAGCGAAAGAGATCGTCAATAGCGACTTTTTGCTCAGGCGAATGGTCTTTGCTCCGCAAATTCACTACAGTGCAGATTTTACTGAACATTAATTATTTAGCCAGGGTTGACGTCGCCACCTCAGACTAGGTGAACTGCTAAAATGAAGCTAGATCTTCCTCAATCTTATGTCAGTTACATCATATCCTGTCTGCCGAAAATGCATTAAAGTTGAAAATACACTGGCGACTTTTCCTTTTTTTAAGCGGGATTGCCTGCAAAAGTCCTAACAAACTTTTTTGGGTTAATATTTTTTCCCAGACATTTGAGGACCATGGAACATTCATTTTACAGTGGGTTCATGTCTAGGGCATTATATATTCAAATTGACCTAAGCGTAAGATCACTTGTGACTTTTTGCTAGGCATAAACGAATGCTAGCGACTATGAAATGCTCACACTTAAGAAGTATTGCTAGCGAAAAGTCTTCAGCATTTGGCACCCAGGACGCAACTTTGCATTTTTGTGAATAAGCGCGGTGGTAATGAATTTGTGTCTAGCGAAGTGTACGAATCAGTCGCTGGCGACAATTCACCCTTTAGTAAATCTGCCCCTAGGGTGGGATTGAAAATCAAGAACTTGGTGCAGAGAGCAGCATCAGAGGCCAGCCTGTACTTCACCCCTACCCTACATCAGGGTACCATAATGTCCTCTGCCGCTCCTTAACTTGCACATCTGAATGATGTCTACCTGCCTTTCCTCTACCACCCCTCCCGCAGTCAGCACTGTATTTGTCAAGTAAATGGCAGCTCTGAAATTGAGTGCAGAGACCTATGGGAATTCATAAAGAGCAGTGTGCAAATTGTAAATATATGGTTGATTGCATTCTATTTTTGCACTTTGCATAAATGACCCCTGTAGAGTGGAGATAAGTGCACATAAGATTAACAATGGCCTAAACAAATCAAGTTAAATAGCATTTTTGGCCCAGACCCAGTCTACTGCTCACAGCTTTAATACAGACCAAAAAAGAAAAGGAAAGAAAAAGGGTATCAAATATCATGATACACACCAAAGCCAAATAAAAACCTGTTTTGCAAATACCAAGCAAGCTCTTTTCATTTGAACTACAATTCAGTAAAGTAATAAACACCAGAACAAAGCAATGCAAAATATGAACTGCTCTTGATTCATATTTGGGCTCCTATTCATAAAAGGCCAAACTGAACTGAAGCTGACATTTCATAAAAATGCAATTGCCTGTTAATATAACACTGAAATGTATTTAACACTATCAATAGAAAATGACAGTGTTATCAACAGAGGAATAGAGACCACACCAAAATAAAAATACATTGCAATCACTCATTTCTGCTGAAAAAAATAAACACATTTGTATTGAAATGTTGGTTAACATTCTCTTACTTGTACCTTAGGCTCTGCTGTTCTGCTGCCAGCCCTAAACTCTGACTGTCATTGGGATTCTGGGGGCAGTTGCTGGCATCATACTGTAACGCTTTCTTGGCCTATTCTGCCAATTAGGAATTAAGGGTGACCAGCTAGGTAGTGAGCATGGGTTACATTGCGAATCCTCACTCAGGGCAGAGCCTTCGCCAAATGGAAGCTTCCCCTTTAAACTGTAGTTGAACTACAACTCACAGGCATATAAGTACAAAAATAGAATAATGGACGCCAGGAGGTTCTTTAAAAAGGTAAAACAGGAGCAAGATTTATTATGCCAAAGGCAAATGACCACAGGTTTACTTACAATAGTTCTGAGGACACAGCATGTGGAATCACTTTGGACAGTAAAGGTTCACAGTCAAACAGATGCGACTCCCAAAAGATATTGCAGATAGGTGTACATCAAATCCCAATTCAACCGACGTTGCACAGTGAGGGGATCGGGATCAATCAGGTAGGGTTCAGGTAGTCCTTTGCTCACCTACTGCCCTAACAACTGAGGTCCCTGCTCTAAAGGCAAACAGGCCTTGTGGGAAGCTACTTCCTCCTACAATCCTTGTTGGAGCGACAGCTGCTCTTTCTGCTACACCTCTCTGTCTTTCTCTCCTAGAGAGACTATAACAGTATCTTACTATCTTAGCTGGTCCTCGTTCACGGGGTTACCTGGTCCCCGACTTAGCACTAAAGGTGTCAGGTCCCTTTAGGGTAAAGGCTTACTGGGGCCTATGGTGATCCCAGGCTCAATGGAGATTCACCTAGCAGCAGCACCAGGAGCCAAAGAGGAAGAGGACACTCCCTGCACAACACTATATAGCAGTGTGGCAGGGGAGTGTCATTACACTCTTTGTCCAATAGGTGTGGGTGTTACACTTTGCCAGTTACAAGGGCTTGGCCCAATAACAGGGGAAAAGAGAACTACATACAAAAGGTAGGGGATTAACTCTATAGGGATAGGATATCCTATAGGTCCCTACATACACCCGGGGGAAAAATCCATTTCGTCCCGACAATGGTGAAATGATATAAACACAATAGCAACAAAGTGAATATATAAGTGCAAACCAACAATACCCTTGAACATCACTCTTCTGGTACCCTCTCCTGAGGAATACCTGGTAACAATGGGTACTGTGGAGAAAAGAACAGTAAAGAGCAAAAGTGCAATACTGTATTGGATAAGTTTCAGTGCAAAGAACATCAGTTGCATAACTTTATTACATTCATGAGGTCCTTAAAGGAACACTCAGGCACTTGACTTACGAAACTTGAACCCTCCATAGTGTATCAGGGGGTCCAGGCACAGGCTTGGCTGAAAAGAAAATTTTAGCATACATTTCTTTTCACAATTGAACACTCATTTTCAGTGCAGTTGAGTTACATGACCCCACCATAACCAAAAGCTTTATTCCATAGCACACCCCCCCTACCCAAGTGTACCAAGTCCCTGAGAGCCACTTGGGGAGTAGTAAGGCGAAGAATAAAGGTGCTACTCAATGAGTAGTTAGAGGTAGAAGAGTTTTGGTGGGGGCTCAGCAGTCTTTGTCTCATGAACCCAACTATTTACAAGTTCCAGACAATGTTCAGAAGTCCAGAAATGGAACAATGAGTGAACAAACAAAATGAAGAAGGCCCAAATCTTGGGGCATCAATCTTGAAGAACAATGAAGAAGGCCCAAATCTTGGGGCAAATCAAACGATGTCCTCAAGTGTAAACAAGACATCTCTAAGAGGAATACTCACTCATAGAGGCATACTGAAAATGTTACAACACACAGGGTCCAGCCGGATCCACTGTGGACAGCTCAAGAAATCATCCCATACTTTTCCAGGGTATGTTCATAGGATAGATAGTAGGAAGGGTGAGGTTTCTCTACCTTCCCTCCATTAGGCAGAGTGGACGACAAGCTGAAGAAGCGGTCCTCTTGAAACTTCCCACAACTTTTAACATGGTGCTTTAAAATGGTACGCCCATACCACCATTCGCTGAGGGTGTCACAGAGGAAGACCATGTCACGCTGCCGCTTCTGTGGATCGCTCTGGAACAATCCCTTGGGTCCCACATCTGTTTTCTTTAACAATTCTCCATACAGCCATTCTTCCAAATTCTTCTCCACTTCGTCATAAACCCACTCAGGTGCATAGGGCATTGGATAACCCCAACGGTCACGAACACGGGCATTGATAATACGTTGCACCCTTGAAACTGTGCGTGCCTTCTTGGGGTCGGCCCTTCCCTGAGCGACCCAGAATCCTTGAGCCTCTGGAGAAAGCAATGGTTTAGACAAGCAGGCAACAGGCTGCTGAGAACTGGAATACTCTGATGGAACCACTGTGGATGAAGCCTCATCCTCAGGTGCAGTGGTTGGCGTAGGAGTAGCAGGCCTAGGCATGGCCGGTTTGGGTTTAACAGGCCTAGGAGTAGCAGGCCTAGGTACAACATCAGGGTTCCTGCGCATAGAACTCCCCCTCCCTCCAGGTGGAACACGTGGCTTCCCACTCAGTGTGGCTGCATCCCCACTAGCGCCTACTCCCTGTGACTGGGAAATAGACAAAGCCTTTAGAGGTGTGGGCAGGCTCTGTATGCTGGGTGGCCGCACTGAGGAGAGGTGATGAGGATATGCGGGAACAGGTGCAGGAGCAGAGTCTCCTGACACTGAAGACAGTCCATCTGTGTCTGTGGCGATGGATTTGGTCTTTATGCCCTTTTTAGGATCAGCATAAAGTACATAGGGACCTAACCAACACTCGTGAAAGCAATGGGGGCACGAAGAGTGGAAATTACAGGTCTCTGTGGATAGTTCACGGGTACAGTGCCCGCAGTAAGGAACAACTATCCGGTTAAAGTGGACATTGAGTTTTTCACCATATGTCCCGGCCCAAATATATCTAAGGCCAAAGTCTACATCTTCTATGTCCTCATCCGAGAACAGCGGGGCCCCAGACAGGTTTTCCTCCGCATCCGCCCAACCTTCCCAAGAATGGTCAGCCATAATAATGGAAAAAGGTTTTACCGGCAAGAAGAATGTAGATAGTAAGTCCTCCACTATACCCGCAGCCGCAGGGTAATTAGCAGTGAGGTCCGGAAGGTCTGCACGTGGATGGGCCACAGCCGTGGTCCGTGATGGTGCAGCACCTTGAACAGGAGCGATGCTGAAATCCTCCGGTTTGCTGAAATGAGAGCTGTAAGGTAGCTGGTACAGCTGAAGTGTAGAGGAGTCGTAGGGCATAAGCCTGTAGCAGCCGCTAAGGTTTGATCCCAATGTAGAAGGGAGCTGTAGCACACGCGTCCGTCTTCTAGGAAACTCCTGTACAAAATGGCGGCGGGATGTGACGTCAGGGACCACCTCAATCCCAAAGCGCGCCAACAGTTACTGCGCGGGAAAAAGATTGGCGCCAGCAAAATCTCGCGCTAGCGAGACTTGAGCTATGGCGCAGGCTCGTGTATCGGGAAATAGAACCTCCAAGCCCGAACCCACGGCCCTGAGATACTAGGGGAAAACACCTAGCAAATTTAGTAGAAAGACGTGCAGGCAGCCTTTTTCCAATCGGGACCGCCGCCTGTCACGAAAATTTAAAGCGTCAGTGCACAAAAACACTAAATCACAAAAATACAAAAATAGCCTGGATTTAGGGGTCGAGCCCCACGTTGGGCGCCAAAATGTAACGCTTTCTTGGCCTATTCTGCCAATTAGGAATTAAGGGTGACCAGCTAGGTAGTGAGCATGGGTTACATTGCGAATCCTCACTCAGGGCAGAGCCTTCGCCAAATGGAAGCTTCCCCTTTAAACTGTAGTTGAACTACAACTCACAGGCATATAAGTACAAAAATAGAATAATGGACGCCAGGAGGTTCTTTAAAAAGGTAAAACAGGAGCAAGATTTATTATGCCAAAGGCAAATGACCACAGGTTTACTTACAATAGTTCTGAGGACACAGCATGTGGAATCACTTTGGACAGTAAAGGTTCACAGTCAAACAGATGCGACTCCCAAAAGATATTGCAGATAGGTGTACATCAAATCCCAATTCAACCGACGTTGCACAGTGAGGGGATCGGGATCAATCAGGTAGGGTTCAGGTAGTCCTTTGCTCACCTACTGCCCTAACAACTGAGGTCCCTGCTCTAAAGGCAAACAGGCCTTGTGGGAAGCTACTTCCTCCTACAATCCTTGTTGGAGCGACAGCTGCTCTTTCTGCTACACCTCTCTGTCTTTCTCTCCTAGAGAGACTATAACAGTATCTTACTATCTTAGCTGGTCCTCGTTCACGGGGTTACCTGGTCCCCGACTTAGCACTAAAGGTGTCAGGTCCCTTTAGGGTAAAGGCTTACTGGGGCCTATGGTGATCCCAGGCTCAATGGAGATTCACCTAGCAGCAGCACCAGGAGCCAAAGAGGAAGAGGACACTCCCTGCACAACACTATATAGCAGTGTGGCAGGGGAGTGTCATTACACTCTTTGTCCAATAGGTGTGGGTGTTACACTTTGCCAGTTACAAGGGCTTGGCCCAATAACAGGGGAAAAGAGAACTACATACAAAAGGTAGGGGATTAACTCTATAGGGATAGGATATCCTATAGGTCCCTACATACACCCGGGGGAAAAATCCATTTCGTCCCGACAATGGTGAAATGATATAAACACAATAGCAACAAAGTGAATATATAAGTGCAAACCAACAATACCCTTGAACATCACTCTTCTGGTACCCTCTCCTGAGGAATACCTGGTAACAATGGGTACTGTGGAGAAAAGAACAGTAAAGAGCAAAAGTGCAATACTGTATTGGATAAGTTTCAGTGCAAAGAACATCAGTTGCATAACTTTATTACATTCATGAGGTCCTTAAAGGAACACTCAGGCACTTGACTTACGAAACTTGAACCCTCCATAGTGTATCAGGGGGTCCAGGCACAGGCTTGGCTGAAAAGAAAATTTTAGCATACATTTCTTTTCACAATTGAACACTCATTTTCAGTGCAGTTGAGTTACATGACCCCACCATAACCAAAAGCTTTATTCCATAGCACACCCCCCCTACCCAAGTGTACCAAGTCCCTGAGAGCCACTTGGGGAGTAGTAAGGCGAAGAATAAAGGTGCTACTCAATGAGTAGTTAGAGGTAGAAGAGTTTTGGTGGGGGCTCAGCAGTCTTTGTCTCATGAACCCAACTATTTACAAGTTCCAGACAATGTTCAGAAGTCCAGAAATGGAACAATGAGTGAACAAACAAAATGAAGAAGGCCCAAATCTTGGGGCATCAATCTTGAAGAACAATGAAGAAGGCCCAAATCTTGGGGCAAATCAAACGATGTCCTCAAGTGTAAACAAGACATCTCTAAGAGGAATACTCACTCATAGAGGCATACTGAAAATGTTACAACACACAGGGTCCAGCCGGATCCACTGTGGACAGCTCAAGAAATCATCCCATACTTTTCCAGGGTATGTTCATAGGATAGATAGTAGGAAGGGTGAGGTTTCTCTACCTTCCCTCCATTAGGCAGAGTGGACGACAAGCTGAAGAAGCGGTCCTCTTGAAACTTCCCACAACTTTTAACATGGTGCTTTAAAATGGTACGCCCATACCACCATTCGCTGAGGGTGTCACAGAGGAAGACCATGTCACGCTGCCGCTTCTGTGGATCGCTCTGGAACAATCCCTTGGGTCCCACATCTGTTTTCTTTAACAATTCTCCATACAGCCATTCTTCCAAATTCTTCTCCACTTCGTCATAAACCCACTCAGGTGCATAGGGCATTGGATAACCCCAACGGTCACGAACACGGGCATTGATAATACGTTGCACCCTTGAAACTGTGCGTGCCTTCTTGGGGTCGGCCCTTCCCTGAGCGACCCAGAATCCTTGAGCCTCTGGAGAAAGCAATGGTTTAGACAAGCAGGCAACAGGCTGCTGAGAACTGGAATACTCTGATGGAACCACTGTGGATGAAGCCTCATCCTCAGGTGCAGTGGTTGGCGTAGGAGTAGCAGGCCTAGGCATGGCCGGTTTGGGTTTAACAGGCCTAGGAGTAGCAGGCCTAGGTACAACATCAGGGTTCCTGCGCATAGAACTCCCCCTCCCTCCAGGTGGAACACGTGGCTTCCCACTCAGTGTGGCTGCATCCCCACTAGCGCCTACTCCCTGTGACTGGGAAATAGACAAAGCCTTTAGAGGTGTGGGCAGGCTCTGTATGCTGGGTGGCCGCACTGAGGAGAGGTGATGAGGATATGCGGGAACAGGTGCAGGAGCAGAGTCTCCTGACACTGAAGACAGTCCATCTGTGTCTGTGGCGATGGATTTGGTCTTTATGCCCTTTTTAGGATCAGCATAAAGTACATAGGGACCTAACCAACACTCGTGAAAGCAATGGGGGCACGAAGAGTGGAAATTACAGGTCTCTGTGGATAGTTCACGGGTACAGTGCCCGCAGTAAGGAACAACTATCCGGTTAAAGTGGACATTGAGTTTTTCACCATATGTCCCGGCCCAAATATATCTAAGGCCAAAGTCTACATCTTCTATGTCCTCATCCGAGAACAGCGGGGCCCCAGACAGGTTTTCCTCCGCATCCGCCCAACCTTCCCAAGAATGGTCAGCCATAATAATGGAAAAAGGTTTTACCGGCAAGAAGAATGTAGATAGTAAGTCCTCCACTATACCCGCAGCCGCAGGGTAATTAGCAGTGAGGTCCGGAAGGTCTGCACGTGGATGGGCCACAGCCGTGGTCCGTGATGGTGCAGCACCTTGAACAGGAGCGATGCTGAAATCCTCCGGTTTGCTGAAATGAGAGCTGTAAGGTAGCTGGTACAGCTGAAGTGTAGAGGAGTCGTAGGGCATAAGCCTGTAGCAGCCGCTAAGGTTTGATCCCAATGTAGAAGGGAGCTGTAGCACACGCGTCCGTCTTCTAGGAAACTCCTGTACAAAATGGCGGCGGGATGTGACGTCAGGGACCACATCAATCCCAAAGCGCGCCAACAGTTACTGCGCGGGAAAAAGATTGGCGCCAGCAAAATCTCGCGCTAGCGAGACTTGAGCTATGGCGCAGGCTCGTGTATCGGGAAATAGAACCTCCAAGCCCGAACCCACGGCCCTGAGATACTAGGGGAAAACACCTAGCAAATTTAGTAGAAAGACGTGCAGGCAGCCTTTTTCCAATCGGGACCGCCGCCTGTCACGAAAATTTAAAGCGACAGTGCACAAAAACACTAAATCACAAAAATACAAAAATAGCCTGGATTTAGGGGTCGAGCCCCACGTTGGGCGCCAAAATGTAACGCTTTCTTGGCCTATTCTGCCAATTAGGAATTAAGGGTGACCAGCTAGGTAGTGAGCATGGGTTACATTGCGAATCCTCACTCAGGGCAGAGCCTTCGCCAAATGGAAGCTTCCCCTTTAAACTGTAGTTGAACTACAACTCACAGGCATATAAGTACAAAAATAGAATAATGGACGCCAGGAGGTTCTTTAAAAAGGTAAAACAGGAGCAAGATTTATTATGCCAAAGGCAAATGACCACAGGTTTACTTACAATAGTTCTGAGGACACAGCATGTGGAATCACTTTGGACAGTAAAGGTTCACAGTCAAACAGATGCGACTCCCAAAAGATATTGCAGATAGGTGTACATCAAATCCCAATTCAACCGACGTTGCACAGTGAGGGGATCGGGATCAATCAGGTAGGGTTCAGGTAGTCCTTTGCTCACCTACTGCCCTAACAACTGAGGTCCCTGCTCTAAAGGCAAACAGGCCTTGTGGGAAGCTACTTCCTCCTACAATCCTTGTTGGAGCGACAGCTGCTCTTTCTGCTACACCTCTCTGTCTTTCTCTCCTAGAGAGACTATAACAGTATCTTACTATCTTAGCTGGTCCTCGTTCACGGGGTTACCTGGTCCCCGACTTAGCACTAAAGGTGTCAGGTCCCTTTAGGGTAAAGGCTTACTGGGGCCTATGGTGATCCCAGGCTCAATGGAGATTCACCTAGCAGCAGCACCAGGAGCCAAAGAGGAAGAGGACACTCCCTGCACAACACTATATAGCAGTGTGGCAGGGGAGTGTCATTACACTCTTTGTCCAATAGGTGTGGGTGTTACACTTTGCCAGTTACAAGGGCTTGGCCCAATAACAGGGGAAAAGAGAACTACATACAAAAGGTAGGGGATTAACTCTATAGGGATAGGATATCCTATAGGTCCCTACAATACCTTTGCTTGTTATACCAGAATTTCACTGGCAGCTTTATAAACAAAATCATTATGAAATAAACAACACCTATTCAGGCTTAACCAACTCCCATGGATTAAATAGAGAGTTTCAGCATGTATCCTGCTCATTTTCCATTGTAATTCTCTGCTGGATAAAACTGAATTTGCAAAAGTCGCCTTCCTCTCATTTTGCATTAAATATTCTTAGAACCCCCTTATGGGTCCTAATAATATATTAAAAGTGTCTGGGTGAGCAAAGAATAATCTGTACCTATTTTTTTTATAAACAAAGTTAACAGCCTGCCTACTTGAATTCAGTAATTCAAGTGTGCAATGTAATTAGTTATAGATGATTTCCATTGGTTTTAAGCAAGAACATAAGCTTCTCTACTGTATTACTTTCTGCTGCATTCCGAAATTGAGACTTAACAATAGCTGAATTTAGTGCATCATTTGATTTTCATGCACTTTCTGAAGACCTGAATGCTTATCTGTCTTCCTCTCCTAACAGGAAATCCTAGAGATAGCTCCAAAAACAATGTTCCTCTGCAGCCCGCAGCCCGGCTGGCTGTTGCCAGAGTGTGTTTTGCAAAAACAAACAGATAACAGAGAGTGTTAGATCACTTTGTACCTCTTGGCCCAAGCCCACGCTTTCTGTGCCTATTCTTTGCTATCACAAATTATGTACATATGAAAGACGATGCTGCTCTCTGCCGCATTACATTCCTCAAGATGATCTGCATCTACAGGACAAGGCTTTCTCTTCAATATTTTAATTTGTACTATTTGTTCTTACCATGAACTAATGTATGCGCCAATGTTGGGAACACAGGAGGTGTATTTTGCAACACATTAAAGCCTATTGATGTAGTTTGGAATAATATCTACTTTACACATTTGCAAGCACATTTCCAGGCAGGGTTGCACTGTAGAGACTGGTCATACATTGTTCAGCCTAAATTGTTATAGTCATGTGATATATAGAATTATCCACCTAGTGAGAGAAAAAACCAAGACATGTTTGCTTGAAAACTATTTTAATATAATAATGAGACTACAAAGGCATGTTACATACTGTCACCTAGTCTATGAAGATCAACATTTTGCCAAGTAAATGCTTCTTCTTGCCAAACGACCGATTTTAGGGAAGTCCGACCAATCCTTCGAAATTATCGTGCGGTTAGTGGGATTCGAACGATCGTACATCTTACGATTTTTCGGCCGACATCTGTCAGGAAATTGATTGGCCAGGTCAAAAAATCTTTGTTGGTCCCAGTGCAATCTCTCTATGTTTGCAGGGCTAAGCAGGCAGCTCCCCTTTGTTTTCCTGGCAAATTGGTCTTTTTAGTTGATGGTCAATTCGTATGATCGTACGATCGTTCCGAGAAAATCGTGGTCTCACGATGAGGATCAGATCTTTTAAAAATCTCAACATCTATGGCCAGCTTAAGTTTGGAAATAAAAACAAAACATTTCTGTGGCACAAATGCCTTAGGAAAATCTATGAAGACTCTCAGGCCTTATTAATGACCACAAGCACAATGGGTAAATTGCACTTTTCACCGTAGTGAGCTGCACATAAAACCAATTTTATTAAAAGTACTTTCACCAAAATGCGATTTTTGAGTTTTCTTATAAATGCATAAAATACATAAAGTCATAAAGGCTTATTTTTAAGCGCAGTTGCTGCACAAACAAACACCATTCATTAAATGTTCTTGCATTTAAAGCTGCTCCTTGTGTGTGTGTTTTGGCATAAAGCGACAGTGTGCCACCAGTCTGTTTGGATGAATCACTAGAAATGTGCCTATTAATGCAGGGGAATCCTGGAGCTCCCTTATGTCATTAATCAAAGGGTTGTTATTAGCTATGGGCGACCAATGGGCAAAACAAACTTTATATACTTATAACCTTCAGTGGTTTATGGAACTGGTACTTCAACAACAATGTTTAGGTCATATACTGGGCTGGTATGAAGTGTTGGTGTCACAACATTTACTTCTGCTATACCTGCCAATCCCCCACTTTCCTCCCTACCTCTAACTGCTGCTCTGTGTAGCCCCGCTATGAGCAGTTTCCTCTATATGAGCCCCAAAAAACACATGTACACAACATCAGCATGATGACTACAAATATAATTTCATCCCAGCCTGGCATTACATAGGAAGCAAGAAAAGTAATCTTTAACAGCTAACAAGCTGCTATTGCACAAAAAAACTTGACTTCATTATTACATAATCAGATATTTATAAAAAGGCTAAACAAAGTAATGCAAGCTTGAATGCATAATGCCCGAGGTCTTAGAATTAGAATAAATGGATGCTAGAGATTAAAATATTTATCCAACGTTTAAACAAAGTCATTCAAGTATATAAGCGAGAAAGAAAACTGCTTACAACTGTAGCAAGAGTATAAAGTTCAAATCACTCCTAACATGGAATGAGTTCAGGCTGTGTTTTATATGGATCATGTGCCCATGGGCTCACTGACAGGCCAGCTGGCTACTGACCTTACTCACACAACAGCCTCTCCTTCCATACACATGGGTAAATGTGAGCAGGACATGTAAGGATAGGTAATCAAGTCTTGGTTCTTCTATCTATGTGATTACATATAATAATCCACAAAAAGAGAGAAAGGGAAAAAAATCAAGACATATTTGCTTGAAAACTAGTGTGCAGAAAAGATAATAAGTGGCCACTTGTATATCGAGTGTTTGTGGGAATAATTGATCCATGCCCTACCTGTCTGTCATTCCTATTATACAGAGAAATGAGCAGGGCTACAGTAGAGGGGGCACAGGGCAATGCAGAAAGGCTGGGGTCACGAATGTCTCTTGTCCAACTGTTATTCATGACATACAGTACTAAAGTCTTGTGATGATGCTCTGCTTAGAAAATGAAGCTAGTGAGCAGAAAAGTCACCTGATGTTTCTAAGCAGGGCAACATCACACAACATTCCTATTCTCAAGAAATTAAGTTTCAGCTGTCAGACAAAATGAACAGCAGGTGGCACTGTGGTTTAAAATTCATTATATTGACAGTATAAAATCTGGAGGTGGTGGTAGCTCCAGATTTCCTCTACAATACATTAATAGGTGCAACTGCTCTTGATTTGGAACAAGGACTAAGCAGAACTGATTGCAACTATATGAAAGTGCAAAGAGCACATTTTGACCTTTAATAAATTGGGGGGCATGCAACTGACTTTGGGGAAATTTGCGAGAAAGCAACTGCCTCCTATTGTCCTTTGAAAATAAAGTACTTGTATTCTAGCAGCTCTCGCTTTTAAGATGTGGTGTATTTTGCCAGTTCATGGAATGTGATTATGTTCAAGTGTCCAGTTCTTCTTCTCTCACATTCACAGTTACATACAGTTTTATTGTAAGTCAGGGACATACTGTATAACATGTCACCCCAGCTGGAGGAATTACCAAAGTGGGGGGGGGTCTCACTAGCAGTCAGTGCAGTGACATAAGTGCTGCATTAAAGACAAACAATGGGGGTCATTTATCAACACTGGGCAAATTTGCCCATGGGCAGTAACCCATGGCAACCAATCTGATTGCTGCATTCATTGTTCTACTTGCAGCTGGCTTTAAAAAGCTTTCCGCTGATTGGTTGCTATAGGTAACTGCCCATGGGCAAATTTGCCCAGTGTTAATACATGAGCCCTATTGTATTTATGGAATTTACAGCTCTCAAAGATAAAATGCATGTTTGCAGAAAATCCATTCTACATATAATATTTCCTGGTGGTGTCTATTTGGAGGTGGTGGGGAGGGGTTGATCACCTTCAACTCTAGTTTGTACTTGGATATCTGTGATTTGGAGAGCTATAGGTGTTACAAACTACATATAGAATTGGTTTTCATCTTTTGTGAGAGCAGTATTTAATGTAGTTGCTAGTTCCTCTGCAATATATGTATTCAGCTGCAGTGTTGTCTGTGCATCAGCTTTTCAGCACTTACACATTTAGATATAATTAAGGATGCCCTAAAAATGACATCCAAAGGAATGTGTCAACAAAACAAACAAATATCATGTAATGCCAATGTGGGCTATCTTCACCACAGAGTCACTTTCCAGCTAGTGAGCAGAGCATTGTTACATTTGGACTCACACTTCAGGATCAGGGCCTTCACTAAGTGGAAGCATTCCCTCTAAGGTGTAGTGCAACTTCAACACTCAGGCGACTGTTCATACAAAACATACAAAATGATTGGGCGCCAGGAGGTTCTTATGATGTAAACAAGAAACTGTTTATTAGTCCGAAGACAATATCTCCAGGTTTACTCAGGTACACAGATGAGGTGTTAGCACATGACACACAGTCACATCAGGTAATAGGCAATTGCAGTATTCAGTACCCCATTCCCATCCAGTGCCCTGTTCAGGAAGCTGACAGCTAACCTAACACCCTCTTCACTGAGATCCCTGCACTGGAGGCAACACATAGAGCCTCTGGGAAGCTACTCCCTGCTGCAAATCCTTGTTGGAGCTTCAACTGCTGTTTCTCTCTATCCTATCTACCTTTCTCTCCTAGACTATTACAAGTCTGCCCATAGCTAAACCTCATTCACGGAGTTTCCTGGTCCACGACTTCTTCTCTCAAGAGCACATGAGTAGTGATGGGTGAATTTCTGGCGAAATTCGTGAAACAGCGAAAAAATTACTGAAATTCCGCCGGCGTCTAATGGCTGGGCGAATTTTCTCTAGCGAATTTTCGTGGCCGATTCGCAAATTTATTTGCAGGCCGCGAATTACGCACATTTGCCGCGAATTCGCACCTGGCGAATAAATTCGCCCATCACTACACATGAGCCTTTCTGGGCCTTGCTGTACCCAGGCCCCCCTGGGCACACCCAGCTAGATCAGCATCCAGCAGCCAAAGAGGAAGAGGCCACTCCTTACACATACTATAGTGCAGTGTGGCCAGCGCCGTTTCTCTATGCATTGCCGCCTGAGGCGGCTCCAGTAATGCCGCCCCCCCAGCCCGATTCGATTTTCGGGGGGGAGGCAGCAACGCTAGTGCGGAGAGCGCAATTGCGCTCTCTCGCCCTAGTAAAGCCGAATTTCCGGTTCAAAAACCGGAAATTCGGCTCTTAAAGGCACCAGGAGCGGCTTTTTGCCGCCCCTGGAAACCTAGCTGGCGATGCCGCCTGAGGCGAGCGCCTCAGCTCGCCTCATTGGCGGATCGCCCCTGAGTGTGGCAGGAAGTTGTCATTACACCTCTTGGCCAATAACATTGAGCTTAAACTCAAATGTATACATAGGCTTTTGCCTAGTACCTAAGGAAAAGGGTAGGGCCTTAAAGCCATAGGTGCAGATTAACCCCTATGGCCCCTACAAACACATGGAGAACACTCTGTGCACTGTTCACAAAAGGATTCCATTTCAGTGTAACTTCTAAAGGAGAAGGAAAGTCGTCTTGCACTTGGGGGTGCCAAATGTTAGGCACCCCCAAGTGATTGTATTTACTTACCTGAAATCCTCGGCCGGTGCTCCTATCAGCAGAAAACTGCACCGACCTGGGGTTATTCCAGCGAGCACCACGGAGCGATCCTCCTCCGGCTTCTTCTTTCTTCAAATTTCCCGGGGCAGACTCATGTGCAGTTGAACGAAATAACTGAATTTTTAGTTAAAGTTCTGCTTTTCATTCTACATGCGAAGAAAGAGGCAGATGGAAAAGGATCGCTCCGTGGTGCTCACTGGTATAACCCCAGGCCGGTGCAGTTTTCTGCTGATAGGAGCACCAGCCCGGGGTTTCAGTTAAGTCAATACAGTCACTTAGGTGCCTAACATTTGACACCCCCAAGTGCAGAACACTTTCATTCTCCTTTAACATTTGGTGACGTGTTGCTCTGGCTATTATATTAATAGCTGCAATTAAGGATATTTAAAAAGGAGTGGCGATTGCATCACCTTGGGGCCCACTGGAACTGCATACCGGTAAAAGCTATGGTGTGGTCCAGTGATGGGGGGGCGGGTGCACATCATGCAACTGGACCAGCTTATTACTAGTTTCACAACTGCTTACAAGACATGGATCCATTTCTGTAGTAAGCAACCATTGCTTAATGTTTGACCGATTTTAATATGATTTATAATAAAATAATGTCTGCTTAGGGTATATTGAAGTCTGACTCACAGGAGGGCCACTTTGACTATTCTGGAACCTGAAAGAGCAAAGCCTGGACTCCTGCCCCCCCCCCCACCTAGTACCTGTCCTGCTGCTGCTGTATGAGGTGGGGAGCTATTGCATTTTACATGACCACCATGGAAGAAATGTACTTGGGCAGGTTTATAACAAGGCTATAGGGGTCATTTAAGACTGTGATGTAGTCAGTTTCATCACAAGGCACTCCATGCATTTCTGTATAGCTGCACTCGGCACTGCTGCCTTCCCCTGCCTGTTCCAAAATAAACACAAGTATGCTTATTGAAGCAGGGGAACCCTGTAATTTAAGGGATTACAGCTTTTTGTAATTGCAGGTTTTGTGGTTAGGTGCCAGTATCTGCTAGTATATCAGTCTAATTCTGCATCTTCTTAGAAACCAATGGCTTACTTAATCGTTTAAGTATTCTTTCAATGAATTAAAGATAAATGTATCATGCTGGCTGACAATTCTCCAGGCGTTATTTAGAAGAAAGCAACTTCTGCCTTAACCTACCCATATCGTAAGTGTCTTAGCAGAGGGTATAATTGTGCCTAAAAGTTGTGGCTCTGAAAATAAACATATAACGGGGGAATGTAATAAAAGGTAACGGAAAAACAAAGTTATGCCTTTTCGCATACAAATTATGCTTTGCGCGAATTTAATATAGCTTTTGCAAACCCAGAAACTGTTTAGCGACCACTTCCGGCAGTGGAAGGCCATTTGCGAATTTTATAGTTTGCGCCAATGCGCAGTAAATATAATAAAACGTCTTACTGAAAAAGTCGTTATGTTGGCTCCAAAATATTACGAGACCTTCAAGCACTTCTTAAGAGTGTGCAATTAAAATTTGCAATGCAATAACAGTTGAAGGAACAATATTACATTCTTAATGGTGCGAATAGTTTTGCTCTTTGCGACTTTTATTACATTCCCCCCTAAGTGTGTTTCCATTTCCAGGCTCTACCTCAGTTTATGTATATAGTATAGAATAGTATATAAATATAAACCCAGGATCCCTTTGGGGATAGTGAGCTAAGAAAAGCTAACAGTACAACCCCATTAATTATAATGAACATTGTCAGACACAGCCTCCAAGGTCAAAATCTTCTCACGTGGGAATCAAACTATTCTTCCAATTTGAGTTTGTTGTTGCAACTCATTCAAGTACTTTTCCTCCCTGATGTACTGGAATAAATCATCAGGGATCTCACTGACTGGGTACCCAGAAGCCAGATGTGGCTTCTAATGAATCTTGTAGATATTATCTACTGTAGGTATAATAATATTGTCATAATTCCATAATATTCTTCTTCTTCTTCAATATCACCTTTCAAAATATTCATATATAATTTATTTAATTAATGAGCTTATCCGGCAACTTTCTGTTGTAAAGGTTTGATATAGAAGCTTCTGCTGTCAACTTAAATAGCTGGTACCTGTGTCTACTGATTTTTTCCCTTCCTTACCAATAATGATTTTGTTTTTGATGGCTTTAGGCTGAAAAATGTGACATGTAGGTCTTTATCTAGTGTTACTAGCCTCAGAAAAAACTCCCGCAGGATGTGCCTAACAGCTTCAAGCTGCACTCGGTTCACAAGGGACCAGTGTGAATGCACTAAAAGACTCACACTTTCTTGCCACATGTGACTATTTTTCCACTGACTTGACCTTTCCATTTTTTTCCCTGGAGAGCTTAAGCATTGTACTATGTCTCACTTAAATGCTTTCCTTAACTGACCTGTCAATTAGAAAACATTTTACCTCTCGTTAGAAAGCCAAGGGTGAGCTACTAACTCCATTAAGAATTAAGTAATCCCATTTCCAACACATGCTTTAGAAATTAGCATCACATTCACGACAGCACATGTTTTGTCAACATTGAAAAATTCTCTTTGTAAATGTTAGTGTCTTAATTAAATGTAATTAAAACATGAATGTTTCCTCCAAATGAATGTGCCACTGTGATTCTAGAGGTTAGTAAGCTGAGGTCAGTTACATACACTTGTAAACAAAATTAATACATTGTTAGAATGAAGTAATTTGTCCAGGGGATTCCATAACATTTTGTTGGCAGACTCAGTTTAAGATTTATCATTAGTTAGGATTGTTTATTGACTACTGCTACCAGAAGTTTCAAGCAGAAAGAGCAATGGGAATATGTAGCAATCAAATCACTCTCAGAGGTGTTTGCTGGTGTTACTTTTGGCCATTGTAGTCATCTACAATTCATGAAAACATCACAATTTTTTTTGGCATAAAACAATCATAACAGGTGCTTTTATTTGCCTATTAAATGCAAACAAAATGTTTGAAATGGTTCTGGTGGCTACATGGCTTACATATGATAATCAAGCCAGGTCTGGTATAGTTATAAAAGTGCAAATAGTAGAGTTTGTCAAGGCATGTTGCTTATACAACTACATATTTTTGGCAAGGGCTGGAAGCAGGGGTAGGCAGCAAAGGCATTTACTCTTCAGCCCTGTGCATCCAGATGCTGGGCAATGAGGGAGCTGGTCGTTGGGTTCGGACTTGAACTGGGGGAGATGGCTAGAACAAGGGGGAGGGTGGTAATGGTCAGGTGCTTGTCTTGGGAGCCCTCAGCTTTTAGCTCAGCTCTACTATTGCCATTGCCTTGAATGGTCTGCTTAGAGTATCAAGAGTTTCAGTAGGGTCACTGTTCTACTAAAGAACATCTATTACACTAAAGCACCCTACAAGTGACAATGTTGTCGCTTTATTAGAATAGATGCACTTTGTACAAAAAGCTCCTTTTAGCAGTGGGGCATCATACTACGTGAACTTCTGAATTCCACAACCAATCAGTCACTGGTATTGGAACGTTATATGCCGTGTACAACAGTTTATAATCATGGGTTATTTTCCCTTCAATTTTCCTATAGATCTATGTCAACCAAAAGAACACATTACTGTCAGTTTGGCTGTATTTGCCTCCCTCTGGCTTTTGTAATTAATATATATATATATTTCATACAGGTTGTAGACTGACGACTCTTCTGAAGTCATATGAAATAGTCACATGAAATAGTTACCCAAGTGGGAAAATGATTGGCTGACTATATATGAATACAAGAAACTAAGACTTACAGCACTTATATGAGCTGGTATCGTTCAGGGGCTTTGATTAACACCTATAATGATGGCTTTTTTTTAATGAAGTCATAACATACATGTGTTTTCTATGGAGACGATGATTCCACATGCAACAATTGCTAAGCCTGGAAAAGACCCATTGTCAAAACTATTGACCCCTCTCTCTGCTTAAAGCAAACATAAAGATCTATTCCACACTATGTAGAAATATTTCCTTAATGGGCTACAAAAAGTTTTGCCATCAGTTATCAAACTGGACAGATAAAATTCTGCCAGGTTGTGGATGCTGCAACCAGTGTTACTGATCTTATTCAGATGGTGCGAGTTTATCAGACTCCTTTTTCTGGCACTGTCCCTAGACACAGAGAAAGTGTACAACTGGGTATATTTATCTGCTTTGGCATATCTATTCACATGAATTTTTCTATAAAGGCTCTGAATGTTAAACATATTTAGCACACCACAAAGGTGAATGAAGTGTTGTATCAAATTAATTTTCTATTACTAATGGGTCTTGTAACCATTTGCTTAGTGATAAGGGAAGCACAGAATACTGATACATAAGGCAGCTTTATACAGTGACATTAGTTTTGCAGCAAACCCCAGTAAGACTGCCAACCTTATTCACATTACAGGGTAAAGGAGACCATAACCCAGGCCACAGAGATAGGGATTGATTTATCTGAAAACATAATAGATTGGAGAAAAATGGAATCCAATAAATTTGTATTCAGCCATTTAGCTCTAACCACCTGCATTTTAACATGATTTTCCAGAATTATATGTCTCAAAATAAGGACATTAATGTATATGTTGGAGATTATTTTGTTTCAGAAGGAATAAAAGTGATAAAGGCACTAATATAAAGTAACTTATATTGAAATAATCAGAATTTTCTGCAAAAAAAAAAATTATTGGGAAAAGGGAACTGTTACATTGGCGCTACCCAGACCGTGAGCATGGTATCTATAACTAACCAGTACTGGAGAGGATTTAGCAATAAAAAGGAGATATTTTGCATATCTCCCTCGCTCTCTCTTTCGGGGCATTAAAAGGTAATGGTTGCAAGAAGAATACTTTGCTATTAATAAGCTATGAACAGTGGGAACCAGTTTATTGATTATTAATATTAGCTGTTAATAATTAATAAAAAGGTTCCCACTGTGAATCGGCCTATGTAAATATATGCATCTCTGTGCAAGTTACCCTTCTTCTAGGAGTTGTATAATATAATTGATTTATTACTTATGTCTCTACTACAGTATATTCCTTTTTAATGGTCACCATTGGATGACCACTGTCATTATCTCCTACCACCTTCCCTTTACTCTCCTCCGATATTGTACCGTTGTTCTTTTTTTATGGACATATTGTATGGATTAATCAGAAAGTAATAAAGCTACTGGAAAGCTACTGGAACTAGGAATAGCATTTTCACCATGGGTAAATATAACACGAGGAATCTTCGGGCAACTTCGGAAAACAAATCTCTGTGAGTGTCATCCTGCCGGCGATTTAGATTCTAGCCTGCGGGAATGCTTTTTGGGGAGATTAGTAGCCCGAAGAAAAGTCGATTTGTCGCCAGGCGACTAAATCTCCACGACTCTTACCTTTTGACATTACCCTTAGAGGTAGCAAAGGAACAATGGTGAAAGAGGTATGTTTGTGACATTCAGACTCAAACAATGGCCATCAATAAATACAGAATAGGGTATGCAAATTACTTGAAGCATTTGGTACATCCCATCCATCTCCAGTTGTTATATTCATCCGACAGCCTCTGCTTGATTATAGTTTGGCATGACTGGAAAAACACAGTTTTGGCATCACTTCTGTAAACAAAATTATTAGAGGACAAATTATCAATAAAACTGATTTGGCTGCGGTTGCTTCCCAGGGAGGGCTGTTTAGCTCACAGGCCCTCTCCCCATATCTCTCTAAAAGCAATAGAAGGATAAATCAATGTTTCTTTTTGGTATAAGGACCCTGGAACATGGGGCATTTTGTTGCCCAACAACAAAATGTCTGCATGTCAGGGCTCTAATACAATGTCTCTCATTTTTATGGAAAAGAAGACTTGGAAGTTAAACTGAAGTGAGGGATAGCTATCTCACTATCTTTTGAGGAAATATTTGGCATTAATTTACTGGAGTGCTAAACTAACAATTCCTAACCTTCCTTGCTAGAAGATGGTGGATGCAGCACCCAGCGTAGGACTGAGGGCTAATGGGCCCAGAGATGCTGCAATCATAAGGGCCCCCCTTGAGACCTCAGGGCCCCCCTCCGAGAGTCCTGCTGCCCACAAAATCTTGCCCGTTATGTACTATTATTATTATTATTATTATTAATAATAACAATATTAATAATAATGACCATTTATACAATACCAATATATTCCAATAATGCTGTACTATACAAAAAAAATTTTAATCAACCAAATCTTTTCAAGGGTGGTGGCATCTATGGAGCAAAAATTTGGTGCAACTAGAGGTGCACTTAATCTTTCTGGAGATATTCTGATGAACCCCTAGCTTATTTCCAACATTAATTTGCATGTGCAAAAAATATTTGATCATTTGAGGGTTTGAATTTGGTTACAAATCCCAAACCAAATACAAGATTCATTGCATTTCAATTTGCAACATATTGAGAATGGACAATTACTTTCAGTATGCTTCATACAATTTAGAATCTGAGGTGCAAGATATAATGTTCAGTATTGCAGAAATATGAAATGATATGATGATGATTATACGATGATAAAATGATAAATGCAATCGGATGTTTTTGGTCCCCTAGTAAATGACCCAAGATGCTACTGTATTTGTAAACATGCCTCAGAATGAACTATTATACAGTGGTTTTGGTGACTGTAGCTCAGTGCCCCATCATTCATTTTCTCTGGGTACAACTTACCCAAACACCCCCTACAGACCCCTCCCCAGTTCTCATCCAAACACATTCAGTCTCTCGTGTTTGTAGTTGTGAGCCCCAAATTCAGCCATGCGAATGAATCTAGCTGCAGAGAAACAATGATGTGTATGTATGTATGCTGCATGTTTACTGAAGTTTATTGAGTACACTTATCTTACATAATTGTGTTCCAACTAATTACAGAACCTAATGATTAAACTTTTGTCAACAGGTTTATCTAAATGACCATACAGTACATTAGCCAAGAAGCTGAACATTTTAACTTTTTAATCTTGGGTGATGACGAACAACTGCCAATTTTACTTTTGTTGTTAAGCTGTTGTAACAATAAATCTATTTTCCAACATATGAAACCTAATCGCTCAGCTTACTTGATGGTTTATACAGCTTCTAATGTAGTGCACTAATTAATGACAAACCCCCACCCCTCCCAAACATTAGATGTACTTTCCAATTATCTGTAGAACTCACATCTAAAAATAACATGCTGCAGCCTGGAAGTAAAGAGTTTAGATAATGGTGCCATTGTATAAAATACCTATCTTATGTCATCTCCTTTAACAGACATTTCCTGCCAGAAACACAAGCCAGTCAATCACCAGCACAAATTAATTTATCAGAAATATTCATTTACGTCTCAGTAGCAACCTCGTATACATGCAATAAAATTCTGGAAATACTGCCAGTGGGACAATGCTGTAGCACCAAACCCACGGGGAATAGAGTTTACTCTTGGATGAGCAAATTGGAGGCTATAGGTCTCATTAGATCATATAAAGGAGTCTGAAAGGAGGCGTCTAAATGCAGGGCCGGCCTTAGGCCTATTGGACCAATTGGGCACCTCTGGGGGCCCCGCACCACAGGGCAGCACAGATAATATTTCCCTCAGCACATGATGCTGCCTGGCCTGCCCCCAACTTTGAGAGTCCATCCCCAAATCCATAGGTCCAGCCCACCCCCAACTCTGATAAGCCAGCCTATCCCCCAACTTCATAGGTCTAGCCTGCCCCCAACTCTCATAGGCCCAGCTTTCCTCCAACCTTGATAGGCCCTGCCCCCAATCCAACCAAGCTTGCTCCCAAGCTGAATCGGCCCAGCCTGCCCCAAACTAATTGGCCCAGTCCACTCTCCTATTTCCTCCCTCTCTCTCTTACCCTGTGTGCCCCTATTATGTGCCCCTATTTCATCCCTCTCACTCTCTTACCTTGTCTGCCCCTTTCCTTTCTATTCTGTGCCTGTATGCCCTTATTTTCCTAAATACTTGCTGTGTCAGTAGCCAGCAACACCTTGTCTAGGGGCCCCACCAACATGGTCCCAATTGGGCCCCACATTTGATAGGATCAGCCCTGTCTAAATGCTCTCTCTTTGAAGCAAATTTATTTAGGTCTGAATTTTTGCTTCGGAAAGCTTCGCCATACTCAGCTAAAACCTGTCTAAATCATGTAGAATCAATGGAAGGTGGTTCCTTTAACAATTGGAACATGTTTTTTAAACTTCAGGATTCTCGATAATTCTGGGCTGTTTGCGCTGGCTTTTGTTCCATTATGAGATAAATTTGAGTTGTTGTGGCAATTGGAAAAAAGTAGTATAATTCAAGAGTCAAATTGAAAAAGTTGCAAGATTTTGTTGAGACTTTTTCTTGAACTGATTATTTTCCAGAATAATTATTGGTAAATTAAGGGGATTCAAGTTTGGTCAAAATTTTTTTTAATACTGAGAAAAGGTCAAATTTTAGTAAATAGGCTTCTGTGAATGGGTACATGTGTGCAGAACAATAAATTATTAGAAGAAACAGGGGCGGTTGCAATAATAATTACAAATACAGTAAATAAAAAAGAATAGTTGCATTAAAGATTAAGAGCTACTGTAAATATTATAGATACAAGAGAAAGGAGGTCCCTCCCCTGTAGAGCTTACAATCTTAGTGGAAGAGTAACTTATAGGGATGGGTGAATTTATTCGGCAGGCGCGAATTTGCACAATTCGCCGCTGGCAATTAAATTCTCAAAACAGGCGCGAAAATTCGCTGGTGTCAAAAAAACTGGACGCCAGCGTCTGTTTTTTGGACGCCGGAGCATTTTCACCAAAAAAACAGACGCCGGCATCAAAAAACGGAAACCGGCATCAAAAACGAGACGCCGGCGTCGTTTTGATAATTTTTCAGCGAAACGACGCAAATTCACCCATCAATAGTAACTTACACACACAAATAGAAGGATATTAGATGCTGGAAGTTACAGCAGTTAACATTGCACTATAAATGCCGGAACTGGGTCAAGTATTATGCAAGTGCTCCAAAAGGCAGTCTTTGAGTTTAGTTCTGAAGAGACTGAGAGAGAGGATTCTCTACGGAGGAATTCAGGGATGGCATTCCAAAAGTAAAAAGCACCAAGAAAGAGAGGTTTTAGGTGGGAAACCACAGTAGTAGTTGGGGTTGCAACGAAGGGGTTGACATGAGAGGAGCAGATGAGACAGGATCATATGCAGACACAATAGATGAAGTGGGGTACAGAAGAATTGGGGGCCTTAAAGGTTATGAGAAATGGTTATTTCGCTTTATGGGAAGCCAATAAGTACTTCAGCAGGGGAGGAGTCTGTACTCTCTAGGATGAGGCAGCAGTATTTAATACAGACTGTACTGGGGAGAGAGTTAGGGAGGCCAGTTAGTAGGTTACAGTAGTCTAGGCAGAATTGGATGAGAGCATGCACGAGCATCTTTCGACAGTGGTGTTACTAAGGTCAGAGAAGAGAGGAGAAGACAAGAGAGAGGAGCCAAAGATTACCCCCAAACAACTTTCTGAGTTGACAGTGTTAATGAGCACTCCATCAATAGAGATAGGAAAGAATCAGGTTTAGGTGGAATGACGATAAGTTCAGTTTTTGTTAGGTTGAGTTTGAGGTGGCGCTGGTTCATCCAGTTGGAGATTGCTAGGAGGCAGTTAAAGATGTCAGTCTCAATTCAGCTATTAATGAAGGGGTTGATAAATATATTTATGGTATCATCAGCATATAGATGATATTTAAATCCAAATGAGTGGTTGAGATCTCCCAAAGACTGTGTGTATAGAGAGAATAACAATTGGCCAAGTTGGGGTCCATGAATAGCAGGGCTATGACATTAGCATGGAGCCTTTCTTCCCAAATAATAACACTTTATGTAAAGAGCAATGCCTTTTTTTATTTACACATTCTACTTGAACAGCACTCCTACTTACACAATTATATAAGCAGCATGTTAGGTTTTTCCAGTAAATGAATTTCAGACCAACTGTCAGACTTGAATTTACAATAATCTCTATAAAAAAACAGGCTGCTTTTGGTTCATGACCATAAACCTTGTTGATCATTTTTGATCTTAGCTTGCTATTTAGCTACTTATTTCTTTGTTACTCGCTCTTTCAGCCTTTTTTTTCTTGTTTTTGTTTCTGGAAAATGAAAAAATCAGCTGACACCCACCCAGTTCTATACTCAGCAGTAGTGAGAAAACATGCATTTCTCAATTGTTCTCCAACACACGTATGGTACACAGATGTAACCACAGCACAGTGTTGGCCAAATGAATGCAGAAAAATGTAATATCCTTTGCACATCTCTCATAATGCTCAGAGGCTCCATCTGGTGGGTCGTCGAGGACTAACCACATGTAGTAAGTAAATAAGTATATTCAAAGGATGTTGTATCCTATATAATAAAAAGTAGAAATTATATTCAGAGTATGTAATGAGAGGTATTCTTTATTTTTTAGCTACTGTATACATGCAGGAAACTCCCATGTAATTGAAAACTTAACCTAACATATGTTTCTTATTTCTTAAATGTAAGAACTGAACTGAATAGGAGCCCTTTGTACGGCACTGTAGTATGTGTGTCTGCAGCTTTTTCACGTTTGTTCTATTGGCATAGTCCCTATGACAATGATGCAGTCAATTAAAGGGGAACTATCGCGAAAATGAAAATTAAATATAAGAATCAGCATACTGAAATAAGAAACGTTCTAAATACAATCAATGAAAAATTCAGCATCATTTCTAAAATAATCAAGTTTATATTCACTATTCCTCTCTCAGCATCTGTTTCTCTTCATTCTGTCTGCATGCAGCACTTGGGTGTCAGATATTCACAGACAGCTAGATCCAATATATCGTATGGGGGGGGGCTCCCTTTCCTAACAGATGTCCATTATTAAAGCTCACTCAAATAACTGATTCCAGTACAAACAAATTCTAACAAAGTAACTGCCTTTTGCACTAATTCTGCATGTAGAGAGACATGTCTGGTAATTTAAATAGAGTGAACTGTAATACATCTTCTAGGCAAAATGAGCAACCCCCCCATTAGAAATATTGGATCATTCGTCTGACACCCAACTGTTGTATTAAGACAGAACGAAGAGAAACAAATGCTGAGAGATGGATAGCGAAGATGAACTTTATTATTTTAAAAACGATAAAGAATTTTCAATTGATTATATTTGGAAAACTTCTTATTTCAGTGTGCTAAAGCTTATATAAAATTTTCATTTATGCGATAGTTTCCCTTTAAGGAGCCAGTAATGGTTACACATGTCCAGTGCATGCAATTCTGGATGCAATTCATCATGTTTTTACCCACAGTGCCGCTTTTCCCCCAAATTGCTGTATAGTGTAATTACCAATGTTGGACTGTGGGGTCCAGGGCTCACTGGGGTTGCCATCTCATGGGGCTTCACACCCTCAATGGGCCCCTACCTCAGTCAAGAGGTCCTCCTCTGATGCCACAAACCCCTTCCCACCCTCACATGGTAACGTGCCTATGGTTTCAGGCTGGCCTGGATCAGCCAGGCCCACTGGATTTTTCCCAGTGTCCAACCGGCCCTGTCGGACCCTGATCATTATGGCAAGTAGGGGTGTTGTGTTTGGTGCAGTTTTCATCCAATACATCAAAGTAAGTGAAACTGTTACTTGGTGTCAAAATAAAGTGACCCCCAAGGAGCGAGACTATGACAGATGGAGCGAAAGGGGGCCATGACTGGGCAATTTCATAAGGACTGAACAGGTTAACCAGGTGGGGGTGATGGGAGCTGTAGTTTGTAAGGGAGCAGGAAGTTATGGATGGGGATATGGGTATAAGCAGGAAACAGGAATGCAGCTCTGGGCAAATTCGAAGAAGTTTAGAAGAGGCTGCTTAGTTGCAAGCTTGCTATTGAGTTGTTCAAGGGGAAATGTTCATATTAATATTATTGTATTTGGTAATTTTTGATAAGTGTTATGCAGCCTTCAGCGGCTAAGTGTTACACATACATGTTATGGATAACTGTTGTATAAAAGGAATTGTAGCAATGTTAATTACAAATGTGGTATTTAAGTTAATAAATAAGCTGCGGCCTTTTCCACTTTTCCACCCAGTTTTTAGTGTCTGCAAGTGTGTTGGGGGGGGAGAAGGGTAAGTGAGTAGGGACAAATATTGCACTCACCCCTTAGTCATGTTTGTAATTTATTATTTAGACTGATGTGTGCTGGCAGTATGATGCAGCCTGTAGTGGTAGCCACCGCCTTTGAGGTTTCTCTGCGTCAATGAGTGCATTTGAGCATGATTCTTCCAAACAGACTAGGTAGACGCAATAGTGCCAACACACAGAAGTGCAGGGAGAAGGCTTAGTTTAGGCACAAGTCCCTTTAATGAATGTGAAATTGCTGAATATGGATTACAGTTTTAATGTTTTGGAGTTATGGTTAAAAATATAGAAATGTATGAAAATAATTTTTAATAGTTTGAAGTAAAATAATCAACTTAAAAGGTAATAGTGCTCCTTTATTCCATGTAAAGGGCTGTAAGAAATGTCACATTCCCTTGGTTCCATGCTGACTATTGAGAACATGTACATGTGCTTGGTGTTTGTATCAGAGCTGCATGATCTGCACAGAAGTGAAATAGACATAAAGTAATAATGCCATTTCTGCCCTTTCATTTTTAAAGGCACTCACATCTTTGGACCTATGCAGTGAATTACACATTTTCCATAATCTGGAGAGCATACGGGGAAAGGGATTTATGACATTTCCAGAGGACACGGTATGTTCTGTGTAAGCTGTTGCTAATGCCCATGTTCATTTTATAGAAAAATGTTTCCATGGTGATAATGCTGATAATAATGTGCCAATCAATCCATAAAGGAATGTCTAATATTGTATTCATTTACATTTATTAAATGGATTTTGTCTCAAACTTCCAATTATAAGAATGCATGGTACATTATTGAGCTATAAATTGAGTTGATTGTTTATAATCCCTTAGGGATTTAGGTGCAGATTTACTAAAGGACGAATTGACTAACGGTGGCTGACCGTTTTAAGAGACTTTGCAGATTTACTAAAGGGCGCAGGCTTCACTTCGCTAGCGGTGATTCGCACTCTATCGCCAGGTGAATTTTTGCTCTGGCGAATGGACGTTACTCCGCAAATTAACTAAGATGCAGATTTTACTGAACGTTACCTCTTTCGCCAGACTTTCCTTCACCAGCTCAGACCAGGTGAAGTGCACTGGAGTGCATAGATCTTCCACATTCTTCTGTTACTTACATCATATTTTTTAGTGTAAAGAGTTTCTAAGTTCAAAAAACGCTGGTGTCTTTTTCTTTTTTCAGAGTGATAAACTGCAAATGTCCTTAAAAATTTTTTTTGGGTAACCAGGTTCCCCCATTCATTTTCTAACATATGGCACATAAATTATACAGAGGGCTAATGTGTTGGGCATTATATAGTGAATAAAGTACCCCCTCTTGTAAAATATAAGGATATTATAAGTTACCGAGGAGTTTCATGACCATATAAAAACACGAGGCCGAAGGCCGAGTGTTTTTATACAGGTCATGGAACTCCGAGGTAACTTCTAATATCCTCATATTTTACAACTGGGAGTACTTTATTTATTATAATACACAAATTTAAGTGAGTCATGTGACAGAAATGACATCACTACTCACCGTTTATAACTGATGACATCACTACTCACCGTTTATAAGGATATAATTTACAGGATATTCATGGCTTTTGTGTATTATAACAACTCTATTGTCTTTATTACCGTATATACTTGAGTATAAGCCGACCCGCGTATAAGCAGAGGTACCTAATTTTACCTACGAAAACTGGGAAAACTTATTGACTCTAGTATAAGCCTAGACAGAACTACAGCCCTGTCTCCCAGCAGCGCACATTCTGCCAAAGCGACAGAGGGCGCTGTGTGATATTGCAGTCACTGTTAATCTTTCATATAACCAACAGAGGGCACTGTGTGATATTGCAGTCACTGTTATTCTTCCATATAACCAACAGATGGCGCTGTGTGATATTGCAGTCACTGTTATTCTTTCATATAACCAACAGAGGGTGCTGTGTGATATTGCAGTCACTGTTATTCTTTCATATAACCAACAGAGGGCACACTGTTATTCTTTCATATAACCAACAGAGGGTGCGGTGTGATATTGCAGTCACTGTTATTCTTTAATATAACCAACAGAGGGCGCACTGTTATTCTTTCATACAACCAACAGATGGCGTTGTGTGATATTGCAGTCACTGTTATTCTTTCATATAACCAACAGATGGCGCTGTGTGATATTGCAGTAACTGTTATTCTTTCATATAACCAACAGAGGGTGCACTGTTATTCTTTCATATAACCAACAGAGGGCATTCTGTGATATTGCAGTCTCTCCCCAAGTGTACTGTTGGTATAGGAATGATTAAAAGTGACTGCAATCTCAGCTACTCAGGTCGGGTATCGCTGACCCGAGTATAAGCCGAGGTAGACTTTTTCAGCACATTTTGGATGCTGAAAAATTCGGCTTATACTCGGGTCGGTAAGGTTCCCTGGACTTGTGTAATGTAATTTATTTGCTGCAACATATACGTCCGTTCCACTTTAAATTTTCCGCCATATGCAAATTAGCGAAGTTGCGCTAGGCAGAATTGAACACTAGCGCATCGTCACTTATATTTGCTCACATTGCCGAAGTAACGCTAGAGAAAATTCGCCAGCATTTGGCCCCCTTGATGCAACCTCGTATTTTTTAAATTAGCCTTGTCTGAGCGAATTTTCGCCTGGCAAAGTGTTGCAATGGCTGCAAAGCCGTCACTGGCGAATTTTCACCAATTAGTAAATTTACCCCTTAGATGGGTGTTAGAGTACAGCGCTGCTACTAAGCTATAACACTTTAGAGGGCAGAATGGTGTCTGGTAACAGACTGAACAATACTAAGCAATGAGGATGAAATGAAGATGAAAATTAGTCCTTCACTCTCAAACAAAGAAAAAACAGGGGTTGTCATGGATAGATGGTGCATATTTGCTAGGGTGGATGGTACAGTTCAAAGCAGTTTTATAGGGGAAACCACCCAAACCTTTTACTTAGTATGCTCTAAGTGGGTTATTTTTCAAAATCCGAATGTTTCTGATTTTTTTTTTAAAAAAAAAAAAGTCCGACCAAACTAGAATCCACGATTTAACCTCAAAAAAACCTTAGACCAGTGGTTCACCAAAAATCCTTAGACCATGGGCCCACTCTCAGTACTATTATTCTTCCTTTGCTCACTCAACCTCAATTCTCCTAATCTCTTTTCTTTATATACTATAATCGATTATTCCATCTATTTAGCATCTTTTTCTCATAGAAATAGGGAATGACCATAAAATAAACCAAATGTTTAGCAGCACAAGGACCCACTGACACCTGGGCCAGTCCAACTCTGTTTGACCTTATTTATTATTAAAAAAACATGATTTAATTGGATCAGGGAAAAACTTGATAAAATCAAGAAAAAACCCAAATTGTATGATTTTTTGGAAGTTTTTCCCGAATCACTTTTTCAGGCTTTTTCCCGAAAAACCCAAAATGTTCAGATTTTTGTATGAAATAGTCGGGCTAATTCCAGTGCAGACCACAGAAACTTCCAAATAGAATAGGGACCTCTACCCATTGACTTACTGTATATATATATTACTTTAGTGAATAACCCCCTAGGTGTTGCCCTATTTTCTCTCTGCCCCTAAACTGTCTAGGTTCCACTCTATACCCTACCTGCCTGCTCAGGCCAAGGCTAACACAAGATGGACCCTGAGCACCTGGCTACCCAGGACTTTATACTTTAACACAGTGTCATCTACTGGTCACTGTGTGAACAACAAAGAGTCATAGTTTTAAGCAGGATAAGTAAACAGGTCCCCCTCCTAACTGTATTTTAGGACCCAGTTAGGTGTCTATAAACCTAAGGGACTGCCTGCTTAATAATACTGGGAGACTAATTTACCAGTCCGCTACATTATATTAAGATAAAAATGCATTTTATGCTATGTTTACCAGCAAGCATTCACAAAATAACTTTGGTTCCGTTTCATTAAAACTTTTTATCCGTACATACCATTGTTATTTATAGTATACCCAGAAGGCTTTTACAACATGGCAGGAAGGGAACTCTGACCTTATGAAATGATTTATAGATATTCTTATAGCAATAACATGATGTAACGCCAAACTCAATGCCTTAAAGCTATTGACGAACATTCCATCATTCCGAAACATCTAATTTGACGCCATAGGGATGGGGTTCAGTTCCCTCACTCCCTCAGCTTGTGAGACAACAAATTGATCACTGACATAAATGTGTCTCTCAAATCGTAAAGCATTCACACAGATGGCTTAAATGCAGTACACACCACTATATTATTCAGGTATAGAATCAATTATCTGTTATGATTAGGGATGTAGCGAACTGTTCGCCGGCGAACTAGTTCGCGCGAACTTCGACTGTTCGCGTCCGCCGAATGTTCGCGAACGTCGCGCGACGTTCGCCAATTGGTGTTCGCGTTCGATTCGAAGTAAAATTTCGTTCGACCATTCGACCATTCGACCGTTCGATCGCTAAAATCGAACGATTTCCATTCGTTCGAACGATTATAAGCATTCGATTGAATTAAAATCATTCGATCGAATAGCTTCGATCGTTCGATTCGAACGAAAATCGTTCGATCGTACGAATAAAATCCTTCGATCGTTCGATCGAACGATTTTATCGAGCGTTCGAAGTTCGCGAACTGTTCGCGAACTGTTCGCTTTTTTGCCGGTGTTCGCGAACGGCGTTCGCGAACATCAAATCGGCAGTTCGCTACATCACTAGTTATGATTTTGACACCATAATGTATTTATGTAGCTTAGCTAGAATCAATACGAGGTACTGTTTTATTATTACAATACAAAGGAAAAAATAAATCATATTTAAAGGAGAAGGAAAGGTGTTTTTACTTGGGAGTGCCAAAAGTTAGGCACCTCCAAGTGATTCTATTTACTTACCTGACACCCCCCGGTCCAGTGCTCATATCAGGATAAAACTGCCCCAACCCCGGGTTCTTCCAGCGAGCACCACGGAGCGATCACCTCCTGCTTCTTCTTTCTTCAAATTTCCCGGTATAGACGCATGCGCAGTAGAATGAAATAGCTGGCTTTTCGATCTACTGCGCATGCACAGCCCCAAAAAGAAAGAAGAAGCCAGAAGTCGATAGATCAGTGAACGCTTGCTGGAATAACCCAGGGCCAGTGCAGTTTTCTGCTAATTAAACAGAATCACTTGGAGGTGCCTAACATTTGGCACCCCCAAGTAGAGAATGTCTTTCCTATTCCTAAAAAACTAGAATTATTTACTTAAAATGGTCTCTATGGGAAATGGACTGTAAGGGATTCGATACTTATACTGTACATAAAGAATTGAATTACATAAGGCAACATGAGTTATTTACTAGTACTAATGGATGCAAAGCATTCAAGCCCAGGGTCCTGCTGTGCTGAAGAGTGCAGAATCAACGGTGAAAGCCAGCACTGTCCATACCTCTTGCCATAGGGCAGGCAATAAGTACAGGCAGGCACACAGGTGCCTAAAATGAGCAACACAACCCTTGATCCCCCGACCGCCTACACACAAGCAATGACGAGCAAGGGTGACGTCACCTCTCCTCTCCCACAGAACTCATCACTCTGCTGCAACAGTTACAGAATGGCTGTAACTAGGGGAATGCAAGTAGAAGATGACATGCCAAGTACCACCCACCATTGCACCCTAGGCAAGTGCCTCTCCTGCCTAACCATTAGTTCCAGCCCTGAGTACAGGACCTGTTGTACTTCTGAATGACATGGAATTTAGGGGATGGGTAGGGATAAGCAATGTTGTGTTTTGTGCACAGAGAACTGAAGCAATTCATTTGGGATAGAAGGCAGAGTGCAAAGTGCAAAAAAAACAGCAGGTTGCACCCTAACATCCATAAAATGGGGCAGATTTACTCGAGGGCGAAAATTCAGCAGCAACCGTTTCGCAGCCATTGCTACACTTTGCCAGGCGAAAATTTGCTCAGACAACGCTATGGAATGCGGAGTTTTCTTCATGGACACCGAACACGAACGACATTCTGCTAGCGTTACTTCAGCATGCGAGCAGTCGAAAGCAAAGATGCGCTACCGTTCATTTCTGCCTAGTGCAAATTTGTTGAGGTCTTGCGCTCAGGTTATTTTGCATACGGCGGGAAATTTAAAGTAGAATGGACGTATATGTTGCAGCAAATGCATTACATTACACAAGTCCAGGGAACCCTAATAAAGAAAATAGAGTTGTGATAATGCCCAACACATGAGCCCAGTGTATAGTTTATGTTCCATATGTTAGAAAATGTATGGGGGAACCCGGTTACCCAAAACATTTTTAAGGACTTTTGAAGGCTATCCGAAAAAAGTAAAAGACACCAGTGTTTTTAGACTTAGAAACTTTTTCCACTAAAATATATGATGTAAGTAACAGAAGAATGAGGAAGATCTATGCACTCCAATGCACTTCACCTGGTCTAAGCTGGCGAAGGCATGTCTGGTGAAAGAGGCAACGTTCAGTAAAATCCGCCTCGGAAAAAACGTAGAAATTCGAATTCAAAAAGACCAACCGAAATTACGTTTTTTTTGGGCAAAAGGTCCATTTTTGATTGAATAGGTCCGTATTCTGCCAAATTCGAATCGTACGAATCAAAGGAATAGGGCATTCGATTCGATCTAAAAAAACTTAGATTTTTCAAAGTCCAATTGACTCCAAATGGGTTCTAGGTGGTCCCCCACAGGCTAAAACAGCAATTCAGACGGTTTTAGATGGCGAATGGTGGAAGTCGAATTTTTAAAGAGACAGTACATGATAAATTTCGATATTCGAATTTTCTAATTTTTTTCAAATTCAAATCGAATTTGGACTATTCCCTATTTGAAGTACACAAAATATAGCTCGAAATTCACATTTTTTTCATTCGAAAATTCACCTCGACCGTACATAAATCTGTCCCTAACTGAAACATGTCTGTTAATTGGCTCATGTGACCTAAGAAGTATTGTTTGTTAGGCATGTTTGTGGGCACAGTGAATTGTACAATCCCAGGGGGCGCCCCTTATTTTTTAAAATGACAATTTTCTATTTATGATTACTCAATGGCAGATACTACTAGAAAAGTATATTATTATCAAAATGTTTTGTTTACATGAAGCAGGATTTTACATATGAGCTGCTTTATGCAATATCTTTATATAGAGACCTACATTGTGTGGGGGGTATAGTTTTCCTACCACATATCCTTATAACAGGTTCCGCCACAAGTATTATGTGAATGCAAAAACAAAGCATTTTAGTATCTGACCGTCATTATCACTATTATGTTGAAACAAGGAAATGAATAAATTCTAAGCTTTTAGTTTCGCTGTTGTTTTGTTTTCAACAGAACTATATCAATCAGGTCTGACTGCACTATGTGCATCACGTAGTCTTCGAGCCTCTCAGGGGACCAAAGTATAGTTATTTATAGCTGACATAAAGTCATGTATTTTTAGTGAATGGCAGTCTCTGCTACATGTTCTTATGCCGTCATGGAGTACAGGGATTATTTATTTTGGTTTGTCATAGAGAAAAACTGCTTGCCCGCACAAGAGAGCTTTGTCCGCAGAAGAAGATATTAATTAGTAATATGTTTAAGATGGTTGTTCTAAAAATTAGCAGACATTGAATCGCCGCTCGCAGAAAAGAAATTTGGAAGGAGAAAGTTAAAGAGATGACTTCATGTTTTTATTCCATTTTATATTTCTAACCATTTCCCTTTCATAAAAAAAGTCTAAATTTTTAATCTCCTATCGAGCTCCTTTATCTCTGAGCAGTTCACATAGTCTTGAGCTCCTCCACCCCTCCCCTAAAAACTCTTTTGTGTTCCACACTACTGTGGGGTCCATCTGTTTAAACCAGCGCTGTTTGTTTTCGGATAGCAGGCGCGACAGAGGGGCACTTCCTGTGCAAGCAGGAAGCAGCCATTTCCCGTCAACTTCCTGTTTCTATGACAACTAGGCCTCAGCATCAGGTAACTTTGACCCTGTTCAATTGGTTGGGTTTTGAGAGGAACATTTTTAGGAAGGCATTGATCATTTCACAATTTTCTCTCTTTCATTTTTGTTTTTTCTTTAAAAAGCTGTGCATCAAAACAGAACACGGGGGCGTAAACATTCATTAAAGCTCGAATTTAACAAAAATATAATGTTGGGACTTGGTGTCTGGTTTTAATCTATTTGTATAAACGGTTTCATGTGACTGTTGGGGGGAGGGAGAATTATATTGTTTGGCTGCTACATTTTCAGGAAAGTTTTGCCTGACTGTTGCTAATACAGGTATACAGAATCACAGAATGGCTGTCTCCCATAGACTCCATTTTATCCAAATAATCCAAATTTTTAAAAATGATTTCCTTTTTCTCTGTAATAATAAAACAGTACCTTGTACTTGATCCAAACTAAGATAAATTAAGCCTTATTGGAAGCAAAACCAGCCTATTGGGTTTATTAAAAGTTTAAATGAATTTCTAATAGACTTAAGGCATGAAGACCCAAATTACAGAAAGATCCATTATTCGGGAAACCCCAGGTCCTGAGCATTCTGGATAACAGGTCCCACACCTGTACATTCAAGTGATTCTCATACAGCACAATGGAGGGCAATTTCTGGAACTCGGTGTGCAAAAGCCCCAAATCCCCTCCTGTCATGACTTAACACTATTGGTTTATTCATCTCCTTTTTAAATTTGATTGTTTGCTAGGGTGTTAAGTGTGCGACATGGGGCATTTTCACTCTGTCTGGACGCAGAAACCTGCTTTGCACGTGAAACACAAATAAAACAATAAAGCCACAAGGCCAGTATCGCTTGTATTCAATGGTTGCTGTGTAGCTGAATACTTTGTCAATTTTGCACAGATGTGGTGAAACTGGTATTTTGCTTTCTCTTTGTATACTTTATTCAGTGTTGTGATAAGCTGAAATATAACTGCAGCTATGTAACTGCAAACCATCTGCCTGCCATCATTTTCTGCAGGTGACAATAGTTCACTTAAAGGGAGGTATGTGGAATATAATGAACCTTTTTTTTTTTTGTATTGTATAATTGCAGATTATGTTAGCAGTATATAGAAATTGCCTTTAAGCCCAGTCTAAGGTGATTTGCAGACATATATACAGTAAATGAGCCTTTATAATAATGTCTGCACCCAAGTGAAATCTTAGGAAGGCAACAGATCTGCTTATCTCAATTGGCTGGAAGCAGCAGTGCCAATGCTCCCTGTGCCCTTAGGCCTTTTAATGCAAAGTTTGTGCACCCAGCATATCAGCTCATGGCACAAGCATAGAAGTAGGTGCAAGTCCTTCACTGTATGTCCATTTGGTTATTGCGTATTGCGTCAGTTGCTAAGTCTTGCCTTATAGTGTATTGCTCTGCACATTTTTATTCTTGGCCATTTTCCATTGTCCATAAACTTCATAACCAGGACCAAAGTTTCAATAATATATTTTGATGACTTCTTCATGCTGTCACCAATAAAGACAATCGTGTCCCTCTGTATGGCTGTTTCTTGGAAAAGCCACAGAAGGTTTTCCTTGCATTACTTGTCTTAATGTCCTTCAATATAGTTCTATCAAATTTTATTTCAGTGTCTATTAATCAGGAATGCCCAAACTGTGATCCTTTAGCATTTGTTGACCTCCAGTGTCCTGCAACCCCTTAGAGCTATAGGGACAGATTTACTAAAAAGCGAAGTGGCTAACGCTAGCGACAATTTGCTAGCATTGCCACCCACAGGGACATCTCCAATTCACTTATAGGCGCAAGCGCCAATTCGATAGAGCAGTTACGGACCCTATCGCCAGGCAAATTTTCGCTCCGGCGAACGGGGGATATTCCACAAATTCACTATGTGCGGATTTTACTGAACGTTACCTCTTTTTCCAGAGTTGACTTCACCACCTCAGACCAGGCGCAGTGCTAAAAAGAAGCCAAATCCTCCTAAATCTTCTGTCACTTACTGTAAATCATATCCTGTGTGCCAAAAATGCATTGAAGTTCCAAAAACGCTGGCGACTTTTTCAGTGGACTCGTATTTAGGGCATTATATGAACTCTCTTGTCTTTATTAAGGTTCCCTGGACATGTATTTGAAAAAGTGGTAACTTCAAGAATTTGCACCAACATTTATAATAAAGACGTCCATACAAATTTAAATTACCCACCGTATGCAAATTGACCTAAGAGCAAGGTCACTAGCGAATCTTGCTAGGCACAAATGAACACTAGCGTATCTTCGTTATGAAATGCTCGCACAAAGTAACGCTAGTGAAAAGTTGCCAGAGCTTGGTGCCCAGAGCGTAGTGGTAGCGAAATTGCACCTGGAGAAGTGATGCAATTTAGTAAATCTGCCCCATAGTCTGAGGGTTCTGGTACAGTTCAACAGAACTATGTACTGGACCCACCTACTTTAATTAGGTCCTAGCTTTCTGTATTCCTGCAATGTCTCACAACATTCCAAATGTATCTGCTCCATGTCAACTGTCAGCCTCTTGGAATCAGAATGAGGTTTTGCACTGGCAATGGAACTGAATGGACCAATCAGAAAATGTCATGCTCACACTGGCCAGAATTTCAGAGAGAAGGAAATTGTAAATATCTTTGCAAATACAGAATACCTGTTAAATCAATGCCTATAACAGTCAGTGAAGCTATTACAAACGTAAAATAAATCACACATAAACGTGAATAGCCTGTAAAATATGTCCTTAAAAACAGTTCTTACTGATGTCATCGATTATGTTACTTCGTAATGTCATTTGTCACATGACTTATTCAGACTTTTTTTCAAGGAATAATTCAACCACGTGTATAAAAAGCAAAAACAGGGGAACATGATTTCCTTTACAGTTTGCTAGAACTCTGTTTGTATGCATTACCACAACCAGTGCTTATATTACATAAAAGGAATCATTCATTCTTTCATTCCACTGGTTAGTACCGTCTGAGGCTGAAGTTTTCTCAGATAAACCAAATCCTTCCCGGGGTTTTTGTGGGATATCCCTCTTTAAGAGATTTTGTCCACAGACATTTATGAGGTCACCACTCTAAAGCATGGAGCCAGGGTTAACGTTACTGACAGTTGGGAATCACATGGAGGAGAAATATGCGGAACACTGCCAATATCTGCTGATTGCAAACCACGATGGGACCTATCCAACGGAAATGAGTGCAATGCCAAAAATGTCTCCCACGCAGAGATTCAATTTTAGAAATGTGCAGCGCACCAAAAAAATTATTAAAACATGTGGAATATTTGTGTGTTCTATATTTAATTCTGTAACCCAAAATAAAGTCTTACTATATGAAGAAGCCATGTTGTGGTATAAGGTTACAGTTTTAACCTGAGGGGGATAAAAACCAGTTAGCACAGTGTTTAACTATTTATTTTTCTCATAATTTTCAACTGGCTAGAATATAAATTAGCCGTATGTATTAGTAACACCAGGGCTTATTAACTAAAATACTAGAAAAGCTGCATATTGCATAAAAAGCACATGGTACGGGCACATATTCACAGTGTCTGGGACCTAAGATGTGCAGATTCATTTTAGAACTTGCAACACTATCACCTGTAAAATGATGTGACTTGTAAAGGAAATATAAACCCTTCAAAAAATCAATGTAAAACTGCTCAGAGCACTTTTATAATTTACAAGAGTTATTTTCATTCTAGTTTTCAAGATATTAACGATTTTTAAACAACAGTGCCACCTGATCATTTTGGCTGTCTGTCTGAAAATTAATTTTGCGAGGAAAGGAATGTCTTGTGATGGGTTTTGCTTAGAAATTAAGTTAGTGAGCAAAGAAGTGTCACCTGATGTTGAAGCAGATCAGTGGTCACAAAGAAGCTCTTTATCTCACTATTTCCATCTGACAGTAGCAGGTCAACCAAAACGAAGATGGTGATGTTGTTTGTTTCAGATTCATTATAATAAACTACTACTATCTTGAAAACTAGAAAAAAATTAACGTTACTTTTTTAGGTTTTCCTTTTCCTTTTAAGGGACTAAAAAAACTACAGCAATTACTCCACTACTGTACTGATTCTATTTGTAATTCTGCAGTAGGACTCAAACCTTGTCTACTGGTATTACCTTTTCTTCTTTTTTGAGAAGAATTATTTTTCCTGGAATGTGGCCTAAAATATGACTGATAGCTTCCTACAAGGAACGTGTATGAACACATATTCATTCGTTAGGGAGCAAGGTTTATTGGAACATTGCTGGCATCCTAGATTTAGTTAAGTGCAATGTCCTCATAGGACAATATCAGACACAAATGTAGTTGCATTTTTTCCATTAAAATACTTAAAGTCACCACCATCACATTTAAATATTTATTTGTTAAAGTCTTACTTTCCACAAACAAATAAATGGCAATTTAGAGCTCTATTTATTGAGGAAAAATGGTGGCATTTAGCTTTTTTAAAAAACATTTTCCTATTTCTAAAACTCCAATACAACTACAACTGTTAGAACGTTTCATTGCAGTATTGCCCCATTTCATTGAGTGTTTAAGCTGTCCTTTCATTATTTCTTTGTTTCTCACCATCCTGATTTAGTGATTTCACTGGTTACTATGGGAAGATTGACTTCTCACAACACCAGATTGTGACCTTATACTGCTCCTGAGGAGGAAATCATTGCTCACTATCACTGTAGGCAGCAGAGATACTTGAGCCAAAGGAAATAAAGCAGATAACGTTAGCTACACAGAAACGGAAAGGGCTTTGTGACACATGCTATCTATTTACTTTCACCTGCAATATAGAACAACTGAATGGCTTGAAATGGAACATACAGTCGGCAGGGTTTCTGGAAAACCAGTGACAGGAGTTTGTGCTGGACCAAACCACAATTGGGATTGAAGTGAAAAAAATGCATTATTACCTAGACCAATGATCCCCAACCAGTGGCTTGCAAGCAACACGTTGCTCATCAAGCTCTTTGATATTGCTCCCTGCGGCCACCAAGCAGGTGCTCATTTTTGGATTTATGATTTGGAAGCAAGTTTTGGAGGCATAAAGTGTATGCCAAACAGACCCATCTGTAGTCTGCCAGTTCACATACAGTAGGGGCTATCAAATAATCGATTACAGCCCTCATTGGGCACCTCATAGGAACCATTTTCATGCATGTGTTGCTACCCAATTTTTTATATTTAAATGTGGCTCATGGGTAAAAATGTTTGGGGATCCCTGAGCTCTAGACCATAAGAACTGGGTGAAAGTTAGGAAATAAATGTAAATTCCAATGCAGGAGGTTTGAGGGTCTCACTGAGAGTAGCAATTGTATAAATCAGGAATGCCCAACTTCTAGCCTCCAGCTTTTTTTAACTACACATTGCAGCTTAAGTACAGATTTAGGTTAAAAGTGGGAATCACTAATAGATATCCAACATTTGTTCTGCAACCGTTTCCCTGACAAGCCCCTCTGCGGGGAGCCCAGTGCAATTTACTTCTCTGCCCTACCCTAAAGAAAGCCCAGACTGGCTGGGTGATACCAGTCTTATAAAGGTAAAGTAAAACTGCCAAAATATCAATAATGGGTAATAACATATTGACCTTTTTCCTGTTTAATAAATAATTTTCTGCTTTAGAAAGTTTTGTTCCAGCACAGAAAACAACTTAACAAGAGTCTAAATCTTTTCTCACCAATAAGTTATTTGCATCAATAAGTGATTTGCATCATTATTCACCTCCATCTATGAGGAGGTGGGCAGGAACCTAGACTCTGGGATGGCACTGGATGTTGCTTAGTCTTTGTTGAAACATTTTATACAGTACCACATGGAAGAGTATTGGTTTGATTAAGAAATCTTGACCTAGATCATAATCTCCTAGGTCTGCTGTCGTTTGTCACCCCTGTCTCCTCAAATTTTCATAATTGGGACTGAAATGTAAAAAACAATCATATCTCATGCTCAATCCCAGTGTTTCTGAACCAATGTGGGTGTGGTTGGACAGCATGCTGCCCCCTTAAATCCTTCCCGCCTAGGCCCGGGCCTTGGTGGCCTCTCCACAAATCCGGGCGTGCCTGAAGGCAAATGCTGACACTGAGCATCTTGATTCGGACATGGCTTCAACTGGGCATGCTATGTGCCTATTATCACTTGCAGGAGAAGATCAACAATGGAGCCTGCCAACCCTGCTAAAGGTAACGAGAACAGGCAAAATTGGTGGAGGTGCACTGGTGCATTTCAGGAGGTGGGGTGGAGATCTTGTCAGCGATACAACCTTTTACTTCTGGATTTTGCCACAAAGGGCAGAACACAGCTTACACCTGCTTATGGAACATGGCTGCATAGGTTCTACATTCGAATTAACATGATTAATAAGTATGATTGAGATAAGATTAGCAAGACAAAAGAGGGAAAATTACAGCATGTCATTTTAAGAATCATGAATATATTTAGTAAATGAAACCTGCTCAGCTCTAGTTGCATTGCATCAAACTGAAACAAATATTTAAAAAAGGGAAATTTCCAGATAACCAATATTCCTTTAACATGAATTATACCAGGTCACATTTCTCACTTATTTTTTAGCTTTCAACCCATTTCACCATTGTAGGGTAAGATATGCTATAAATTGTAAATGTGTACATTTGTGCTATACAGGTATGGGCTCCGTTATCCGGATACCAGTTATCCAGAAAGTTCTGAATTAACGGAAAGGCCATCTCCCAATGACTCCATTATAACCAAAAAATTCAGATTCCCTTTTTCTCAGTAAAAATAAAACAGTAGAGTGTACTTGATCCAAACTAAGATATAATTAATCCTTATTGGAAGCAAAACCAGCCTATTGGGTTTAATAAATGTTTACATGATTTTCTAGTAGCCTTTAGGTACGAAGATCCAAATTACAGAAAGATCCATTATCCAGAACTACAGAACATCAAAGCTTTGTGGATTTCACTTGTTTAATATTCTGAGTGCACTGTACTAGCGAACAAAATCTTATTATGTCTGTTATGTGGGTGAAACTTGTGGGACTCTCCCACAGCTCGATGTACGGGAAGTAGTGTTTATGCTAAAGAACCCAAGACGTGCGTTTCTCAAGAAAGGAGAAATTACTGTCTTGGTTTTGGGCACCCAGTAAAGCTCTATTGTTATGGGTGCCCTGCCACTGCATGATCCCCGGAATGTAAACAGTAACCCACGCCGACTCGGATTTCGGAAACAAATTTGGTAATTGCAAGGCACACACATGAAATCTGCCCACTTAGCACAGTGTGTGATCTTCTTTTCATAGTGGGATGTTTAAAAATAGTCTCTGAAATTCAGTTAATGATTGCCTGGGTGGGGGAAGAAGTACCGTGTTTATCAGCACTGGCTCTGCACTTCTTCAAATGATGACTTTTGTGTTCAAGAGACCATTATATTTGAAAAATGCCCCATGTATCTGCTTCAGTGATTGTAAGCTTGGACAAGCATGGCCCCTTATGTGCCGTATACATCTATGGCATCCTTAAGGCTCATTTACAAATGCAGAGCATGGTACAAAGTGCTTTTTTTAATATTATTGCCTACAATTTCCAAGTTATGGTTGGAACTTACTTTTATGAATGGCATCGATATTCACACCAACTTGCATCTTTTTTAGCTTTAGTACAATTGTTCTAAATGAGCCTTAGTATGATCTATGCACCCATCTTTTGTACAGCACTTTCCATTTCCAATATGTTGCTCATAATAATATTGTTCTGTTGTCACTGATGTGCTCACATAGGTTTCTGCTGGTCAGCTTGTTATCTAGAAATGAAGTGTCTTTTGTTCAGCAGGACATTTTTATCCTATGTGTGTAGCTAAGTGATTCATTGTTTGGTAACTGTGTCTGGTTACAAACATTAATTTCCTGTTAATCAACGTGGATGTGTGCAAACATTCAGACAAGTTAAACACAGTTACACTGTTATGCCAGACCTGATTTTGGACAATATTGCTTTTGCAGTGGTTTGTTCAACTTTAGCCTAGGGGCCCAGAGTGATTAGGGGAGTTACTAGCTTTTTAAATTTTTATTTTCTTTAAAAAAAATAAATTTTATCTGCAGTGCTGGGCCTGGGTCCAGTCAGGGTGGGTGCACGGTACTTGTTGGTTATCTGTCTTTAAGATGCACAGATTTGGTGCATGTCAAGCATGTCACCAAACCCGACACATCTTAGAGAGCTTGGGTTCATGCCACTCACGCTCCTTGCGTTGTCTGGCTGCCTGATCTTCACCCAACAGGTACTGACTGTGTACCCTTCCTGACTAGACTCAGGACCAGCAGCACATATAAAAATAATTATAAAATAAAAATACTAATTGAGAAAGCTAGATGGGCCCCTTGTGTCTCCGGGTGCACCCGTTAATTGTTGTATACTTCTAAACTATTGGGAGTGTTAGTAGCTTAGAAGGGGGGCATATGGAAAAGGTAGCCTAGGGGCCTCACATGCCATTAATCCACCACTGGTCCTACTCTGTAGATTATATTCATTTTGATATATGTTAGATCCCTGGTCTTTCAGACAGACATTCAATTACGGTTTGTTATCTGTTACTATAACCTACTACCATCTGTTGTTGGAATTTAATGTGCATTTATCTAGAAACCCTCTGTAAAATGCTCTCTAACCCTGCAGGGCATGAATTGCTATTGATCTTAAATATTTGGATTATTATTTCTATATAGGAAAATGGTGGGGACAGAGAGGAACTTCTGATGGCAACTGGGAATGGAGAAATGTTGTACTAACAATATGAGCCATGGTGTTAAAGAATTGGGAATTCATTCAAGTGCGCATAATAACACATTTTTGTGACCTGTTATAAAGCTGATAATACATAAATTCCAATGGCATATAGATTTTATATAGGTGGGGTGTTTTTATTTTAAGGTGGTCTATTTCCCCCAAATAGTACCACTATCAATTTAATAAATTTGCTAATACATTAATTCTTTACTAACACTGGTATTAATTCCTTATTAGGATAAGTAGAAGCAGAGCCAACCAGCACTCAAACGGATCCACAGAACCAGAGAGGATTAGAAAATAATTTTATTTATACAAAGTTAAAAAGTGTATGTATCATCTCCATCCACCCTACGCGTTTTGCACCCACTTAGGGCATCTAGTCATGGGCTCATTCCTTATTAAGGTAACCATTTGTCAGCTAGCAATGGATTAAAGAGAATTTCAGTAAGTTTCGGAACAGTTTCTGCAATTGTTTTCCTTGAATTCGTTGAAAGTGTTTTGATCACCCAAGGTTTGGGATGATTCATTTGAAAAAACAAGTTAAACCGGCAAGAGTCACACAAAATAAAAGCACCAGTTTTACTTAAGGTTAAAGTCTAACTGACTGTGACACACCAAGGTATGTGTTTTTGACTTTCCCACTACAGCTTTGTAGTTTTGCTTTGTGACGACATTGGCCAAACATTCATCGGTCGAAAAACCATGAGTCATTTTAGAGCCTGTTACAGCTGCCTTGACCAAGTCATTGTTTGATTTCTCATGAACACACCATGTACTTAAGTATGAATAATGAATATCACTGTTTGGGATTGTTTAGATTTCACTAGTCACTGAAACTTTCCATAGATAGGGCACTTCCATAGAAAAGGGCACTTTTTAAGTTGAAGCTCCCCCATGGAAGTCGAACCTTTGACCAGGGCACCCTTAACTCACTACAAGATTATATATATATATATATATATATATATATATATATATATATATATATATATATATATATATATATAGAGCCTCCTGGGAAAACCTATTTTTGTACATCTGAACTGTAACTCTAGTAAAAAAGTCACTTTTATTTACAAAGTTTGGACAAAGTATGCTCCCCATCAAGGCAGTGTCCATGCGTCAGTCCTAACTAAGTGAAAAAAGAGAAAGTGTTATCCTTGGGGGGAGAAAGACCATACCTGCTTTTCTCTTTATTTAGCATGATTTCTTCCAAAGACACCATTAAGCGGGGGTTGGGAGAGCAGTCATTGAGAATAGAGCCATCTCCCCATTCATTTTTTTTAATTAAAAAAAACACAATGAAATGCCGCTCATCCCTTTTTTTCATTGTGTTTTTTTAATTCTAGCTTATGCATACTTTGTACAAACTTTACAACTAAAAGTGTCTTTTTTATTAGAGTTACAGTTCATTTGTGCAAAAATAGGTTTTCCCATGGGGGCTATATATTGGAGTGCTGGAGTTAAATCCAAATCACACCCTAAACCAGGCTTTCTAGTATATTAACAACATTAAATATGCATTCTCCCCATATCTCCTTGGCATTCAGGCAGAGCTCCCTGTGATTATACTGTCCATCCCATAGTGTGGGAACAACTACAGTTCAGTTCATAAAAACTGCTGGTAAATAGAACATTTAACTTAAATATATATGGAGTTATTTCATACACAAGGAATACAACAAAGTCTCGAGATTCTACCCTTCTTTATAACAGTGGTCATGTGGTCACAGCAGGTTGGCAGCTCACTGGGTCACATATAGGGACTAAATACAGGCATGTCCTAGCAAGGTCTGACTAGGGCTTAGTCAGATATCTGGAAGGTTGGAGTATCCTGTCCAGGGAGGAATGCATGAGGGCATAAAGTATATGGGGTCTGTCTTGACATGGGTCTGTACAGGGCTCTTATATGATTCAATAAATGGCTTGGTGCAAAAACAACCTGAATCACAAATACCAACCCAAATCCATCTACCCCAGTACCATACTGGTTCCTCCCCTTGCCATGTTCCTCACTTTACTGCTTCAAATACAGTAGATATCTGAGGACTTTGGTTGAGAGTTCTATGAATTTCAATGGAGAAGGTACACTAGGTTTTAGGTTGAAATTACTAAGGGCAGGTGGTAGATCGTGTTGCTTTCAAGTGGTAGATCTTGTTGCTCTCCATTGACTGCTAGCAATTTATAGAATGGCTGTTGTTGGCAGCGGCTCACTGTATAAGCCACAATCCCCCAATCATTTTGAAATAACTACTTTCAGCATTAATCAAAATATCCTTTGCTCCATAGACTTAACTATTCCTTAAAGGGATTCTGTCATGATTTTTATGATTTCTAATTTACACTGTTTATTCTGCAAATAATGCACTCAATACAATAAAAAATGTCATTCCTGAACCAACAAGTGTATTTTTTTCAAGTTGTAATATTGGTGAGTAGGCAGCCTTCTCATGTCATTTTGCCTGGTCATGTGCTTTCAGACAGAGCCAGCACTTTAGGATGGAACTGCTTTTTGGAAGGCTGCTGTTTCTCCTACTCAATGTAACTGAATGTGTCTCATTGGGACCTGGATTTTACTATTGAGTGCTGTTTTTATATCTACCAGGCATTCTTATCTTATCATGTGTTAGGGAGCTGCTATCTGGTTACCTTCCCATTGTTCTGTTTTTAGGCTGCTGGGGGGGAGTAGGGTAATATCACTCCAACTTGCAGTACAGCAGTAAAGAGTGGCTGAAGTTTATCAGAGCACAAGTCACATGACTGGGGGCAGCTGGAAAACTGACAATATGTCTAGCCCCATGTCAGATTTCAAAATTAAATTTAAAAAAATCTGTTTGCTCTTTTGTGAAATTGATTTCAGTGAAGAATTCTGCTGGAGCAGCACTATTAACTGATTTTTAAGTTTTGAGAGAAAAAATAAATGTTTCCCATTTTTCCCTTTAAAGACCTTCCTACCAGTTTTACAGTAAAGTGCAAGTAGACACCTTGTTAATATTTTAGTGCTAACCATACACTATTGCTAAAATTAAACTGCCTGCATCTGTTTTTCTCTCCATTTTGATCAAGTAAGAGTTTGGTTTCAGGTTTCTGTTTGACTCACGGCTGACACCCCTTTTGAGTCATTTCGGGTATGCTATTCTGTTGTGCTCACGCAAGGCCTGTTTACAATTAGGTTGCGTTGGGATTCCCAGAAAGAGCCATTGCCCTCAGAGCTGCTCTCCGGACATCCTGAAATGAAATGCCGCAGGTGCTGGCTGCTAAGAATAATTGTGCCTCTGAAAGAAGTGGTTAATTTATGAAATGAAACTGTTTCAAGCAGCAGGCAAGACAGCAGTGCAGCAAGTGACAAGGCCATACTCCCTGCACAGTCTATAATCGTCATCACTGAATCAGATTGTGTCTTGCTTGATCACTGGAGTTTCAGTGCAGTGACCCATTTTCTGAGGGGGGCTTGCATAATGTTACGGAGGTGCAGAGCTGAAAGTGGTTAAGGCAGCACTATTTTGGTCATTTATAGGTAAACTCTACTTCTGACCCAATTTCCCTTCCGGACGTGTACAGTTTACCACAGAAAACAGATGTACTTTTAAAATAGTTACTACACTCCTTGACAGCTGTGCAGAGTTTATAGTTGGTAGTCACATGTTCTTTGCCATGTTTTCAGGGGTAGGGTTAGATAAAAGGGGGTTTCTGATCCAAGCATTAAGTCCCAGTTTTGGAAAATTCAATTATATGAGCTATGTTCAAAATATGAGGTTTTTATATTTAGAGCAAATACTGAAAGGGAAAATGTAAGATCTGGTGTGCCATATTTAATTCTGGCTATATGTATATAAAAAGTGATCAGCTGCCTTATAAACTAAAGGCCTGAACTTGACTGTTATGGTATATGTTCTGCTTTGCTCCATTAGTTGAAAGGGCAGATTCAGTAACCGGCAAATTTTAGCCAGCATCCCTTTCGCACCCTTCGCAACACTTCGCCAGGTGCAAATTAGCTCAGACTACGCCAATTCGCTAATATGCAGAGTTTTGTCCTGGGCGCCAAATACTGGTGACTTTTCGCTGGCATTACTTCGACAGTGCAAGCATTTCAAAGCGAAAATGCACTAGTGATCTTGCGCTGAGGTTAATTTGCATACGGCGGGTAATTTAAAGTCGTATGGACGTCTTTATTATTATAAATGTTGCTGCAACTGGTTTGTTAGCGGTTTATATTACACATGTCCAGGGAACCTTAATAAAGGCAAGAAGTGTCCTACACATGAGCCCACTGTAAAAAGAATGCTCCATATGTTATGAAATGTCTGGGAAAAAACTGGTTCCCCAAAAAAAAGTTTGTTAGGACTTTTGCAGGCAATCACGCTAAAAAAAAAGGAAAAGTCGCCATTTTCGGCTCACAGGATATGATGTAAGTGACAGAAGATTGAGGAAGATCTAGCTTCTTTATAGCACTTCGTCTGGTCTGAGCTGGCGAAGAGCAAAAAGTCGCTTGGCGATAGAGTGCGAATGACCGCTAGCCTGTTTCACTAGCGATTTGGCACCTGCAGCTGTTAGTAAATTGTCGATGTCCCTGTGGGTGGCAACACTGGCAAAAAAGTCACTAGCGTTAGACACTTTGCACTTTAGTAACTCTACCCCAAAATGCATTGTTGTGAAGGGGAAATATGCATGTGCAGTTGGCATATGTTGGCAGCTCAGCAAAGACAGATCATGTTCTATGAATGCAGGTTATGAATGCAGGTAGAATTTATCTATACCTATTATTGACCAGGCAGTAAAGGCAGGGCATGTAAGGACAATATCCTTTGTTCATTCATTTGCAATGAAAGACATGTAATTATACTCCTAGTCCTTGCCAATAAATCTTATACTTTCATACATCTTGCACTCAGTTTGCAGTACAGCTTGCCCCTAGGGTGGGTATAATTATGCTGTAATTCTTGGGAAAATAACATGGCAATTGCACTGATTCTTGGTATTTATCCTCAATATTAGTGGATTCCCAGATAAAACTTTTCTTTCCTTATAAAGCTGAGCTAAGCTATACAATGACTCTAGTATGCTCTCATGTGATCCAGCATATCCGCTTGCAATAATTCTGTCCATATTTGTTTGATACATATATGTTTATATATGATATATAATCAGTCATTTTGTTTTGGGTGAACATTGGTTATTCTACTATCACTTGAATGCATTATTTCCCTGTTGTTTTTGCAGGCAATGGATCAGAATATAATCGGGGGCTCTAGGGAGACCTATCAAGGGAGGGCCAATGATTAGATCATAGTGGGGACCTGTCAGGAGTTGACTGCATTAAAAAGCTGATGCCTAAAGGCATTTTCTAACTAGCCTGATACATATTTGGCAAATTTTAATCCAGATACTGATTTGGGACGCCACTGAAGGGACCCCATACACGGACCACTAAGCTTGAGAAGCTAGGTCGGCAGCTTTCATAGGTCCATGTATGGCCAAATTGACTCACTATACCAATATGAACCATTTTTCATAATCGTCTACCTGGAGTTCTATAAACTAAAATAAGTAGACTACGTAGACTGTGAAGTAAACCCATAGCACACTTTACTTCTCTTACATATATGGCTTCCTCCCACATTCCAAAAACAAACAGGTAGGTTTAATTAACTCCTGGTAAGTGTTAAACCAGGTAAATTGTTTAACCAGGCATGGATTTGCTTTGAAATTTTGCATTTTGGCATCTGCAAATTTTTTCACAAAACTGCAGCAAAAGTTCATTGCAACAAAAAGTCAAGACAAAATGTTGCAAAGACAAAAAAGTCACCACAAGAAAAGATGCCCATTAAATTGAAAGCATTGCCTATTTACTTCAATGCATAAAGTTTTCACCGTTTTGCAAAGTTTTTGGCAGTTCCGCAATTTTTGTGAGGAAGTGAAATGGGCCAGATTTGCTCATCACTAATCGTGGTGAAATTGGCTCAAGTGTGTGTGATGTGTATGCACTCAATGCACACATATCATATACAGTATATAGCCAGTTTCAATTGGATGAGAAAAGCTTCCAGATTGTCATGCAATTACTGAGAAAAATTGATCTTTAACTCCAAGTCTTTGGAAAAACTGGACCTGAATTTAGAGAAAAGTTTCCCCTGCTCGAAAATGTTATCTCGCCCCTTAAGTTATCAAGTGATAAACCATAAAATAATGTTTCTCGTTGAACTGAATCTGGCACATTCTTCATTAGAAATTAGAAATATATCATCAGAAATATATCACGCCATTAATTTTAATACAGTTTTTTAAAAAAAATGTTTTATTACAGACACCGTACAATGGCACAAATTCAATACAATATATACATATGTCTGTAAACATACAAGTGCTACTTAGATAAAGCATAATAAATAAAAAATATTCACATGAATAGCTGTGAGTAGGAGCCATTATACTGCTCAGATAAGCATTATCTATGGGAATAACCGAACGGCTGTCCATACAGATGGTGCTACAGTCTATAGAGTGTGTCCACATCATAGGCTTTCTCACTAATTAATGCAATGTATAGATAAAAAAGGCTAATGCCTGTAAGTTTCTCATTATTATAGCAAAAATTGGCTTTTTTTGAAAACATTAAAGGGGAACTAAAGCTTAATTAAAGAAGTAGCTAGAAATGTTGTACATAATGTTTTGGGCTTCTGTACCAGCTGTACAGCTTCTGTACCATCTCTCATAGACTCCTTTTAATCCAAATAATTCAGTTTTTTTAAAATTGATTTCCTTTTTCTCTGTAATAATAAAACTACCTTTTACTTGATCCAAACTAAAATAAATCTAATCCTTATTGGAAGCAAAACCAGCCTACTGGGTTTAATTAATGTTTACATTATTTTCTAGTAAACTTAATGGGCCAGATTGACTAAAAGGCGAATGGTGGCCAGCTACTGCTTTACACACTTCGCCAGGCGCAAATTTGTTACCACTACGCTAATTCACTAAAATGTAAAGTTTCGTCCTGGGCACCGAACGCTCCGACTTTTAGCTAGCGATACTTCTTTAGTGCAAGCATTTCATAGCGAAGATTCGTTAGGACATTTGCAGGCAATCCCGCTTATAAAAAGGACAAGTCGCCAGTGTTTTTTCCAACTTTAATGCATTTTCTGCAAACAGGATATGATGTAACTGATGTGAGATTAAGGAAGAGCTAGCTTCATTTTAGCAGTTCGTCTGGTCTGAAGTGGCAAAGTCAACTCTGGTGAAAGCGGTAACGTTCAGTAAAATCCACACGTTAGTGAATTTGTGGAGCAACGACCATTCGCCTGACCGAAAAGTTGCCTGGCGATAGAGTGTGAACAAACCCTAGTGATGATCTCTTTCGCTAGCGAATTGCGCCTGTTAGTGAATTGGCCTGCGGATGTGATTTCTGTTGAAAAGGTGCTAGCATTAGCCACTTCGCCCTTTAGTAAATCTGCCGCAATGTACGAAGATCCAAGGTATGGAGAGATCTGTTATCCATAAAACACCAGGTACCCAGCTGGTAACAACTGCTAGAAAAAAAATCATGCTATTTAAAATTAATTGTAATCACAAACACTTGGATAAGGACAATTTGAGAATCGTTTTAATTCAGGTTAAAGGTGTATATACTTTTGTTAGTGTATAATATTGGTGTATGCATTCTTTCTTCAAACAAAACTGTCAGTTTTATTGTGTATGTATTTGTCCTACACAGATGAACATAATAACTTATGTTAGTTATCTGTTTGTGTTAACTTCTTCACACAGAGGTTAGGTTTTTATGAGCAGTAAGTAGGTAGAGTAACCTTAGACTTTGGCCAGAAGGTAATGTTCACAAATTTAAAAGCAAGTTCACAAATCAAAAGCAGAGTTAATCAGAGTTTATGCTGCCATATTGGTTCTCCCACTCCCTCTCTCTCAAGCTCTGTGTCCTGTTCCATTATACAGTTGCTTTTATTTCACCTGAGCTTATGACAAATACTGAAAGGCAGTAAAAACCCTAATTAAAACTTTCACCAGTCTATGTTCAGAAAGAATGCTTACTGTGCTTGGTCAATGATGAAATATACAAACTTCCAGGATGGACCAGCACAACTTGATTCTTAAACATGAAAACTTTTATTGGTCCATGCACAGTGATGAATCAATAAATATTTTTCATGTTTTAGAATCACTTTGTGCTGGACGTTTGTATATTTCATAATTGACCAAGTGAATTTTCAGAACTCTCCTCCTGGTCCTCTCACTTTAAGACCTGGCAGCATCTGAAGAGGATGGCTCCTACCGAAGCGAAAGTCAGCTGTTATAGGCAGAAGCGTGAGCCAAGACCAGGACCTTGGTGTTAGCTCTGTGTTTTGGGATACCATACGTTACACAAACACTGCTTCCAATAGCAATACAAAAAAACTTGAAAACCATAGAACATGTGTAATAAATCTATATTGCAAAGTTGCTTAGAATTATGCTTTCTTTTATTAGGCATTCATTATTTCTGGGTTGACATTCCCTTTAAAGGGGTGGTTCACCTTTTTAGTTAACTTTTGGTATGTTATAGAATGGACAATTCTAAGCAACTTTTAATTTGGTCTTCATTATTAATCTTTTATAGTTTTTGAATTATTTGCCTTCTTCTTCTGACTCTTTCCAATCACTGACCCCATCTAAAAAACTAATGCTGTTTAAGGCTACAAATGTATTGTTATTGCTACTTTTTATTATTCATCTTTCGATTCACATCTCTCCTATTCATATTTTATTTATATTTTATTCAAATCAGTGCATGGTTTCTAGGGTAATGTAATCCCTAGCAACCAGATTGCTGAAAATGCAAACTGGAGATTTGCTGAATAAAAAGCTAAATAACTCAAAAAACCACAAACAATAAAAATATAAACCAATATCACTCTCTACATCATACTAAAAGTTAACTCAAAGGTGAACAACCCCTTTAAGCTAACTTTGCACCTATTATCACATTTGTCCATAAGCCGATTCCAGTGAAACAAGGTTGGCACTTACAGTTTGTCTTGATACACCAGAAATACTGATCATCCCAGCCTGATGGTTGTCAAGTTAACTGAACCACACATGCAACAGGCACACACACATGCATACATACTGTATATAATATTGGACCATATATTGTTGAAGCGTAATGGTGGTTATTAAGAAAAGAGTACATCATTTCTTACACCCTCTTGAGTGATGTAGAATACAGGTCCACGTTAAAGGGGAACTCCACAAAAACATAATTTAAGGTTTTTGAAAAGTAAACATAATTTCAAGCAACTTTGCAATATACATCAATTAAAAAATATGCAGACCTTTCATGATTTATTAATGGTTTGGAACAGTTCCCTAAGCCTAGCCCCCTGCTCTCCTGCTGATCTGTCTGACTACTTTGCTGAGCTGGCTGATCACTGTTACTTTGTATCAACACCCAGCTGTCCTCAGTCTGCATCCTCCAAACCCCACAATTCCCTGCACATGTGATTTCAATAAGGAAATGAACATCACAGTGCAATGCATTGTGGGTTATATAGTTCCTGCATGCTGTCTGTAAACTGTGGAGAAGTTGTTACAATTTGTAACATCAGTGTTTAGTCCCTCCTTGCCTGCCAGGATTTCAAATGATGCAGAAAGAGAAGAACTGTTAAACAGCTGGATTTCAGCATAGAAAATTGCATTTTTTCATACTTTTTGAAGAAACAGGTAACTGTGATAGATATAGTAAGGGTTTCTGTGTTATGTGGGCCTCTTTATCAAATTTTGGGTTGGAAGCCGGAGTTCCCCTTTAATTTTACATGCTGGATATGCAATGGGACCTCTGGAGCACCCCAGAGCCTCATGTAATAACTTTCTATACAGCTTTTGAAATCCACCTAAATATCATTGCTTCTCATAAGCAGGGGTTGTTGTCCCTTTAAGACGTTGCACTTGTATTTGTATTTCTAAATGTTTTATAAGGTTTGCTTCAGCTAAAACCTTTGTATTTTTTGCACTTATTTTCTTAACCTGTCAAATAAAAAAAATACAGTTTTAAAAATGTGATGCAACAGGTTTGATGAGCAAGTAAATCTAGCTATTGTATGCACTGTACTAACATCACCCACTAAGTATACATATTTAGTATAATGCAGGGCTTTGCTGATTGCTATCTACTGTGGTGGAATTTTCCCTTTAGGTGTGAGTCATGCAGTGGTATAGGTAGAAGGGTAGAAGCCATTCAGTTAAGTGTTTTTTCTGACCATAAAAGAGGACTAGTTGTCCTATACTGAAGTGTTTTGTTTCAGCAGTACAAGGCAGTTATGGATGTGTACAAAGAGTAATCAAAGATCCAAATGGAAGGCCATGGAAGCTTAGATACTTGCTCGATATTCCTGGAAGCTGGTGCGAATGCAAAGTATGGTGAATTTGGGGTTGACAATTATTTACTCTCCTAGAGGCTCTGGAATTATAGCAAGATGACAATTATAAAGATGCTTTCATATAAACTAAAGTTTGTTATAACCCCAAAAAATGTGTTCTTTATTCCCAAGAATAGTTCTAAGCTCTAAATCTGTTTAGGGAACAAACAGTTAGCCAGAGTGCAGTCTTTGAAGGCCTGGCTGGCAAATTCCTTTTCTTCAATCCTATTGAAGGAGCTTTACTATAAGGTCAGCGAAAAAGGCCCTGCAGAAGAGGCAGGTTGAATTTAAATTGAATATCTTCCAAAGCTGACAGCTAGAATGCCATTTTTGGCAAATTTGTTTGTATGAAAATGCCAATTTCTACTTTGGCGGCATATTTGCTATTTGTGTTTAGAGATCAGTTGTAGAAATTATTCTTGAGCTCTATTGTGAGGGTCCAAGTTGAGCGAGGCTAAAAGTGTTTACAGAATCGCTTTATATACAGTATGCTCTAAAGATATTATCAGACTTAATAGTAAGTGCATCTGAAAGGAAAACATAGCCTGCTTATAAACATTCCTGCGCGGTTTCAAACTCAGGTGACCATGAACATGATTAGCAAATATTCCATTCGGATCACTAGGACATTCTTCTGTGTATTTTAGTTAGCATTTGCATTATCTATCTCTAGTGTGTGTAAAGTATTCAGAAAAAGAGTATGGGACCTGTTATCCAGAATGTTTGGGACCTGGGGTTTTCCATATAAGGGATCTTTGAGCAATTTGGATCTTCATACCAGAAAGCAGTGCTGTCCAACTTCTGTGGTACCAAGGGCCAAAATTTTACTGGCCTATGTGGTGGAGGGCCAATAATAGAAGTTAGTGTCGGCCACTCCCCCTTTTAAACCACACCCACTGTAAACCACACCCATATTACCACAAGAGCTTTTAAGATCATATACACATTATGGTGGTAGCACACCAAAAAACCAAATGGTTGGTGCTCACTGCAGGGAAATCCCTCATCACTGTGAAAAATTTAAGTCATGTTAAAACAAACAACAATTTCCAAATGCTAACAAACCCCAAGAACAAACCTCTAACAGGCTTACATTCCACAGGTAGTGTAGGGCAAGCAGAGAATGGCACACCCAAGCAGCAATGACTAAGCAGAGAATTGCACACCCAAGCAGCACTGGGCAAGCAGATAATGGCACACACAAGCAGCACTGGGCAAGCAGAGAATGGCACACACAAGCAGCACTGGGCAAGCAAAGAATGGCACATACAGGGAGGGGAGGCAGAACAGAGCAGGAGACAGGGAAAGCTATAATTCTAATATGTACTACATACAGTGACACAGTGCTGGTGCCCCATTAGCATTTTGAATAAGGTGTGAACAGATGAACAATGTGAGCAGTTTCAGTCTGGGGGGCATGTTTACTAACATTGGAGATAAATATCTGGAGAGATTTCTGGAGATGTTGCCCATGGCAACCAATCAGCAATTAGATTTAAACAGCCACAGCCAAGTTAGAAAACAAAAGCAAAGATCTGATTGGTTGCTATGGGCAACATCTCCAGAAATCTCTCCAGATATTTATCTCCAATGTTAGTAAACATGCCCCTGGGTCTCAGGTGTGAATAGCACAGGGCTGTAGGGGTGTGAACAATAGAGGTGTTACTTAGTTTCTAGTGGTTCCTGAGCCTTGTGCATCTGATCTGTATCCTGTCTGTTTGATTATCCGGTTTTGACTCCTGCCTGTTTCCTGACTACTCTGCATTCTGTATCCTGACCCTTGCCTGCCTATGACAACTCTTCCAGCTTAACCCCTTGATTGACAACTCGGTTTGACCCTTGCCTGCCTGACGATTCTGATATCTGCCTGCCTCAACCCAGCCTGTCTGACCATCCTTCTGCCTAATCCTTTGTACCGTGACCTTCAGCCCAAAAGACTTTGCTAACGGCCGTGCCCCTTTGCCAGCCAGAACATCTCGCCTTGCACCGCTCGTTAAGTCCAGGTGGCACCCAAGTAAGCTGAGAGCTCCTCCCGAAGCCCAACGGTGGTCACACTACTGGTGAAGCCGAGCCAAGACCAGGGTGCTTGGCACTTGTTCTGGTATTGGGTGCCGTTCGTGATATAAATGCTGTTCTTAGATCTTCCAAGGAGCTGTTATCTTGTGTTAGGGAGCTGCTATCTCGTTACCTTCCCATGTTCTGTTGTTAGGCTGTTGGGGGGGGGATGATATCACTCTAACTTGCAGTACAGCAGTAAAGAGTTTATCAGAGCACAAGTCACATGATTGGAGGCAGCTGGGAAATTGACAATATGTCTAGCCCCATGTCAGATTTCAAAGTTGAATATAACAAAACTTGTTTGCTATTTTGAAAAATGGATTTCAGTGCAGAATTCTGCTGGAGCAGCACTATTAACTGATGTGATCCCTTTAAGTCTACTAGAAAGGCATGTAAAAATTAAATACACCCGACAGGCTGGTTTTGCTTCCAAAAAGGATTAATTGTATCTTAGTTTGGTTAAAGTACAAGGCACTGTTTTATTATTACAGAGAAAAAGAAAATCAATTTTTAAAATGTGGATTATTTTGATAAAACGGAGTCTATGGGAGACGGCTTTTCTGTAATTCGGAGCTTTCTGGATAATGAGTTTCTGGATAACAGATCCCATACCTGTACTATTCAATAGATTATCTGCATTTTAATGCTGATGACTCGAAGTGGCACCATCGCTACAGTTGTGTCTGATTTGTGTTGAAATGCATCCATTCATGCAACTCTCACAAGTAACACCTGTATCTAGGAGTTGCATGACACATTGGATAATCCTATCACAACTACACAGAATCAACACCTCTGTGAGTTTCTTCAGTTGTCACCTCTTTGAAGAGTTACAATGTGCAATTGTAAATGGATTAGTGGAAGAGTTTATATGCCGAGAACTTCCCACACCAGTCAGTTGAACTGAAGAAGCTGCTCGGATGAGTAGTGAAACGTCTTCATTGATTACTCAGCAAGTCCAGTTGTTTTTAGATTGACCTATACTAGATATTTTAGAAAAAAATGGACGCTGGCATCGAAAACGGGTGCCGGCGTCAAAAACGGGCGTCTGCGTCGAAAAAACGGGCGCCGGCGCCGTTTTGCGTATTTTTCACCGTTTCGCGAATTTACCCAGGGTAACACCTAGGCTGGGGGGGGAGCAGGGAGGGGGTCTATGTAGGGTAGGGGATTTTATTAAAAAGGGTTTGGTTCTCCTTTAAGATATGACGATCCAAATAATCCAGAAAACCCCAGGTCCCCAGCATTACAGCATACCTGTACATATATATATATATATATATATATATATATATATATATATATATATATATATATATATATATATATATATATATATATATAAATAAGTCAACTATGTTCCTTCAAAGACATTTCTTAGTAAACTAACACAGCTTTACAAGTCTTTAGGTTTAACCAAAAGTTCCCAAGATTACTCATGCTGCCCTTTACTGGTTTTCTGGTCTACTAACAATTTGCAGCTTCTTGACAGGGGATGCTAAGCTTATTCATCATTGTTAGTTACTGATGGCCACTCCCCAAATAAATTGTGCACTTATCTGTATATTCTGTATTCTTGTCTGCCAGTTTCACATATCTTGTGGCACTTGCTATCCATGGTCATTTTCCAATTTGTACTTGACAGTTTTATACAGTTTCGTATTGCCATTAAGGTTTTTTGATAAAGTTCTGGTTGCTGTTAAAAAACAAAGGCTGCTTATGTTAGCATTTCAAGCCAACTTTCTAAATTATCTGGGGCATCTAGCCATTGAGCACATATTTGATCTATTGGCCAAATGGTGATTTCCAGCCATTAGAGGCAAAATCTATGGTTCTGTGTAGAAAGGAAATCATGACCTTGAAGTAATCAGAACTGTATGAGCAAGTCCATGTGAAATGTTCTACTCCATCTGGTTGCCGTTACCCATTCTTGAGTAGCAAGTACCACAGGAAAGCCACAGGTCGTGTTGAAGTACAAAGCTGCTAGAACACATGGTACTGAGCACATATAACACCTAGACCACTGTCACTATGATGTGTCTTTTATCATAAGGAAATATTCTGTTTAGATTATATAAATTCAGTGATTATGTGGTTTAAAAGGTATTGTAAATTGGTGCAATTCAGAAGAATGCTTCAGACGAAGGTCTGGACTGGCAATCTGCAGGTTCTTCTGGCAAATGCTGCTGTAAATTGCCATAGACAGTCATTATTTACTGGGTTGGTGTTTGAGCTTTTTCCTTTAATTTCCTCCAGTTCTGGCAAACTTTTAATGAACTGCAATCACTTTACCTTTACTCACTTTACATGTGGCTGCAAATATAAAACACCACAATGCATCTCCATTAGCCTACATTCCACCATAGCATTCCTTGTATAACTTTATAATATGACTTCACATACTAGGATCAGATTTATTAAAGATGGTTTCAGTTTCTTAATCTCTTTCAAGTGCTAATTTGGACACAAAAAAAGGTCTGTGAACCCAGACCTGTTCCTAGCAACTTGTGGGGGGGAGGGGTGCCAATGTGCTTGTCCAAACCATTCTAATAAAGAGAACCCATTTTCATACATACAAACATACTAGAGAACCCTGGAACTAACGCCAAAGTGGACATGGTGCTAATTCAAGGGTTCCTGATAAACAGACAAGCCACTAGCACCAAGCAAACAGGGCAAAACCGTAACCTTTCATTTGGTTATTAAATTAGTAAACTAGCTATTTTGCATTTGCTATTGATTAATTAGTAAATTGCATTATAACATGAACTGTTCTTTAATTGAGAAACAAATAAAAAACTGTTCTACAACACACTGCCAATTATTTGCTTAGCTTCCCTTTAAATCAATTATCTTTGTTATCTCTTTAACTTCTTTCTCTGCTACCTTATAGCAATTGAAACAAAATGTAACAGTAGGAGCTCTGCTCAAAAGCACGATTTGCATTATCAAAGACTTGGGGGAGGGGGCGAAAAAGATGAAAAAGAGACAGGGTCAGACCAGAGATGATTTCGAAATTCATCATGGAAATTATACCGAGAAAGGAAAAAAAGTGTATTTCAGATTTGGAGAAAAAAAAAAGAGGCATGATTTGGTTGAAGATGAGTTTGGTAGACCACAGGCACCTTCAAAAAAGTAAGAGCAAGTACTTGTCTTGGTTAAACACAGAGGCACATACACAGAGGCCGCGGAACGGAGAGACAGAGACTCAGGCCGCTGATAACATTATAAAACAGATTGATGAACAAATATACTAAAGGTAATTAGCAATTTATAATACAGATATTTAGACCTTGCAGTCCAGTATATGTTCAACCCGTATGCTGTTTTTATGACAAATGTTTTGAACGACAGTTTTCTTAGTTGTACTCTATGTCTTCCTCTGTTCTAAACAGGGCTGAGAGATGAGAGATTGTGATTACACACCTGCAGTTTATTTGTGCAATCTAAAGATACAGCATGTCTGCAGAATAGACACGCCGAGTCAATGAAGGCTCATGGCACATGAGCGTTAGTCATCTCCACAAGTCTGCCACCACAGACACTTCCATTCTGTTTTATAGGAAACACTCTGTGCTTGTGTCACTAGGTGGGTAACTCTGAGAAACATGAATGTCACCAGATCACAAGCTGTACCCACCTGCTGGCAGGAGCATCCATGATAAGGATCATGGCACAGGGATGTACCGAGTACAGGTACAGTATCTTCCCCAATACTCCAGTATCAGTTAATAAAATGCAGAGTAATGTTGTGGGGTTAGTGGCTGCCATATGTGGCCACTTGACTTGGTTATTGATATGGTGATGCACATGTAGCGCAACCCTGCTGCAATGCTCTGCATTTTATTAAGCCAAATAGGTCCGTATTGTTGTCTCTCTGCAGTACAGGAGAGGGGAATGGAGACCTCTGAAGGGGGCCTCAGTTAATGGTTTCAGTTAACATGTATTTTTGTATTTTACTATTTTGGGCAAAAATAGAGGAGAGAATGTGGAACCCAAAATGCTAAAAATGTAGCCTCATAATTTACTTTCTCTTGGTTGTGTAGTATTTCATGGCCTGGAGCAACTACCAAACCTACAGCTTAATATGCAGCGGGGCATTTATATATTACTATTATTTTTCAGATGCCAGGTTTTGACTACATGGTTGCATTAAATGCTATGGTAATTACAGGCACCACAAAATGTGCTCCTGGCATTGCACCTGATGGGTCAATTCTATTACTAAAGTTTAGGTACTTTGCATCAGTCTTGGAGGTTATATATTAAAGTTCAAGTACCAAAAACGCTAAAAATTAGTGGAAAAAAAACTCGAATTTTTCGAGGATGTAAAAAGTCCAAATATGAAAATCCAGCATCTGAGACCTATGAGGTTGTATATAAGTCAATGGGAGAGGTTCCTATCCTATTTGGAAGTATCTATGGTCTGCTCTGGAATGAGGCTGAAAATCTGACTATTTAGGACTTTTCAAGTAAAAATCAGGATTGTTTGAGTTGAAGATCCCCTTTATGGGAAATACATACGTGAATATGACACGATATAATTATTTTACAAGTTTACTTGTAAAACAAAACCCAGTAACACTAGTGCAGGCTGTATATATGGCGAATGGTATACTGGATTTGTTTCTTGCTATTACATTAAAAGCAATAGGAAATCTGCTTTCTGTTGATATACAAGTCATTTGAGTAAAATTAAAATAAATAAAGGGAATACCAGAAGAACATGTGTTCCATTATTTACTATGTTGTTGGATCAAAGTGGTTTCCACTATTGCCACTCAATGGGCTTCTTACAGGGGCGCAGTGTACTGGTTACGCTACAGCACTTGGGCAACAATAGTAAAGGTTTTAGTCAATCTTAAATACTGCTGCAAGACTTATTCTCCTGATCCCCCCTAAAAGAAAACTTAGCTCTCCCCTCTTAATGCTCTATAATGCTTCCATATGACCCTGGTAATCTTTTCCAGCCGCTTTCTCTTCACACCACCCGCATCCACTACCATATTTTTTCTTGCTACTTGGCACCTTTGGAAAACCTTCTCTTATTCCTTCCATAAGAAACTCTGCCCCAGACCTTTTTAAAATTGAACTCAGACCCGACGTATGCCTGTAAGTTACATACTGTCAAGGCCCGAAGGCGCAGTTTGCGTTGTGAACCGAGGAGGAAGCTGTATAGGAGGAACACAGTTCACGGTACAGAAGGATTAGGCAGAAGAATCGTCAGTCCAGGCAAAGGTCGGTTCAGGCGGCAAGATTTTGTGGTCAGGATTCAGACTTGGGTCAAGGATCAGAAATACACACAAAAAACACACCCAGGAACTCTAAGTAGAAGAACCTATAATCGGGCAAAGATTCAGGCCTCTGATGCCCTTTTATGCAACTTTTCACACCAAAACGTGCGAGATGTCACACGCTGACGTTGCGCACTGACGCCGCACGTTTTGACACTGGCGTTATTACGCTGGTGTAATTACACTGTGCCGGAATGGCGCGCTGGCGTCTGATAACCCACGTGATTCCCCTGGGCACGCCATCTTGGGGAAAACGGAGAAAGTGTAGGGAGCGCCGGCGAGCGCTCATTACACATACCCACTTAAATTATAAGGTCTTTTGGGCAAAGCATGCAAAGATCTTCCATTCTTGGTGAGTTCAGGGACAGTAGCACTACCGATGTTAGAACTATGCTGTATTAAGATGGCTCAACTTACTTATTTTACTTGGGAACATAGCAAATATAACAAATACAGGTATGGGGCCTGCTATCCAGAATTCTCGGGACCTGGGGCTTTCCAGATAACGAATCTTTACGTAATTTGGATCTTCATACCAAAAGTCTACTAGAAAATTATGTAAACATTAAATACACCCAATAGGCTGGTTTTGCTTCCAATAAGGATTAATGAAATCTTAGTTTGGATCATATACAATGGTTCTGTTTTACAGAGAAAAAAGGAAATATTTTTAAAAAATTTGGATTATTGGATAAAATGGAGTCTGTGGGAGACAGCCTTTCCATATTTCGGAGCTTTCTGGATAACGAGTTTCCGGATAATGGATCTTGTACAAGAAATACCAAACCCTTAAAGAAAAGTCTAGTCAATGTGGACAACTGGAAATGATACTAAAACACAACTCTCTCTTAGGTATCGGTTGTGCAGATGTGCCAAACTTATGGTTTCAGACAAAATATTTTGTTGCCATTGCTCTTCTGAAGAAAAAATCATAGTCATGGTACACTGAAAAAGCAGAACTATTTTACTGCTTTTTTTGCAGACCAACAGAAACAGCTGTTTTCTAACTTTGTTAAAATATTTTTGTACAATATTTTCTAAGGAAGAGGCAACTTTGTACCTCCAAAGCACTGGTAGCTCCTGTATGTAATTGGGTATAAGCAGAAAGTTACTTCTATGCAATGTGAGTATCTATGGAGCCCCTGTCCAATCAGTGTTGGCAGCAAGGGCTGTAGTCAAGCTCCTGTTTGATTGCTGTTCTGTTGTGGTAATCTACATAACGCAGCATTCAAGGGTAGGGCAGGAGCAATAAAACATCCAGCAACCTTTGCTGTATAGCACACGTAGCTCCTCATAGTACAAAGAAATAAGGATATTAAAGGGTTACTCCACAAAACATAACTCAAGCTTTTTGAAAAGTAAACATAATTTCAAGCAACTTTGCAATCTACATCAATTAAAAGATATGCAGACTTTTCATGATTTTTAATGGTTTCTGACAATTCCCTAAGCCTAGCCCCCTGCTCTCCTGCTGATCTGTCTAACTACTTTGCTGAGCTGGCTGACTACTGTTACTTTGTATCAACAGCCAGCGGTCCTTAGCCTGCATCCTCCAAACCCCACAATTCCCTGCACATGTGATTTCAATAAGGAAAGGAACGCCATAGCGCAATGTATTTTGGGTAATGTAGTTCCTGCATCAGCAGCATGCAGCAGAGAAATTGCATTTTGTCATACTGAAGATACAGGTAACTGTGATATTAGGGTATATTAGAGGCTTCTGTGTTATGTGAACTTCTATATCAAATTCTGGTTTGGAAGTTCACATTTAAATGTCTCAGTTATCACTTCACTTGGACACTCAACTGAGAATTCACATTTATCATTTCTTCTCAAAATAATATGGCAGGCAAACTGTAGAGGGTATCCTTATTTTATGCAAACTGCATTCATTACTTTCCTACATCCAATGGAACATGCAACTACCTGCTTCAAATGGGCATCTTCTAAAAAAACAAATTGTCACCTGGAAATTCTGTTGTCTTCTGCCTAGAGGTAGAAAAGCTGCCCTAGAGTATAAAAGAAATGTAGTAGTCTAACACCCTTGATTTCTATTACAGGTCCCTTCCCAGGGCCAAAGTAATATCAAGTTGTAACAAAAACAATTAGTAACACCACAAAATGAAAGTGTTTTAAAGAAATGAAAATATAATGTACTGTTGCCCTGCACTGGTAAACCTGACCTGTTTTGCTTCAGGAACACTACTATAGTTCATATAAACAAACTGCTGTGTAGCAATGGCGGAAATTGAAAAAAGGCTATATGGCACAGGTTAAATAGTGGATAACAGATAATACCATTATGTTGTACAGAGCATATCTATGTTTTAGGTAAAGCTTGCATATATGCTCTATAAGCTCTAAAACAATTTACTTAAAGGGGACCCAATACTCAAAAAAATTATTCAAAATCCTATTTTATCACATTAGTCAAGCAAAATGAACTTTAATTACACTATATAAATTATCTGAATTTTGTTTACTTCAGTCTGGGAATTCATAATTATAGCAAGCAGGCAGCAGCCATTTTGTGGACACTGTTATTAAGGCAAGCCTTGCATCATCTCAAAATTTTGTTAGTGCACCAGAATGGAGGATCCAATGTTCATTCCAATGCCCTGGCTAAACAATTAAATGGTTAAGACAACAGGGGAATGTGGGGAGAGCAGTGACATCTAGGAAGTGCTGAATGGAAAGTGAAAGTAATTGTCTGGCCGCCTCTATGCCTCTATGTGTTTTCTGTTGTTCAGTACCATTGTCTCACTGTATACAAATTCCTGGAAACCACTGGGCTTGCATTGTTATATTTTTTGCCACTGTGCTATGGTTCACTGTCAATGTTGGACTTGGGTGCCTAGGGCACCCCCCCTCTGGCCCCCCATGCCTACCTTCTTTTTCTTTCAGCCACGCCAGGGGCCGGGAGGGAGGTCGGAAAGCCGCTTCCATCTTCTGCGCAAGGACCGGGTCTCGGCCGGCAGGGCCCACGAGGGCTAGGCCAGAACTAGGGAGTAGGCACATGCCTAGGGCGCAAGGCCTGGTGGGCGCCCGGCACGTACTTTCAACTGCTGCCTACCCTAGTCCGGTCTGGAGCCCTGTTCTTTTTTTGAATGCGCGTGTTTGTTAGGGGAGAGCGGTATGCCCTGTGACGCGACTGGAGTACAGGCAGCTCTTCAGCAGGATCAATCTCGCCAGTGGCACCTTTCACTTCCTGAGTCTCTAGCAGCTTGACAGGGAAAATGATGAGCTCTCTCTCTGTACTAGAGATGTAGCAGCTTCTCTGCACTCTTGAACAGTCTCCCAAAAACTGGTTCTGGCCGGATTATGCAGCATAGAACCCTTGTTAAGCTTTGTTAGAGACCCTGTACATTTGGCTCCAAAGTCAGGCACACCCTTTCTCCCATTGAATGGCTCTCCAGCCTGTAACTGGGCTGGGTGATGTCACAGACAGAAAAACAGGGGAAGGATTTGTCTGATCCCCTAGGCTCAATGGACCTCTGCCATTGAATTGTTTTTACTATTTGACACTTGATAAATCTGCCTCCTAGTGTTTTAAGCATAGCTCAGTATCAAAGCCGCCTTCAGTGTAAACTTTTGCTTCTCGTGATAGCCTGGAAAAGCCTCACATTGACTGGCAAGTGTCCAAAAGGGGTTGTTCTGTGTTTTCAGGCTATAAAAAAAAATATGGCTCTAAAAGATCCAAATTAGACCTCCATGCCATTACGCTTTTTTTTACATTGTCATGCAGGCTAGGTGGATTCCAAAAAGTACATTTTCTTTTAGCCTCAGGCAGGTCAACTCCATTCTTAACCAGTTTATCAAAAAAAGCTTCTTTCAATAATAAGGGCCATTTCATTAAACTTTTTTTTTAGCTAATCAAAGCTTGCCCATCAGATAAAATGTCTATTTACGGAAGTCAGCAAAAGGCCTTAAGTTAAGCGCAGATAAGAGCTGTGTTTCTGGTGAACATTTTAATAAGGGTTACACAATAACAGCAGGCAGGAAACAGGCTCCATCGCTTGTTTGGGTTAAGTGGTGGAGGAAATGCCAAGCGTTCGCTGGCATGGGTCAGAATCCTTTGAACAGTATTAACACAGAACATTGTTAATGTAGAGGCTTTTTTACATGGAAAACTGGTGTATTCCTACTGAGCATCAGTAGGCTGTATTAGTGTGTTTGTGTTGAAGTTTGTGCCTTTGCCTATAGGTGAGCCTACAAGTGAGTATAGATGTGTGCTAATTATATTGCATATATACATATATATAGTGAATAAAGTACCCCCTCTTGTAAAATATAAGGATATTATAAGTTACCGAGTAGTTTCATGACGGTCATGGAACTCCGAGGTAACTTCTAATATCCTCATATTTTGCAGCAGGGGGTACTTTATTTATTATAATTCACAAGTTTCAGTGAGTCATGTGACAGAAATTACATCACTATTCACCGTTTATAACTGATGACATCACTAGTCACCGTTTATAAGGATATAATTTACAAGATATTATGGCTTTTGTGTATTATATATATATTATAATACACAAAAGCCATGAATATCTTATATATATATATAAATTATATCCTTATAAACTGAGTTCGGATGTCATCAGTTACAAACGGTGTTTATAAGGATATAATTTATATATATATAAGATATTCATGGCTTTTGTGTATTATAATATATAAATAATACACAAAAGCCATAATATCTTGTAAATTATATCCTTATAAACGGTGACTAGTGATGTCACCAGTTATAAACGGTGAATAGTGATGTCATTTTTGTCATATGACTCACTAAAACCTGTATATTATAATAAATAAAGTACCCCTTGCTGGAAAATATGAGGATATTAGAAGTAACCTTGGAGTTCCATGACCTGTATAAAAACACTCGGCCTTTTATATGGTCATGGAAACCCTTGGTGACTTATAATATCCTTATATTTTACAATAAGGGGTACTTTACTCACTATATTATTCACACTGATTCATGTAACAGCATTATAGTATAAAGATGAACATTGGGACTTTGAACTCTGAAATAAAAAAAAATAAAAAAATATTTCTCAACCTTTCGGTTTTGCCACATGAACAGATATGTGGCCAAAATCCGGCAGTTGTCTATCCTGCAGGTTTAAATTCCCAAATGAGCTCATTGATGCGGTTCTCTTTCAAAGGTCCATCATAGGTCAATTGAGCCAATTTTGTACTGGATAGACAAGTGGTAACCCTCAGAGTCGGATCTGGGAGCATTTCAGCCTTGCACGACTAGTTTATCTAATATGTTTACCGTGACACATTCTAACAAGAATAATTACTTTTGAGTGGGCAGGCGTTGTTTTTTTTTTTTTTTAATATGGATCACCAGGCAGGGAATGCATGCATGTCAGGGTTTTGCAAACACTTAGGCCAGGACATGCCAGCAGCAATTTATGGTACCCCCTCCCAATAGAACAGGAAATACAGTGACAAAATTCACAAAATAATGACTTGATTTCTCATCCATGTGCACCGTCAGCAAAAACTATACAACCCCACCCAAAAGTCCCAGCCCTTAGTTTGGGGCAATACGAGATTCATTGCCTTGTGCAGACAGAGAACATAGAAATAGAGCTACAATATCATTCCTTTTCTAAGAATATGTTTTGAGTATTCATGCTCTTTACTGTAACAGTCTTAATCCTAAGGATTAAATTCCCTGACTAGTCTAGGGCATCCTTTGTCCCACAGCTGCTGGGCTGGGCTGATACAACAACTGCCTTTCTAGTTATGTTTATTTTTTTATTTTCCATTGAACAGACTCTACTCAGGGTGGATACAGAGTTTCAATGACAAAACTAAAGAGCTATAGAAAAGGCAAATAAGTGCAAACAGGGGTCACTGCGCATACAGATACATGTGCAACAGTACAGATATAGCTGGCCCTGTAAACCCTACTGTACAGCCCATGGAAACATTTATGGGTTTATGTAATATTAGACATTAATGGGGGAATGTAATTAAAATCGCAACGAGCAAAACAATTTGCACAAATAAGAATAAAAATGAGCATTTCGCAATGTAAAACTCATCCTTAAACTGTTATTACATTGCGAGTTTTAATTGCACATAGCCCACTTTTAAGAAGTGCTTGAAGGTGTCGTAATCTTTTGGAGCCAACACAACAACTTTTTCAGAAAGAAGTTTTATTACATTCACTGCGCACTGGCGCAAACTATAAAATTCGCAAACCTTCTGCCCCTGTCGGAAGTGGTCGCTAAACAGTTTCCAGGTTCACAAAAGCTTTATTTGTTCACAAAAAGGCATAACTTTTCCCATTGCGAATATTTTTTCCATTATTAAATTCCCCCAAAAGTGTGCCCAGGAGCAGTAACCCATAGCAACCAATCAGCAGGTAGAATTTACTGGTCACCTGTTGAAAAGCAAACATCTTATTGGTTGCTATTGGTTACTGCTGCTGGGCAAACTTAGTGCCTTTTATTACATATGGGGGTTAGTGATCTATTTCACTGGGGGGGAGTCTAACATATTGGCACCCCCTGGTAAAATAGAGTTTAAATGTCCTTTAAGGTAGCCATATACATAGGGTTTACATGTCCTTTATGGTGGGATCGTGGACCTCATCTTCCCATTGATGTGGTACTTGATCCTATGGTCTCTGTAGCGGCAATTATTATTTCATAATTTACTTGAGGTCAGCCCAATACTGTTATATTTATTATATTTAATATTATATAGTTATATTTCTTTCCTAATAATAACTTAGCATCAGGTATCACCTTTAGAGAAATGTCTGGATAACTGATGTCCTGAATACACAGTAGGGGTCATTTACAACCACAAGTGCAGCTGCTGTCATGCTAATTTTCCCGCATGAAAAAATCCCGTTTCATAAATTGTACCTGCATCCAAAGGAGCTCCTTGCACTTTTGTATAGTTGCACCACACTGTCCCACCTCCTGTTCTGAGTTGAGTGCAATGTGCTAAAGGTGGCTGTTGCTTGTAACATTGCTTGTAAATTACTTCTGAATTGAGACACACAATTTTAATTGTCGGCTTTTGTCTAAGATGCTTTGCTGCCTTGCAAACGTATTATAACCCCATGCAATGACAAGAAAGCAAATGCAAAAAAAAACAAAGCTTACTATGACTGCTTCTTGTAGCGCCTTGAAAAAATAATGGAAGAATTAAAAAAATGAAAAGTAAGCTGCACTGGGGTGCTAGGTTCAATTCTAGCCAGGTACTATCTGCAAGAAGTGCTTGTGTGGGTTTCCTCCCACTCTCCTAAAACATACAGGAAGGTTAAATGGCCCCTAAAAGTGTGTGTTTCAATGTGTAAAGGGACCTTAGATTTTTAAGCTCCACTGGGGTCGGGACTGATGTGAATGATAATCTTTGAAAAGCACTGCAGAAAATGTCTGCACTAAATAAATAAAGGGCATTGATAATAAAAAGCAAATTTTGTAGTCTAATATTGTTTGTTGCACTGCAAATTTTAATTGTGCAGCCTTCATTTTACAACTTCTTGCAAATGTGTGGCTTTTCCAGCCTCTTTTTCTGACAGATGGATTGCTAAATTCTTTTTAAGTTACATAAGCACACAAGGTAAGAAATGTCCATATTGTGAATATATGTTCCCCTAGAGACTTTGTATTATAGTCCCCCATAAATGTTTAGTGTATACTATATTAAGATGAAATGATGCCAGAGAAATGGATATACAAGTAGCCCATTCATCAACATCTTTGATTCCTGGAAATAGAAACTAAAATAACACTTAACAACAGAATTTATACCTGCAACCGCAAGGTCCTCCGAACAAATGTGCAATAATTGATGGGATTTCCTACATAAACCGAAATCCATATTTTTTTATGTCCCCAAGTCCAAAATGGAAGTAGGACCTTGACAAGAGATTCTTGGATAGCTTGCGGCCATGTAAAGTATACATGATTAAAATGAGTTTGGGAAATAGTCAGCATTGTCCCAGATGGAATGCTTGTGTAACTTTACTTTATGTTATTCATTACTCAAACACGGCGTGAGTTTAGGGTTTTTAACAGGAATAAACCACAGTACGAGTCCTTTGAGATTACATTTCCTTTCTTTCAGCCAGTTGCTTTGTTTAATGGATATATTACATAAAGCAGATTGCGCGGGAGTTGTACAACCGGGAAGTGATTTGTTTAGAATGCTTACTATAAATAAATACATGTAAGCTATTCTCCGGATGATAAATTGTCCAAACTCTTTTAATCAGGGTGTAAGTGAATAGGTATATTTGTTCTTTTACATCCATGTCAAATTTCATAAATAAACAAATCTGTTGAAGCATTTTCTTGGAAACGCAATGAAATACTCTCAAAAAGTGCAGTATAAAGCTTTTAAACCTTTTCGCCTGTGTATTGGGAATACTGTACCTTAATGAGGGAGCAGTAATGGCGAAATCCAACTTGCTGTTTTTCAGAAATAAACGTTACCATACAGTTGAGGCAAATGCCTGTCCCGCTCAGCAGACAGCAGGCCGCAGAAGGCAGTGTAGATTTGCAGAGCTCATTCAGTTTCTTATTGCCTGGCTGGGAGAGACACATTTTGCATCAGATTCACATTAAACAAAAAAACATTTGACATCATGAATTACTGAAATGCCCCATTAATGGACTTTAATGCAAGCCTTTCTCTGCTAACAAACAATGTATTCTTCTTGGTTATGACCCCTGAAACAACGCGAACAAGTAAAACATGGATACAATCTAAGAAAAACTGCTTGGTAATTCTACACAAGTGTTCTACAGTTTTTCATAATCTGGCAAATAGAGGGGACAGTAACAATGGAGTCTATGGTTAAGCTTTAAGAGGTCCATGTGCTGTTTCCCAATGAATGAGAATAGGCAGCAGACAGGGAAGGACATTTGACTGAGGTTATTTGTCCTGAGAGGGTTATGGCAGGCCTGTTTAACTTTAAAAATAACCTCACACTCTGTTCCACCAGAGCTCAGAGCTGAGAACAAGGCAAGAACAAACTGTGCAGGCCCCTGTTATTTATAGTAGGACTATCTGGCCTATTGAACTTCATACAGTATGTTGTTGACCTAGATCTCCCTGTACCACCACCATTGGGTTTTCACTGGTGCTATCAGTTGTGATTTATGTTTTATTTCAACATCTGTGGGGCCACAACTTGGGCACCATTGATATTATTACTATAGTGTAACCCTAGCCATCATGCCTTACAGTTTCTATTAACAACTACTACTCTGCCCCTCTTAACAGTATAACCTAACCCTCAGTGCTCTTAGTGCTCCAAAACAGGTGTCAATGGCCACATGCAAAAGTGATAATCAAAACACTAAGCTTTAGGGCTGGACCTAGGGATAGGCAAAAGAGACACGTGCCTAGGGAGCAATAGTAATAGCGCTGCATTATCCGAGGTCGCCCGAAGTTGCCTCGCGGAGGAAACTTGGAAAACGCAGTGCCTGTGTGCTTTAGCGCAGGTGACTTTTCATTACAGCCTATGGGAAGACACGCTGAGGCAGTTCTGGGAGATTGTCGCCCAGAAGACGAGGCGATTAGTCGCCAGTTGACAAAATCTCCCCTAATCTCCTCGTGTGAACTAACCCTTAGTGTAGAGTTACAGGGCTGCTGTATTTCCAGTCAACAAAGTGTAAAATTAGAGCTCATCACAAACTCACTCGCTTTCCATTCGTTCCTATGGGATGTTTAGAAGTATATTTATCAAATGGTGAACTCTAATGTTCACCTATTGATGACTAGGCTTCTCAAAATCCCATAGGAACGAATAGAAGTGGATGAGTTTGTCTGTGACAAGCTCTAATCTCAGATTCTGATAAATCTGACCCTATGTGTCCGTGGACACAGATAAAGTATGTGTCCTCTAAGCATATACCTGTAGTAAGCTAATTTCTCAAAAATATAAGAGCAGTATGTACTCAGGGTAGATGGCACACTGGCCATTTTCTCCATCTTTAAATTTCAGCCAGGAGAAAAATCACCAAAATTGCTTCTGCCGCTTCCTATTTACCTGAATGAGTAATGTCTCACAGTGCCAAGCTATTCAGCCAGAAACTGAGCTTGAATGTAAGAGGAATAGTTAAAGCATACATCTATTTACAGGCATTGGATCCTTTATCTGGAACCCCGTTATACAGAAAGCTACAAATAACGGAAAGGCCGTCTCCCGAAGAAACCAATTCATCCAGGTTTTTAAAAATGATTTCCTTTTTCTCTGTAATAATAAAACAGTACCTTGTACTTGATCCCAACTAAGATATAATGAATCCTTGCTGGAGGTAGAAACAGTCTATTTGCATTGAATTAATGTTTACATTATTTTCTAGTAGACTTAAAGGAGAAGGAAAGGCTAAAATTAAGTAAGCTTTATTAGAAAGGTCTATATAAATACAACAGTAAACCCTCAAAGTAATGCTGCTCTGAGTCCTCTGTCAGAAGAAACACAGCATTTCTTTCCTTCTATTGTGTACATATGGGCTTCTGTATCAGACTTCCTGTTTTAATCTTTAACCTCCAGGGCTAGGGCTTAAGCATGCTCAATTTGCTCCTCTCCCCTCCCTGCTGTAATCTGAGCCCAGAGCTATGAGTGAGCAGGAAGAGACTCTGGCAGGAAATTACGTCACACCAAGCCAATATGGCAGCTGCTATCCTAAACAAACAGAGAGCACTTCAAGAGCTGTTTACTCAAGTATGGTAAAGCATTCTGCAGAGTAAATATAGTGTTATATGTTGCACTATTGTGGCTAATCTATTGGCATTAAACTGCTTCAGTAGCTTTCCTTCTCCTTTAAGGTATGAAGATCCAAATTACAGAAGGATACGTTATCCGGAAAAACCCCAGGTCCCAAGCATTCTGGATAATAGGTCCCATGCCTGTATTAACAAAGATATCCCTGCCCCTTTAATCCTGGACACTGTACCCCAGCCATTACTGTATGTTTCAAGAAATGACATATGGTTTTGTAAGGAAGTACCTATGAAATCTGCTCTGCCACTCTCCATCACTAATAAAGGAGACGGTTGGAACAGGAAATGAGTAAAAACATGTTCTATTACACAATAACACCCTTGAGGCTTCAAAGCATTTGGCTAGATCCCAATACTGGGACACAGGATACCTACTAGAACATAAGATATGTGGATTCAGTTTTTTTCCCCTACATACATATACACTGGCTATCTATATTATATCATTTGCCATAGTGTGTACTTCTTCTAGATACAAAAAAAATGTCACTAGGCTGCCAGCTGGGAACTGATCACAAAGAGAAAAATATGTGCTAGCAGCCTACAGTTGGAGCGAAGAGCCAAACTACATCATCTGCAGTTCTCATCAGCAGTTAAAAGCTGTTTGTCATTAAGTAGGTACAACAATGAAAGCAAATAGATAAAGGAATGTTTTAGCACTCGACTAGTACTTATAAGAAAATATACTATTAGTTTAGTTGATTATATATATATTCCCCCTATCTTTGTACTGGTTTTCTCTTGATACTTTTTTCTTCCCATGGTACATCAGTTGTTGTTCCTAGGGGCTCTGTTATTCTTGATTTTGCTGGCGAAAATGCGTCGGCATCCAAAAAACTGACGAATTTCCGCTGCGGTCTTGCAAATTTATTCGCCGGCGGCAAATCGCGGGAATGCGCACGCAAAATCACGAATAAATTCGCCCATCACTATTGATCACTGATTACCCTGAACTATGCCAGATTTCCAGAAAACTCTGTTCACCTTTGCGTTAAAGGGCAAGTAACCCCAAAATAAAAATTTGCCTAATAAAAGAAAACATTATTCTAAGCAACTTTGCAATATACATTCGTTACAAATTTCGTATGTTTTTTAAGTTATTTGTATATGTATTGCTATTGAAAGCAGTGTTTGTCTGTCCCTTTCTAGTCTCTGTGCTGATAAGTGATGTGCCGGCCGGGCTGATAACCGCGGGACCCGCGGGTCAGTCGGGTTCAGGCCGACCTCGCACCCCTCTTCGCGGGTGGTAGGGGGGTCAGGGTTGAGCTCTTCTGCTGTAATGAAAGTATATTGGAAAGTTGCTTAGAATTGTGTTTTCTTTTATTAGGCAAATTTTTATTTTGGGGTTGACTTGCCCTTTAACTTTTAGTATGTTGTAGAGAGTGATATTCTGAGACAATTTGCATTTAGTTTTCATTTTTTATTATTTGTGTTTTTTGAGTTATTTAGCTTTTTATTAAATTTCAGAAATCTGCTTGCTAGGGCCCAAATGACCCTAGCAACCATGCATGGATGTGATTAAGTAGGGTCGGGCCAAGCCAACAGGGCGCCCTAGGTACCCAGGTCGCAGCGCCAAATTTAGTGGGCGGGCCCCACAAAGCCGAGAGGTCGTGGGACCTGGCCGCACGGTCCTAGCGCCCACCCGCATACCCCCTCCCCAAGTGCATCCCGGAAAACTGCTAGGCAGCATGCCGCCCCTAACATTTTGCAGCCCTAGGCCTCGTCACAAATTCAGGCCCGGTCGTCTAGCCTATTTATCAAATGGCAAACTTTCACTTTCATCCTTTGATAAATATGCCTTTAAAAATCCCATAGAAATGAATGGAGAGAGGCGGTATTTCACTGTAGTGGACTGTGGTGATCTCTAACTTCACTCTTTGATAAATATACCCCATTGAGAGGAGAGTGTTAGAGGGGAGGGGTCAGGGAGGAGAGAAATGTAGAGGCGAGAGCAGTAGGGGAGCAAACTCGGACTAGAAGTAGGAAGAGGACCTTTAAACAGGTACCGGCCCAGCACTCATCGTTGCACCCTAGGCATGTGTGTCTTTTGCCTACCCCTAGTTCCGGCCCTGTGAATAAGAGACTGGAATATGAATAGGAGAGGAAATGAATAGAATGATGAGAAATACAAAGAAGTAGCAGTCAAAAATACATTTGTAGCCTTACAGAGTCAGTGGTCCCCATTTGAAAGTTGGAAAATGCAAATATTTAAAAAAACAAATAAATAATAATTGAAATGTTGCTAAGAACTGGCCATTCTACAACATACTAAAAATTAACTTGGAGGTGAACCACTCCTTTAATATTACTGTTACCTTGCCACTGGACTGGCAGTCAGGTTGAAAGTTCTCACCTTGCCTCATGGCAGGAGCAGCCACGAGATCACCTTTAACTTAACTTTTTATATGATGTAGACATTGTTATTCCGAGACCAATTGTCTTTGGTCTTAATTTTTTTAATCTTTTGTGTTTTCTTTAGTTATTTAACTTTTTTGCTCAGCAGCTCTCCAGTTATTTCAGCAGCTATCTGATTGCCAGGGTCTTATTTAGCGACGAGGTTTAAATGAGAGACTGGTGATGAATAGGAAGATAAAAAGTAATAACACTAATAAAATTGTTGCTTCAAAGAACAATACCGTCTTGGCAGTGGGGTCAATGACTCCCATGAGAAAGTGAGGAAAAAAGTGAGAAAGGGGCAAAAGAGGAATGCAAATCATTCAGAAACGATTAAAAAAAATAACAAAGACTAACTGCAAAGTTGCTAGAAATAGGACATACTGAAAAGTTAATTTAAAGGTGAATAATCCCTTTAATCTAATGCTAAAACTATCTTTGAGGCCAGTAAATAATGATTGAGGTGTCATGTAGCATCCATGTAACCTAAAGGCTTCCATCAGACATTGCTTAGGCATGGCTAGTGCTAATGCCAAAATAACAGAATTCTCCTGTTCTGGAAATAAGAATTTCAGGGGTTTTTTTTTGTTCTTTAAATTTAAGTCTACATTTGGAAGCACTGGTTGCTACTCTAGGTAATGAAAGTTTCCCACAAATGTCTATCATCCTTCGTCATGTAGCCTCCAGTTGAAAACCATTCCACTATCTTTAACTGAAATTGCATCATTAAGCTCAATCAACCAATGTGCCTTCAAGAAACTTACAAAAATGTTCTCCAGGATCGAGTCTGGCTTGTGTTTCAAATATGGCCTCACTGTTGAATTCAATGAATGGAAGAGGCTGTTTGGGCTCATTCCTGTGTTCTAGTCTGCAGGAACATTTATAGATGTTTGTTTTGGTTCCACAAATCAGCAACACACAGACAGAAGCCACACAATGTACTCACTAACACTGTTCTTGTAGCCCTCTCAATGTTTTGAGTTTGAGAAGAACAGGGATTTATTAAAATCTGAATGCCAACAACTCGAAGAATTCACGTTTTTTTACTATAAAAATTCATATTTTTAGTGGAAAAAACCCTTACATTTTTAGAGTTTTATTATACCCCAAGGATGGAAAAAGCCGGAATCCGAAAATCTGGCATCTCAAACCCTATCCGATTGGGAAGTTTTTGAGGTCTGCGCTGGAATTAGCCTGAAAATCCAACTATTTTGGACTTTTTGGGCAAAAATCCAAAAAATTCGGATTTCCGCTCAATTCTTTAGGTGTTTGCCTCTGATCAGATTAAATTGTGATATTTTAATAATAAATAAGGTCCAATCGTGTATTCTAGTTTGGTCGGACTTTATTGGTTAAAATACTCAGATGCATTCGGACTTAGGCCCACACAATACAGTATTGGTTTTAGCCAATGTTTGCTTGAGTATAAGTGCACATTAAAAATGTTTTCAAGTACATGAAATTAAAAAAGAGGCAAGAAAGGAGAAGGTTGTGATTGTGTCATAGTAACTACTAAGAATAATATATGTTGAAATGTCCATTGCTAAACAATACGATTGTAGACTGTTAATTTATTTGACTTCAACTGTACTTGTGTTGCCCAAGACTCTATCACGTTGGAGAATATGCATCATATACATTATACATAGTATACTCATGGATTTGTTCAAGATTGTGAAAATTAGCCCTTTAGGTTACACAAAGGGGCAGATTTACTAAAGGGTGAATTATCGCCAGCGACTGCTTCACACACTGCGCTAGAGTCAAATTCGTTACCACTACTCTAATTCACTAAAATGCGAAGTTGCATCCTTGGCCCCAAACGCTGGTGAATTTTCTTCAGTGCAAACATTTCATAGCGAAGATTCGTTAGCGTTCGTTTATGCCTAACGAAAAGTCGCTAGTGATCTTACGCTCAAGTCAATTTGAATAGGGCAGGTACATTAAAGTTGTATGGACGTCTTTATTAGAGATGTTGGTGCAAATGCTTGAAGTGGCCACTTTTTATTACAAATGTCCAAGGAACCTTAATAAAGACAAACCCCCATATGTAATAAAATTCATTAAGTTTGCCCAGGAGCAGTAACCCATGGCAAGCTGGCAACCAATAAGATGTTCGCTTTAAAACAGGTGACCAGTAAATGCTGCCTTCTTATTGGTTGCTATGGGTTACTGCTCCTGGGCAAACTTAGTGCCTTTTATTACATAACCCCCAATGAGATCAGATAATGCCCTACACATGAGCCCTAAAATGATTGTTCCATGGCCCTCAAATGTCTGGGGAAAAATGTTAACCCAAAAAAGTTTGTTAGGACTTTTGCAGGCAATTCCGCTTAAAAAGGGAAAAGTCGCTAGCATTTTTTCAAATTAAATGCATTATCAGCAGACAGAATATGATGTAAGTGACATAAAATTGAGGAAGATCTAGCTTCATTTTAGCAGTTCGCCTGGTCTGAGGTGGCGAAGTCAACTCTGACGAAAGAGGTAACATTCAGTAAAATCCGCACTTTAGTGCGGAGCAATGACCATTCGCCTGAGTGAAAAGTCGTGCGAACGAACGCTAGCGACAGTATCTTTCACTAGCAAATCGTCATCTCTGCTGCGAAATATGTTTGGCGCTATATAAATACATGTTAATAATTTTTGCTTGTTAGTAAATTGTTAGTGAATTGCCGATGTCCCTGCGAATGTAATTTCTGATGAAAAGTCGCTAGCGTTAGCCACTTTGCCCTTTACTTAATCTGCCCCAAAGAGTCTAAATAAAAACCATTCTGGAAATGAGAGTTTTGGTGTTCATGTTTAGTAAATATCGGCTCCCGGGGCTGCTCTGGAGAGAAATTTCTGTGTCTGAGAGGCTTAGACAGGCTTCATAATAAATGAAGGAAGATAACCAAGGCTACAACATCAACCAAGCAGGCATGCAGTATATTGCATATGTACTCCTACACACAGGCTTCTTAGAGGCACTTAGAAGTCTTGGTCCAGTTTAATTCACATTGACATTTTGCAGGCTTTCTGCCTATTGGGACTTATTCACTAAAATCATTTTGCCGACACCCCTGGTGTTTGGACATTCATCATAATCAGCACTGCCTGGGGCTTAGTAACTCATTAACAATTCAAGCCATTCTAATTCTGGAGCATTTTAAGTATACTAACCAGAAAATTATATTTTGCTACATGTACAGTATGTTTGTGCAGCAATGGGATATAGCATTAATTCAATTTTTCTGCGCTAATTTTTTCAGTCAAAATTAAGGATGACACTTTGTGGAAATTAGCTGAAATTATTAGACATAAATCTATTTTTGTAATTTCCAATTTATGTAAAAATGTCCTTTGGGATATATCCCTACTTATATTGTATTAATGTGACCTGTTGGAGTTATTTGAAGATTAGACAATGTCCCAGAATTCTTGCTTGTGCTGGGGTTATGGGAAAGTCAGCTGATGTCTATTGAGGGACAAAAAAACTGTTAATTACAACCTTACGTTAGACCAGAAGCAAGAAGAAGATGAAATAAGTTTTTTTCATATGAAATCCTATTTCTCTTTGACACCGATCAGTAACTCACCCCCAGGAATTTCCATTGCAGAGGTGCATTCATAAACCTCGTACTACATTGAATTGTGATACAGCTAAAATAGTTCTAAGGTAAACATGCCATTTAAGAAAATAGTTGTCTTCTAAAAGGCATAGTTCCCCCATCTGTTTTCTAGACAAAAAAAAAAGACAGCAAATATTAAGGACTTAAACTTACATTCTGTCTTGTTTCCTGTGGTTTATGTTACCAAAATGTGCTGTGAGTGTCTATGACCTTTGCTCAGATAGCACTAAAATATCACTACCAAGGCCAGAAGCCAATAGATCTGCTGCTTATATACTGTATGTGAACTCATTATAGTGGTGGTTTGTGTGGCTTGGTCTTTGCATGAAGATATTGCCTGCACTTTGACAAAGGAGAACAATCATCCAAAATCACATATAGCAGAAAAGGGAGATTTTTGCTTTAAAATAGCAACTTGAGAAAGATCATAGTCATTCAGAGACTGAGAAAAAGTGCCTCATATGGTGCAGCTTTGAAAAATCACTGAAATAATCAGCTACTGTTGGAAGGAAAACCCATGGCCCCTTGGTGCTTGCAGAACTACAGAGCATGCTGGGAACTGTTGCTTATCCATAGTTGGGGACACAAGGCTGGAGTAGAATTATATATCATAGCAGACAGTAAATAGGCCGATATGTGCCTGTCATCCCTCCTAATACTCCTAATACGTGGCCTGTTGGATGAACACACAGCAAGATGAATGAAAATGCTTAAGCAATGTCTGCCTGTCAGTTAAGGAGCTTTTAATTCAATAGTATAAGGGGTGTTCTTTACTGTAGGGCATTGGAAGTCAAAGCACCCAGTGTGTCATTACACCTAATAATGAAACAACCATCATTTATTGTATTATTAAAGTAATGAACCACCCTGTTTTTCTGTTAACATCTTGTTTATTGATCTTACATTGAACGCATGTACATATTTTCCTTGTTACCATTCTGAAAGCATTTTTCATTGGCAGTGTTTATGTTAATGGACATTGTCACAATTCTGTCAGTGAATGCTCTTATACACATGCAGCATACATACCTCCCAACTGTCCCATTTTTAGAGGGACAGTCCCTCTTTTGACAGCTCAACCACCAGGCCCTTGTTTGTACTGGAGAGTCCCGATATTCTCTGCACTGAACAGGAAGAAAAAGAAACAAAGTTTCTAACTTAATTGGCTTTTGGAAGAGAGCCCAGAACAGCCACAGCTGCAGATAAGATACATTTGTAAACAATTTGGAGATAAGCAAATAAGTAATTATAAAAATATAAGATAACAGGTCCCTTGGGACAAGTTAAACTCACAGCTTAAAGGGCAATTCACCTTCATAAGCAAAACTGAAATAACTGAAAAAAACACAGAAATATGTTCAAACTTTCATAACTTGCCACATTTTGTAAAATGAACATGGTAATTAGGGGGTGTGGCCATAAAATGGGCGTGGGCAAAAAATTTATATGTTGGTATGCAACATATTATTCTTTTTTTCTATGCATGATCCTCCTTTGCTCTCTTGCTAATATATGATAAATATAGATGATTTGAGTGGCCTCTGCAGCTGCCCTTTAAAAAACCAGTACAGTACTGAGATCTGTTAATAGTCTCCCTATTTAACATCACAGCTCTAATGGTAATGGGCACAGCAAAATTAGAGGGACAGGATTAGTAAACAGGAAGCAGTGTGATATTGTAATTGCATGAACTGCACTGAAGGAGAAGTGAGAAAAGCTGTGATTATACATTCTTGCAAATCAAGAAGAGAAAGCAAAGACACAGGAGATAGACAACCACTTAGCCCCTTCATGCTTAACTGAGTAGTTTTGGTCAAGGAACATTATACAAAATCAGGAAGAGAAAGCTGATAAACTGGGAAGCTGCATTATAGATTGTGTCAATCTCAAAATCTGTTAATATAGCTGGACAATTTTGATCACTTCCTTGATCTACAGGTTAAATCATTTACTTACTGCCGGCAAGCACATTTCCCTGCAGTAAGTTTATTAAAAGTACTTTCTGTATGGCTGAAGACCCTGGACATACAGTTTTTTCCATCTACACAAACAAGGCGCTAACTCTAAGTTTCCAAAGTGGCCTGCGTCAATAAGTGCAGAACAGATGCACTACAAGAATCAGGCACACGCGTCCCTCTCTTAGCGAATGCTGAACATTATGTCTACTGGAGAAGTCGAAGTGGGATTGCAACTGTGTTTGTTGTAAAGCAACAGCCACAGATAGGCATACTATACTCTGGAAATGGACTGAGGCTTGTGGCTGTGGGATAACAGGTATAGTAGGGAGAGATGGTGCCTATAGTAGCAGTGGAATAATAGTATCTGGGAAGGGACTGTGGCTGTGGGATAGCAGGTATAGTAGGGAGAGATGGTGCCTATAGTAGTAACGGGATAATAGTCTCAGGGAAGGGTCTGAGGCTGTGGGATAGCAGGTAAAGTAGGGAGAGATGGTGCCTATAGTAGCAGTGGGATAATAGTCTCTGGGAAGGGACTGTGGCTGTGGTATAGCAGGTATAGTAGGGAGAGATGGTGTGCCTATAATAGCAGTGGGATAATAGTCTTTGGGAATTGACTTTGGCTGTGGGATAGCAGGTATAGTAGGGAGAGAAGGTGCCTATAGTAGCAGTGGGATAATAGTCTCTGGGAAGGGACAGTGGCTGTGGGATAGCAGGTATAGTAGGGAGGAATGGTGCCTATAGTATCAGTGGGATAATAGTCTCTGGGAAGGGACTGTGACTGTGGAATAGCAGGTATAGTAGGGAGAGATGGTGCCTATAGTAACAGTGGGATAATAGTCTCTGGGAAGGGACTGTGATTGTGGGATAGCAGACATAGTAAGGAGAGATGGTGTCTATAGTAGTAGCAGTGGGATAATAGTCTTTGGAAAGGGATAGAAAGTATAGTAGGGAGAGATGATGCCTATAGTAGCAGTGGGGATAATAGTCTCTGGGAAGTGACTTTGGCTGTGGGATAGCAGACATAGTAGGGAGAGATGGTGTCTATAGTAACGGTGGGATAATATTCAGTACTGTAATTTAAATAATGAACACAACAGGAGGGGAGATGTGCCAAAACAAGGAAAGCAAACCATTAAATAAATGATGCATGTGTAACATGACATCTACAAAGTCTGATTTGCCCCAACATCCACTGATGATTACTCCAATGACTCACTTATGTGAAATAAGTAAGCAAAGAAACTGAAGAACATTGAAGTTTGTTAGAAAATTTACTTGCCCGAAATTTCAGAAGGGTTTTTTTATTCTGGCAGAACAGGACAATTTTATATATACCTATATAAAAACATTACCACCAAAAGTAAAAAAAAACTTAAAGCAGAACATGGTAACTCTAATATGTATGTACAAAGATCCTCAGTTTCTGATAGAAGCTAATTCTTAATCATATGCAAATCATAAAATGTTTTCTTGGTCTACAACAGATCAGGATTAGCTGAGTGGTTCAGAAAGAATGGTTTCTACTACTGTATGTGTCATTTCTGGAAACACTGTATTTTTTCCTGGTAAACTGTAGGATATAGGAGGAGTAGGGCCTATAGGGTACCTTTCAGGGTCTTATGCTAAAGACTCTAGATTGATTCAATATGGCAACTCCTCATGTCACTTAACTTCCTGGTGTGCCTATAATGGTTGTCTTGAGTCCTGTGGAGAAAAGTGCAATATAAATAACTCCAATGTCAAGCAGATTTCTAATACTCACAAATATACTTACACTCACTCAGCTCTACTTCGGTGTATATACAGAACTTCAACACTTTCACTTCAAAAACTAACCAATAGCTATATTTAAGCACAATTTATTACTTTGCTAAACAAAGCATACAAAGCATAACAAAATAAACCAGATAGCTTGCTTTATGCATTTCAAGATGTACAGTCACCTTTTTGCAAGTGTTGCTATACACTCATCACGGAAGCCCATAAACTCTGCATAGTTTTTCTATTTTCTGAAAAACCTTACATGTTCCAGTGCCAAGTCTTCGCCCTTTTAAAGGTGGTTACCAAAGGTTTTTGCATTTTGTAAAGTGCGGACAGATTTAATGTATTCTCAATGAGAACAAAGAGTTGCATTTTCTATACAGCGGAAAATAACAGCTTGAGATTGTAGACATGTAAATGCAATAATAGACAAGAGATGTTTGTCAACGCTGGCAAACAAGAGAACACAGAAAATAAAGTGTTTGTACAAATGTAGGTATTCAGCATTGTAGCAACAAATGGTCATAGTATTAAAGAACATAGGGGGGCCATGCACTGAATGAATTGCATTGAAGCAAATGTATTATTTGTTTTTTTTTTATGGATAACTATACAGGGTTAGTATATGGTGCTTATTATATTGATTTTGAGTATATTTTACATCCCTGTCAATCTAGAGGCAGTGACAGAAGAGACTTTAAAGGGGTTGTTCACCTTTAAACAAACTTTTAGTATGATGTAGAGATGATATTCAAGACAATATGCTACTGGGTTTTCATTTTTTATTATTTGTGGTTTTTGAGTTATTTAACTTTTTATTCAGCAGCTATCCAGTTTGCAATTTCAGCAGTCTGGTTGCTAGGGTCCAAATTACCCTAGAAACCATGCATGACTGGACTATGTATAGAAGAGGGACTGAATAGAAAGATGAGTCATTTTAAGCAATAAATGTTACATTTTATATGGTCATGAAACTCCTCCGAGACGTATAATATCCTTATTAGGGTTGGGTGAATTTTTTCACCTTGTTTCGCGTGGAAATGACGCCCATAGACGTTTTGCAATAGGGAGCACATTATTCACTTTCCCCCATATGTTAAGAACTAAGTATATATAGGGGGTTATTTAAAGAAGGCACTAAGTTTGCCCAGGAGCAGTAACCCAAAGCAACCAATAAGATGTATGCTATAATAGGTGACCAGAAAGTGCTGCCTTCTGTTCTGTTTCTATGGGTTATTGCTCCTGGGCAAGCATAGTGCCTTTTTTTTACATAACCTCCTATACTAGTTCTTTACATATGGGGGAGTGTGACTAATGTACCCCATATTGTAAAATACGGATATTATAAATGACCGAGGAGTTTCATGACCATAACCCCTTATATACTGTATATATTAGTCATGTAGACAAATAACGCATATAAACAACTAATGAGTATAATAAAGTAGAAGGACTGTGAGCAAAACATCTCTCTAGATTCTTATTAGCAGCTTCGTGTTAGTTATGGTAATTTTTATCCAAAAAATACATTGCATTGCACACATGCGTACGCTATAATTGAAAAGCCTATGACCCTAGGAAGTGCATGTTCACTCTGCAGGCTCTCCTCATATCTGCCCACCACATGTGGAGTAGATGAGGGGTTTAAGGATCACTTTGGGTTGGTGGATAGAAACAACAGGAAAAACTTTAACCCTCCCTCTCTAGCCAATCACGGGTCATCAGTTTCTGGAGAACAGAGAGGCAGAAAATCCATTCGTTGTATTTTGACTGAAATTCTATCCTTCCCCAGGAAAGAAGAGAAATAAGAGCAAGTTGGCACAAAGTTTAGCCTTATACTGCTCAAGGGAATAGTAATCCCCAGACTCCAGTAGGAAAAAGCAACAACCCAATATCCTTCTACTTAAGAAAAGTCATTGATAGCATCAATAAAGCATTTGGTACTCTGGAGGACCCTCTATTTTTTCAACTTATGTTTATTTCCCTTAGTGTTTTATCAATATTAACTGAGGTGTATAAATAATGTGACTATTTATGAGGATCTTTGCTTATTGCCGTGTGTCGTTTATATCTTTTGGGGTAATTGGTTTTAGAGTTTTGTTATCTCATAGCTGTACAGTTTTGTTCCATGGGCAACAATGTCATAGATCAAACACACACAGTATCTAACATCCCCCGACATCCTTTACTAGAGGACAATAGAAGCCAACAATGTCCTATGTCTTCTTTTGGCTCCTACTTTTGGAAATCACAAAAATGATGATACTTTAGAGAGTTTATTGGCTCTATGACTGTTATTATAATGTGCACTTTGATACACTCAAAAAGTTGTTTTCAGCTATGTCTGCAAATTGTCTGAACTCACTATGACTTACAGATAACTGTTTTATCAACACAAATTTTGTGGCAACACAAACTTTGTAGCAACATAACATCATTAAAAGGGGGGGTAAGAATACTGTGAAGGCTTTTTATAGAGGAACTGATGGTATTTCCTCACAGAATGGACTACAAAAACTAGATGAAAGCTTAAGCCCTTTTTATTTAAAATAGAACAGAGGAAAAATTTCACAAACAGCCGCAGAATATTTATACATAAAAAAGGGAACTATGTTTTGATAGGCAGCAATAGGGGAAGAGGCGATTTCAAAACTTTTCCTGAAAGCACAACGGCCAAGAGATATTTTGGTAACAGTATCTTCTGATTGCACCTATATAAAGATTACACTCTGGTAGTCTATTAAACCAGGAGCTGTAGGTATCCTCTACATACTATGATGGATGGATGGATGGGGAACTTTTTGGATTTCTTACCAAGATTTGTTTGGCTAAAGTTTCACTTTAAGAGCATAACATGTCATGTTGTTTTTAAACATCAATCAAAGTCAGGCTAGACCTTTAGGCAATAGGTACTATGGCAATGTGGCAGCAACACAGTTTGCCCCATTTGAAGTCAGCAGCTATCAGATAGCATTTTATTTTATTGGTTATTAGGATTGTGGGTTACTAGACCTGAACAAAAATTTGTGCTTGTTATTACGTCCCACCTAAAAGAGCTTCCATCTACGGAAATTCAAGTATAGTTATGATCTACTGATCATAATGTACATTAGGTCCAATGGTCAGCGTTGCTGCCTTGCAGCACTAAGATCTTAGGATCGATTCCAACTAGGGAATTATATGCAACCAGTGTGTGTGTTCTCCCTTTATTGTATTGTTTTTTATGGCTTCTCTAGATTCCTCCCATGCTCCGAAAACACACACACAGATTAATAAATTCCTAATGAAATTGATCATAGTGTGTAAACGTTATAGCGACCTTAGATTGTAAGATTCACTGGGGGAAGTACTAATGTCAATCTTCTGTACAGCACTGTGGAATATGTCAGCACTATATAAATAAATAAGAAGAAGAATTTAGTTTACCACATTTGTTCTTTGTATCTTGCAAACAGCAGTCATCTATTCAGGAGCTTACGTGTCTATGTTGCTTACCGTCTATATGTTTGTCGCTACTGTATAATATATAATTATATAATATAATATATATATATATATATATATATATATATATATATATATATATTATATATACTAGGCCCTTCATAAAGGTTTGAGCAACATTATGAACAGCCACAGGAGCAAGGAATTAAAAACATAGGATGGGATTAAAGAATAGTGTAACTCCACAAGAATCTTGAACATTTTGTAATCAATTAGGACCTTCCACTGCTCTACTCCTGGCCCCTTGGCAAGCACTGCATCCACATTTACATCCCTGGGGTCCGTAGGAATCATTTACAATTTAGAAGCCTATTTATCAAACATTTCATTTGTGAATTTTAGAGGTTTTATTAAACTCACCAAACACAAATTTGTGATTATTTATAAAAAAGAAATGAATTTCAAAAGCGTGAATTTGAAAAAGCTCTATGCAGTGCAATTACATCTATCCAAACTTTTAGGAAAAAACAGTCTTTTAAAATAGCCACATTGAACTCACCAGCTTTTACATTTTACATTCAAGTTTTTTTTCTGCTTAATAAATATCAAGCATTCACGTTTATACAACTCGTTTGAATCTTAGTGCAAAAAAACCCTCAAATTCAAAAGTTACTACAGGTATGGGACCTGTTATCCAGAATGCTCGTGACCTGGGGTTTTCCGGATAACGGATCTTTCCGTAATTTGGGTCTTTATGCCTTAAGTCTACTAGAAATTAATTTAAACATTAAATAAACCCAATAGGCTGGTTGTGCTTCCAATAAGGATTAATTGTATCTTAGTTGGGATCAAGAACAAGGTATTGTTTTATTATTACGGAGAAAAAGAACATCATTTTTAAAAATTTGGACTACTTGGATAAAATGGAGTCTATGGGAGACAGCCATGCCATAATTCGGAGCTTTCTGGATATCAGGTTTCCGGATAAGGGATCCTATCCCTGTACTAACAAGTGCTACTTTGAATCTTTTAAGTAAATTTGCAGTACTGACTCATTGTTCATTTCATCGCAAGGTGACCCCTGGATAACAGTGATTCAAACTGTGTGTCTAATACAATATTAACTCCCAGTGTTAAATATATAACAGTTTAATATTGTTCAGCTACAACTTCCTTACACTGGTCTTAATTGTGTGTCCTTCAAAAACAAATACAAAGTAACCTTATTGCTTTAACAAGTGCCACACAAAGGAACAGCTCCTATTTTCAGGTTACTGGAGGACCTTTTTAAGGGTCACTGGGGCGACTAATCTCCCTGTGGACTGACCCTTAAGGCGCCTGTGTTCCAAAACTTTGCAAAAGCTACACCTTAGCTACAGGGGAAAATGCACACAAAATCAAGGTAAAATGTGGCTTCCCACGACCTGATACATAATAATACACGGTTATGAGAAGGTAACTCTAATAACCCTAAGTTCAGCCCAATAAATACAGTGAGCAGATGGGTGTTGATAATTATTTGTCTGTAACTCTAGTTAAATTAAAAGAATGACTCGAAAACTAATAGGTACATGCTTAAATGGAAAAATGGATTGAAGAAATGAAAACTACAACATTTATATTCAAACTAATAGGTTTCTCTTATAGAGACGAGACATATCAGTTCTACAGCACACTAAAAACATGGCCAGTTATCCCATACATTCTAAAAATTTTAAAAAACATGTTCACGCAATATTTTCTTTAAGTACGGGCTTTTTGACCACTAATAGGGCAACGGCAGTCAAAATATCCCATGGGCCTTACCCCTTGAGACTACAGTAGATATGTAATGTCCTTAATATTCACTCCCTCTGCTAATCAAAACTAAAAAAAAGAAAACAATTAAAACCACCACTAGTCGTAGAACACCAACGGAAAAAACTGAAATAAACTCCGAATTAAGTTTAACTAAAAGAAATGACTTTTTCCTGTATGGTACGGATATCAAACATTTTCTAATTGTCTGAAAAGATCACAGAAAACGGAATAGAATAGATAAAGAATCAGGTCAATTTCAAAAGCCCCAGTGCAAAATTGCAACCCTTAGCACTCATTTTAAAAAAAAAAATTCCCCCAGCTCTTTTTTAAAGATTCCCTTGTGTTCTAAACGTTGTTAAAAAGGAACACTAGAAATGTTTATTGTATTAGGTCAGAACCCCAAAAGAAATGTCCTTATTCCTGCTTTGACCACTTTATAAGATGTTTTTCGCAATATACAATTCTGCTCTTATTGCCATACTCTGTAAGGTATGTATGATAAGAAGTGATGTTTCAAGGCTCTTAAGTAGTTGCTAACCTGAAAAAACTAATTTTATCCCTTATGCAGTGACCAATGCGATGTCAACAATAAAGCCTTATGTACTGAATGATTGCTTAAATCGAAAGCAAACTTGGTTGTTTTCTGATGGTTTCTATGTAGCTTGCATTCTTGCAGCAATGGCTTCAGCCAGTTAGGATTCAGGCTTTTAGCATAACCCTTGTGAAGTCTGGAAATCATTAGTGGATGTAATGTCTTAAATACTTGCAATCTGTGACCAGGTTAATAAGAAAAATCCCATTTTAAGTGCCTGTAGAAAAAGATATATGTTCTAGTCATTGTAAATTATGCAGTACGTGTTTTTTGAGAATTTCCATATGTTCAATGACTTATATACATATATTTAATGTTCCCTCTAAGTTCTTGTAGGCCAATGTGCTTTTGTGTACACTTTTCAGGGCAATGATTGTCTCAGTGCACGTACTGGACTATATGTGCATCCCACAATTTGTTGTCTGTGGTTGTGTCATAACCTTGAAGGTGTAGGCACAAACCCAAGGCTTATATGGGAAGTTGCAATTATTACAGCAGATTTTTTCATTTTTGGAGTCTCCTTAGGCCTGATTGTACATAAAATATTGTAAAAAAAAAACCCTGCCTATGGCCCTTACATATACAGGTAACCACTGTGGGAGCCTCCTGAACTCCTATCTGCTCTAGCTAGAATGAAAGATATTATTTCTCAATATATACTGTGTGTGTGGGTTGTCTATAGTAGTGCCATCGCTCAGGGCAAAATACCTGGCCAACCCAAGTTTAATACGAACAGCAGACGCATATGGCAACTTGCAATCGTGAGAGGATAATAGGAGTTGTAATAATAATTGATAGTAGAGGTTGCCCTTATATAAAGTGTTTTTGTTGCAGTCCTTTCACTAAAAGAAATCTGTGGCATGCCATATTTTGCCACAGTATAAAACTTCTGCTCTGCAGGTCCAACAGAGCCTCTACTTAAGGTGGCCATACATGGAGAGATCCGCTCGTTTGGCGATGTCAGGTCCAACAGAGCCTCTACTTAAGGTGGCCATACATGGAGAGATCCGCTCGTTTGGCGATGTCGCCAAACGAGTGGATCTCCCTCCGATATGCCCACCTTGAGGTGGGCAATATCGGGCTGATCCGATCGTGGGCCCTAGGGCCCAACGATCGGATCCTAACGATGCCTAAAGGGTGGTCGGATCGCGGGACCGCATCAGCGAATAGATGCGGCCGCGATTCGACTTTCGGCCAGATCTCGATCGGTGAAGCCCATCGGGGGAGCTTTTATCGGCCCGTGTATGGCCACCTTTAGACTCCCTACTTGCATGTTGCATGTCTGTGATTATGTATCAGTTGGACAAATAATAAAAAATACAATTAATTATCATTAGGTTCTATAATGATGTGACTTTCTCTTGGGATAATAGCAGCTGTTGATGGATGTCCCATTTTATATCTTTTGTCTTGAAAACTTTAAACCAAAATGCCAAAAACAGCAGTGTTCTATAACTGAACCCTAAAGTAAAATTGTACTAAAAAACAGACTGATCTGTGGGGAATAATGATTCTGAAATGTCTTAAATCTTTCCTCTTGCATAAAACTGCACCATGACTAGGCCCCACATAGTACAGTCATCACTCTTGTTGTCCCCTTCTAAAAATTGTTCTCCTTCCTCCAAAAAATGTACAAGAATAGTAGAAGTCACCTTAGATTTCTGTGGCCTTTCATCATTCATGTGTACTCCAATATCCTTAAAGGGTTGTTCAATTTTACATTAACTTTTAGTATGTTATAGAATGCCTATCCAAGCAACTTTTCTATTGGTCTTCATTATTTGTTTTTTATTGTTTTAGAATTTTTTGCCTCATTCGTCTGACTCTTTCCAGCTTTCATGGGGGTCACTCACCCCATCTAAAAAGCAAATGCTCTGTAAGGCTACAAATGTATTGTTATTGCTACTTTTTTTAGTACTCATCTTTCTGTCCAGGCCTCTCATATTCATATTCCAGTCTCTCATTCAAATCAACACATTGTCGGTAGGTTAATGTGGAACCTTGCAGAAAGATTGCTGAAACTGCAAACTGGAGAGCTGCTAAATAAAAACCTAAATAACTCAAAAACCACAAATAACAAAAAATAGTTTTAAAAGTTAACTCAAAGGTGCACACCCCCTTTAAAGGGATTGTTCACCTTTAAATTAACTTTTAGTATGATGTAGGGAGTGAAATTCTGAGACCATTTGCAATTGGTCTATATTTTTTATTATTTGTGGTTATTTTGCTTTTTATTCAGCAGCTCTCCAGTTTGCAGTTTCAGCAGTCTGGTTGTTAGGGTCCAAATTATCCTAGCAACCATGCACTGATTTGAATAAGAGACTGGAATATGAATAGGCAATTACATACAAAAAAACAGGAGCATCATACCTCCAATTGGACGCTCCTATCCGTGCTGTACGTGTAGCCTGACCCCCACAGGAAATCAATAGTGTAAAGTTTTGTAAAACTGGCGTTAAAATATCACTTTTAATAGTCCATTTAAAAACATTCCAACATGTATAATACATCGATGGGATCTATGCTTTACGCGTTTCGTGGCATCAAGCCACTTCCTCAGAAGAGATCACATGAATAGGATAGGCCTGAACAGGAGAAAAAAGGAGCAATAACAATAAATGTGTAGCCGTACAGAGCATTTATTTTTAGATAGGGTCAGTGACCCCCTTTTGAAAGCTGGAAAGAGTCACAAGAATAATGCAAATAATTAAAAATCTATAAAAAATAAATAACGAAGACCAATTGAAAACTTGCTTCGAACTGGCCATTATTTAACTTATTAAAAGTTAACTTAAAGGTGAAACACCCCTTTAAGTTGCCGCTCATACCCCTGCATCTTTCCCTGCCTTTTTTCTTCAGCGTCTGCCTGTCCGTTACAGTTTCATTTAAATCCAGTCTGAGTGACAATATCAGAGAAAATATCCTTCAATTCTGCATAATCTATTTCTATACCTAAACAGAATGTATAAATCATAAACATCACATAACAAAAAGAAACTTAACATAAAGCTTTCTCTGTGTCCCTATTGCAGATTTTCTGCAGGAAACTTCTCCCGGTCTTCTGCTGCTCAGCTTAAACAACAGGACATTTGTTTCAGAAATATATACTAGTTAACAATGAAAAAGCCGCCCAGGTAGTGTGTCCTATAGGGATGCTTTACAATTTCCCATGTACAACTACATTCAAGTAAATGTATGACATTTTTGGACTTATCTAGTTTCTATAACTGTCAGTTATACAAATATTTGGGTGAATGCAGCTTGTGTATGTGGGAAATCATAAGAAAGCCATCTTTAAGGAGACGGGCAAATTCATTGTTGTGGTGTATTTGTTCCCATCTTTACTTTACAAAATACTATCCCATGAGAATACGTGGACTGTCCCATTTTTAGAAAGACAGTCCCTCTTTTGACAGCTCAACCCTCAGTCCCTTGTTTGTACTGCAAAGTCCAGATTTTCTCAGCACTAAACAGCCAGAAAAAGAAATAATGTTTCTAACTTAATTTGCTTTTGGCAGAGAGCCCAGAACCGCCACAGCTGCAGATAAGATACTTTTGTTACAATTTTGAGATAAGCAAACAAGTAATTGTAACAATATAAGATAACAGGTCTCTTGGGAAAAGTTAGATTTAGGTTAAAGGGCAATTCACCTTCATTAGCAAAACTGTAACAACTGGAAAAAAAACCCACAGAAATATGTTCAAACTTTCATAACCTGCTAAATTTTGTAAAATGAACATGGTTATTAGGGGATGTGGACACAAAAATGGGCATGGTCAAATATTTCACCACAGTAAACGCGCCAACTTTTTTGTCCCTCTTTTCATTCCCAAAATGTTGGGAGGTATGCATAAGAGCAATATTATACTTTGCCTTTTACTCAGATCATGTCCTGCTGGTAATATCCCAGTAGCATTTCTAGTTAGTGCTGACCAATGAACTGATGCCTCTTATCCACTGATGTCTTTTATTCTAGCAAAAAAAAAAAACACCAAACTGCATTAATGTCATGTGAGCAGTGTCGGACTGGCCCGGCAGGACACTCGGAAAAACCAACCCTTAATGGGCCTCTGCCGGACCAGTCCCCTCACCTGATCAGATTTGGGGAAAAAAATGTTTTTTCAGGCGCCGCGCAGAACCATCTGCGAATGTGCGCATTACCTGTTGATTTAGGAGTGGGGAGCGGCGCCTGCATCCATGTGTGCTCGGCGCATCATAGGGGGGCGGGGGGTCGGAGGGGGCCCTGGACATTTATCCCGGTGGGCCCTGGGCCCCCCAGTCCAACCCTGCGCTAGTGACCAATATTACATTCCCCGTGAAGTTTGCCCCCTTTCTGCTACTTTAATGTAACTAAAGAGCAGAAATGCTCCTGCCCCAGCAGCCGCTGGTATATGAGGACCAGGCCCAGACTGGCAATCTGTTGGTTCTGGCAAATGCCCTGGGGTGCTTCGCCAATGAGGCGAGTTGAGGCTATCGCCTCAGGCGGCAGTGCCCCACTAGGTACCAGGGGCAGCAAAAATGCTGCTCCTGGTAATTTAAGAGCGAATTTCTGGGGGATGGGGGGCAGCAGTGAGGTGGAGGGGCCAGGATCCCCCCTGCAAATGCCAGAGCCCAGAGTGGCTGCTCTAAGGTGTCATAGAAAGTCAGTATTTAGTGGGCTGTTGGGAGCTGATTGGGCCTCTGTGTACCTTAAATGGTCTTTTTTAATCCTCAGTCCAGACCTGATGATGAGGACAGAGGGAGGAAATAAGCAACACGCGCCTTTTCTCCTTCAAATGCTTTCACCAGATGGAGCCATGAAACTGCTTTATAAAGCGCGTCCGTGTCGCTGATTGGAGCGCGCCTCAGCCAACCAGCGAGCTGCTTTCCCAAACAATGCACAGTGTCTCTGTATATGTGTGTGTGTGTATGTGTGTGTGTATAGCTGGCTTATTAGGTCTATTTTTGGCCGAGCTCCTCCTCCTCCTGCCGATCTATTTCTGTCAGTCTGAGCTGGAGGCAGTGGTGGAAGCGGGTAGTGTGCACACCCAGTGTAGCCTGCACAAAGCAGCGCCTCTCACACACACACACTTCAGCACGGCTTCTTCAGTTTCAGCTGCCCCGCGCTCCTCTCTTTACCCGGTGGAAACTTTTCTTCCCTGTGCTTAAACGTTTCCTCCCTCCTGAGCTGTGGGATTGTGGGAATCTCTGTTACACTGAAGCTGTGGATGTGGGATGTTTCCTGCCTAGTCCGTTATTGCTGCATTGTGCTCTGGAGTCCTGTTGTTCGGCTGCTTTGCCCTGAAGCTGCCCAGCTCTACATGTTTGAGGAATCATAGGGCACGTTTTATGGTACTGATCCTACATGTGACCTGCAGCCTGCACTGTACCAGGTGACTTATATTTACATGATCTGTACAATAATAACAACAAATTTGGGTTCTGATGGGCTGCCTTTGGAAAAGGAACCCTGCATGGCCCTGTTGAAAAGCACCCCTGGTTTATGGGGACCCCCAGTGGCTGTCTCATTCTCTGTGTATTAAATCTGCACCTGGAAGGGCCCATTACACACAGGACAAGGGGACTGCGGGCTCTTTGCCATCTCTTCACACACTCGCCTCCATGCCTGGATTACATCAAATGCTAAACACCATTTACGAGGCTGATTCCGCTTCTTCCACAGATGGCATCCGACGGGGCGAGCCGGGACTGAGGTTTGGCCACAAGAGCGGTGCTACTGGAGCAGGTAGTTTACATGCTGCTAGGGTTGCCACCTTTTCAATATTAATAACATTGGAATCAACCATCATTTTTTTTTTAAAAAAAAATATGGGCCAGATGACAACCCTACATGCTGCCATTCATTTCATGATCATTGAGACTGACTGATAGTAGAAACAGATATTTAACTTATGGCTTTTACCTTCTTGATGTTTTATTTTAGCTGTGTCTCCATTCTAGTAATAAGCCTTCAGCTGTTATTGAACTACAAGTCTTAAAACAGGGCTTTCTGGGAGTTGCAGTCTAACAGCAGACAAACAAATAAATAAATAAAGGCATCTTCTGTATACACTTCCCTCTCCTAAAACGGATCGTCTAGCTACTATAATCTTTATAAATATGCCCATTCTGTTTCTTTTAATATTATAAATAGAGCATCAACCCTCCTTAAAGGGGTTGTTCACCTTTAAATTAAATATGGCGTAGAGAGTGACATTCTGAGACAATTTGTAATTGGATTTAATTTTTTATTGTTTGAGGTATTTGAGTTATTTAGCTTTTTATTCAGCAGCTTTTGCAGGGTCACCAGTCTGGTTGCTGGGGTCCAAATGACCCTAGCAACCATGCACTGATTTGAATAAGAAACTGAAATATGAATAGGAGAGGCCTGGATACCAAAATGGGTAATAAAAAGTAGCATTAACAATACATTTATAGCCTTACAGAGCGTTTGTTTTTAGATGGGGTCAGTGACCCCCCATTTGAAAGCAGCAAAGATGTAAAAGAAGAAGGCAAATAATTCAAAAACTTTAAAAAATGTATTATGAAGACCAATTGAAAAGTAGCTTAGAATTCGCCATTGTATAACTTACCATAAGTGAACCACCCCTTTAATTAAAATACACAGTGATCTATGAATGCAAACAAGCCCAATTGGAGAAGGCTCTGTTTATATGAACTTACAATGCAGATCAGCGCTGTGCAACATTTTACATGTAGAAGCCTGAGAACTAGTCACTTTATATTAAAGGATCAGATTAAATTATAATGATGTCACATCAGTCAATAGAACCCTTGGAAAGAATGGGTTACCATAAAAATCCATTGGCGGGTCACCTTTTACCCAAGGGCCCAGCCCTGATCTAGATATTGCAGATGGTCAGTTTGCAGCCTTTAAGCTATGAACTGCAGCTTCAGAGGCGTTGCAGAAGAATGCTTGGAATTGTAGTTCAACATATAAAGGGAGCTGGAAATCATGTTCAGAATTTGCAAAGAGTTTGGCTTGTGGTCATTGTTGTACACTTCTTTTCTTTTGGGTCTTGAATAAAAAGGGAAAAGCATATAATAATAATAATAATAATAATGATATATTCTGTGAATTAGTATTTCCCCCTAAACACACAGTGGCAAACCTGCTTTTACAGTACTAAACATGTTTAGTTTTGGTGATAATGACACAGTAAGATTCATGATTAAAAAGTAGTTGATGTGGTCCCCCCAGGTCACGGACTAGCCTGCTGGGGGAAACTCTCCTTTTTGGATTTGCATATCGATTATTGTGAAGGATCTTTTCTTGGACATTAAATACATTAAATAAGTCAATGTGGTGAATGTTTTGCTACGGTGTCAGCAGCATAAAGAGTTAAAAGCAAAAGTTAGTATCACTATTCTCGCTGATGGCATGTATAAACTCAAGTGGGTGTGGCTTATATAATGTAATAATATATAATAAGACTATGCTCCAAATGACTCCTAATTTTGAGATCCAGCTTGATGATAGAACCCAAAGCCAATATGCCCTCGGCTAGGCACTAATGGCAGAGAAGAAATAGGCTGAGTTGCAAAAAAGTGAAGAGTTAAAAAAAAAAAAAACCCTTTGCACGGGAGATTGCAGTGACATTGGAGCAGGATCAGCCTGTGGCCAACTCACAGGCCCTAAAGCCGAAACAGGATGGGCCCCGTGACCTTTAAATCTTGCTCTTCCTGCTACTGTACATTGCATGAATGGCATAAAAATAACTATATGAACAACATAAGGGCAGGACCATTCCCACAAGATCTTGGCCAGACAATTAAATATAGTTCAGTGACTTTCTTATGGGGATGATTTTTTTTTTTGGTGGCGTCCTGATTGATCCTACAATTCTGACCTTTGCATATTAGTATCTTATTATGCAATGAGTCACACAACCTTTCTAGATAACTACAATGAAGCAGAATGAGGTGTGCGTTGCGGAGGCCATTTATGGAAGCCTCTTTCATCCATACCCCCATGGTGAGAAAGTCTGTTGCCACTCTGCTCATTGGGACGTACAAAAGCTGCTACATATTTATGTACAGGGTAAGTAAGGGTACAACCTCTGCAGCTGGGACCTTTTTAAGTTATCTAAAGATCTGCAACTTATTAAACCGTCTGAAATTCTGCCCCATATAGAGCAGATGGCTATGGTGGGAGTGGTAGGGCTTAAAGTTATACAGAGCATGCTTAACTATGTCGCTGCCTGCAATTCTAGTTTGCTGCCCTGATAGTGTTGCACGCAAGAATGAGTCCCGGACTGGCAATCTGTGGGTTCTGGCAAATGCCAGAGGGGCTGCTATATGGTCCCATAGAAAGTCAGTATTTAGTGAGCTGGTGGGGGCTGATTGTGTACCTGAAATGCCAGGACCTATTTTAATACTCAGTCAGGACCTGCTGCAGCACCCATGTATACCCAGGCTTATAGCAAAAGCAGCCAAACATACATCTCACACTGGTCATTGTTGCATGCAACATTATAAGCTCAGCAGTCTGCCAGTGATATGGTTAAAAAAAGCACGTTATTAGACAAGGGTGTCGTTAAGGCATTTTAGGCAAGCAGAGCGTCGAGGCTAAGTTGTGTGTACTTCCTCCTACAGGAGAAATTATTTTTATTCACTCGCTTCCTGTCTCATGTGTTCTGGCAGATGCATACCTGCACTCTGTTGGTTGCTAGGCCTAGCCCCAAGCTCGTTGCTGAAAACAAAAAAGAAAAAATGCCCATGAATTTCCGGATTTTAGCAACAACAAAACTTTCACATTGAGAATCACTTTTGTGATTACGCGAGTTACTTTGTGGCATTGTTGTGTTCTACAGTGCACAAACCCGTAGTGAACCTGAAACATTTATTTCCACGTTGAGGTTTGTTATAAAATAATGCTTTCACTATGGAGATGGTATCATTTGTTCAGGCTGAGTAACTGACAAGTACTCTATTTTAATAGATATGTAAAAGGGGCATCTGGCCAGGATGGGGGACGGTGGGCACCAGCAGCCTTTCATCTGTATTATTGTTCAATTAAATGCCCTGCAGGAATGGCAGACCTATCATTCTAATTTCTTCTTTTTTGTTTATACGCACACACACATTTTCTATTGCCAACATTATTCATAAGAAAAACATAATTTTTTCCAAGGATTTTTTTGTTCTATAAATGGGTGCATAGTTCCTTTAACAGTCTTTCTTTGCAGGGACACAGTCACTGCATGACTCTAGCTACTGTATAAACATGTCGCTTTCACTGAACCTCTGCCTTATTCTATTTTAGTACATAATGCAAGGTGCATTGGCTGGATTTTCTAAAAGACCTACCTGATACAGTACTCTACAGCATTGTCCTATAAGCTGGACTACAAAAGGGAACACCAAGAGCCCCAATAGTGTAATATGTTTTTACAGGGAGTAATGGTAGAGTAAACAAGTTAATACTCACAAACCAGGGTTACCAATAGGCAACCACTGTATAGGCAGGTGGGGAGATTATCCTGACCCCACTCAGGAATAAAACGTCGCTCTCTGTAGAAAAAGAAAAAGGGGATGATACCCCTCCACTCGGGGGGTGGACTCGATATAGTAGTAAGACAAAACAGAGGCGCCAAAAGGATAAAAATAGGTAAAAGCACTTAAAAACCCAATGGGTAATTCAGAGGAGGTAGTAATGAACTTACCTCCTCCAAGCAGACACCAACAAAAGTGGTAATTTTCAATAATAGTTTATTCACCAAACAGTATTGCAACGCGTTTCGCAGGCATTTCCTGCTTCATCAGGCAATATGGAACGGGAGCAAAAACAACTAAAAAAACAGCTAAAAAAACAGTATATATTATTAGATAATATATACTAGCAGCCTATCCCCCATGTCCATCAGCACTTGTTTCCCCATGCTGTGAACTATTTCTCCTCCCCTTGTTTCCCCTTCCCCTCATATACTTGGCCCAAGGGCATCACTCAGTATCCACACTTCCCCACAATCCGAACAGCTGTATACAATAATATTTTACAAATTTGCCTGTCTCTGTTTTTTGAGTTGTTTTTGCTCCCTTTCCATATTGCCTGATGAAGCAGGAAATGCCTGCGAAACGCGTTGCAATACTGTTTGGTGAATAAACTATTATTGAAAATTACCACTTTCGTTGGTGTCTGCTTGGAGGAGGTAAGTTCATTACTACCTCCTCTGAATTACCCATTGGGTTTTTAAGTGCTTTTAGCTATTTTTATCCTTTTGGCGCCTCTTTTTTGTCTTACTACTATAAGCTGGACTAGTACAGTACTTCCACAGTATATTGGAGGGACTGCAGGGGACCACCAATGGAGAACTTGCCCAGGCCACGATGTTGCCTTAAGATAAAGCTGTTACAACATTACAAAGAGTGGTGGTAACTGGAACATTTTCAAATTGGACCAGTGTTGTTAGTGGAGTACTTTAGGGGTCTGTCCTTGGATGGCCTTTGTTGACATATCAGGGGGAGAGATCAGCTCATTTGGTGACCTTGCCCAACAATTGGATCTTATAATGGATGGACACCTTTACTCTTTTTAAGTACATTAAATAGTGTTATAGACAGATAGTGGCCATCTTTATTTCCCATAAAAATTGATCAACTCGCAAGAGGCCACTCCTTTAGATAAAAGGAACTGAATCTATATTTCTATTTTTGAAGTGTTTGCTGTTATAAGCCCAACACCAAATATCCTAGTGGTTGGGGTAGAGAAAACAGACTGAGAAATGAAAAATCTAGATAACACTGTTTCTGAAACATTGCCTGTCCAAGCCAAACGGGCTTCCTAGGCAACCAGACCGGCCACTGCTCTCCCCCTGTGCATGCGTCCGACTACGCATACGCCATAGGAGAGGGAAGGAAGAGTGTTGGGGGAGGAGCACCAGATGGCAGCAAACACGGACTGGGGTAGTCAGAAGACAATTTAACAGGTACCTAGCCAGCGCCCCCTATTGTTGCACCCTTCTGTCTACCTCTAGTTCCGGCCCTGTTCTGAAATGAGTTTTCCATTTAGTCAGGTTGTTATTCCATATACATGAATTTTCTAGCAGACAGGTCTGATAAATACAGGCTATTCCTGTTTGTTGGGGTAGAATGCGTGGGAGGCACCCATGCAATCTTGGCCTTTGGCTCATAATTACTATGAAGTACCCCTGCAAGTGATGAAACTTATCTGTATGAATGCACTTTATCCATAGCCATTTGATGCATGAAGGTCAATTTCATGGAATATGGTAAAAGATGGTTTTGTGGAGTACTTTGGGCTGCTCCACATCTTGCTTCTACAGCACCATTTGTGCTATTTCTTGGTGTCTAAACCGGAGTTGATATAGGGCAGAACTGTGAACTTTGAATTGCTACAACAGTTTATCTGCAGTTAATGAATCACAAACTCACACTGAACCTTTTCTTTGTGTTGTTTTTATCTTTGTGATCCTATGTTTGGTCGAATAGGAGGCATATTTTTAGATTGAAGAGAACCTGACTAATAGAAAATGCCTTGTTGGCCCAATGTTTACAGTTACTAATGATGACTTTTTGTAGCTTATCTCATGCCAGTCTTTTTCCCATCAGTGTGATAGGCTAATGCCACACTGGGCTGATTCTCAGCCTTCGTATAAATGTAGGCCGCCAACGCAGTGGTTCTAGGTGCAGGCACAGAAGTGCGCTTATTTGCTCTAAGGGACTTTGTTTATCCACAGGCTGAGAAATAACTCAATGCGTCCTTTGTCATAAATACTATCCACCCTGAACTTGCATTCCACAAATTCTAGCAGCTTTACTGGCTGTGGATTCTGGGATTTGTAGTTTGCAGCAGCCTGAGGTACAAATTTCTGATTCCTCTGAAAGCGTTTTCATGATTGAGTGGTTGCTGGGCTCTTTATTTCAACCACAACTGGAGAGCCATAGGTTGGGCTCACATTTATAAGTGCTGTCTAACAGAGGTAGTGTTTAAAAGTACACATAAAATTCTTGTTTGCACTTGTACTTCAGTTTATAGCCTATAATTTATATGCACAAGCTTTGTTCTCTTGTTACCAAAGCTAGTTGGAGACTTGTAGAACTGGAGTTTGGGAGCAAAAGCCTAAATGAAAAGAGGTTATGATTATTATTATTATTAATAATAATAATAATAATAATACATGTTTTTTTTAATAATCCACTTTATTCAATTCACCAAGCAGTGTCTCTGTCCTGTAGAGCATGCAGTGCAGGTAGCTTAAAGACAAAAGATGAAGCTAGAATCCAACCAATATTTTCCAGAATTAGGACAGACACATGTTGCAATGTATTTGCCACACGTGGATGTTTGAGACTGAAGTGACTGGTTGTACTTCCCATAGTTGCAGCAGTTAATTGGTTGCCTTGAGTTTGGAAATTTCACTTACATGTAGCTTCAAATGTTCTAGCTTGTAGACTCTGATGCTTGGTGTTTTAAAGGCATTATTGTTACAGAGATGGGACCTATTATCCAGAATGCTTGGGACCTGGGGTTTTCTGGTTAAGGGATCTTTCTGTAATTTGGATCTTCATACCTTAAGTCTACTAAAAAATCATGTAAACATTAAATAAACCCAATAGGCTGGTTTTGCCTCCAATAAAGATCAATTATATCTTAGTTGGGATCAAATACAAGATACTGTTTTATTGTTACAGAGAAAATGGATATACGTTTTAATCATTTGGATTATTTGGATAAAATGGAAGTCAATGGGAGACGTCCTTTCTGTAATTCGGAGCTTTCTGGATAATGGGTTCCCATGTAACGGATCCCATACCTGTATTATGTTTTATAAATAAGTGCAGCAAACACAGGCCAGAAAAAATGCCCCATCAACTCTTTGGGTTGGGCATCAGCTGAACTGGATTGCAGATAGAACTGCAATCCTCATGTGATCCTATGATCATGGGACTGAATTGCATGCAGTCATTTGGTTAGCATGATTCTATTGGCATTCTATGCCAATGCTGTAGATTCTATATATCTTGGATTCCTTTAGGAAGTTGTGCCACTTTTACTGAAAACGTGGTACAGCAAGTACATGACAAAAATTGGGCTAAAAAGCAGCAAATTAAAATGGGATTGGTTTACTGATACTGGGGAAGTGCTACAATATATCATAAACCTGGTGGCACTGGATTATGTCTCTTGCTTTCATTAAAACAGCTACAATTTGTATTGTTTGTCACATTAAACTGCAGAGCAGGGAAATCCAAAGCACTTGCATTGACTCCAAAGAAAAAAGCATACAGATTCTTGTACATTAAAGGAATAGGCAGAGCATAAGGCTTGCATTTGACATTTTGGACAATGGGGTATATTTTCCCTTTAAGGAAATGTTGGACTTTTGCTTTAGTAAAAGATTTAATTCTGCAGCAATGTCAAATAAAGCTGACCATAGACGCAAAGATCTGATCGTACGAATCGAGGATTCGTACGATTTTCGGACCGTGTGTAGAGTGTCCCGACATTTTTCTTCCGGCGGAGATCGGTCGTTTGGTTGATTGGACAGGTTAGAAAATTTCTGTCGGCTGCCTATAATATCTCTGCGTGTATTGCCGATCGTACGATTTTCAGTGGGAGACTGTCACTGGCTTTGGTTGGACATAGATATCGTACAATTGCTGTCAGGGTCAGAACATTGCTGATCTGTTCTTTAACTAATCTGACTGGTAAGACTTTGATCTGAATGGTTAGTGGCGGGTCGGGAGATGGGAAAGTCCGATCGTACGATGATTCGTACGATCGGATCTTTGCATCTATGGCCAGCTTAACTGTTTTCGACCCTGCAGGTTATGTACGTTTCTAGAGAGGTGGTACATACCCCTATATAGGTAAGAGGTATATAGCCCTATAAAGGTAATAAAACCTTCTCTTGGTTGATAAAAGTGCTGCTTGTTTAGCAGAAATAGGTTAATTGATACCTGCTTCGTGCTCAGCTCTAGATCTTCCCATAAGATTGTGGCTCCCTGTTTAGCTTTTATATCTATGCTGGTGTCAGTTTGTGCTACTTGTTGTAACTGCTTATATAAATACTTTGGGTAATAAAAGAAGGTTCCAAGCTAAAAGTTCAGTCATCCCTATGCATTTTCTTTTAATAACAAGTGACTAAGAAACATTTGGGTATTCCACCCTCCTTGTACCTATAAGCTACTAGCTTGTGACTTGATTCTTGTGTGTGTTGGCATGGCTAGTAGTAATGGTAGTATTACTGACAGTAGTAACTTAACTGGCAGCATTAATTTCTTAGCTATTGCTTCAGATAATAACATGTTTTTGTTCATCCACATGTTTGATTAAAGACGTGGCCAGGATACTGAAGGGTAAGGTGGTACCATATTTTATTGCATTATAGTGTTCAGCAATGTGTTTAATGTTCCAGGGAGAATTCAGAGGTAAATTGGATGGTGCCCAGATTTGAATGGGCAAGTGTCCATCCTATAATCAGCTGCCTGGCACCTGTATCAGGGTGTTGGCCAAAATTGCAAGGGCTGGATCAGTATCAGTAATGTTGGGTAACAATGCCCTTGAGGTGCTAGCGAGCATTATCTCACCTAATCCAGCAAAGCTTGTGAAATATAATAGTTAGCTAGCTAATTATTCCACCCTCAGCTACCACCTCCCAGACTTCCATTTAACTACATATTTACATCTTGTATACAAATATGAGTATCTCATCTATGTTATATAATAGCAAAGCTATGTTATATTGTTAGTAAGGGTCAAACCACTGCGCAGAACAAAGATCATATTAAACTGACCAATCATTGAGCTGTGTAATAGAATAGAATGATATCCTTTCCTCTGGTTGTTTGGTCTATCTATCAAGCCAGGCTGAAAATCCAGTTGTCCCCTGGCTGCAGTGATATATGTATGCAATTTATTATATGCAATTTGAATTAAATAGGATCCCTACTCCCCAGTCCTATGGTCTGAAGGCTGAACAAAATGAGCATTGCTTGTCTTGCAAACTGGCCAAGACAGAGACTGTTTGGAGTTTACCTTTAACATTGTCTTTAAAGAGCTGTTACCTCTAAGTGCAGAGGCACCTGCTTCTGTCTCCCTGCTGTGTTCCCTGAGAGATTTTGCAAAGTACTAATTAATGTATTATTAAAGCTTTTCTTGGCTTGGCTTTTGCCTGTGCACCTTTAATTAGATTAGTGGCTATGCCTGTATTGGCAGTATTAAACATTACGCTCTTGTTCTTCGGCTTGCATTATTATTTATTAGGCAGAGGCTTGTTTGCACTTGTTCTGTTCCTGAGATGTGGGACACATTTAGAATATGGATAGGGGCCAGCCAACGCGCTGAAGGAGCCAGTTGTTAATTTTTAGGATCCATAGGGGGATGTACTGTATGTGAACAAATATAGATACTTTCCCAAGGGAGGATATTTAGAAGTCACTGCTTCCCCTTTGTTACAACGGTGCCATAGGTCTAATTTTCAGCTACAGTTCACTAGGGGCAGTTGTTTAGTTGTAAATGTTTATCGATTATTGCTGTGCACAAATACAGCTCCAAGCAGCACCACTTCTCTGCAGTGCTTGTCATTTAAGGCAGCAGGTACCGAATGCTTTCAGAAACCCTACTGAGACATCTGGGTCAGCTTGTCATTACTTGTCTTCTATAAGGTATTTTCATATATTGTTACCTTGCCCTTTCAACCACTTTGATGTCCATGCCAGTGGTGAGTGCTCTGTACCATTCAACACTCAATGAGGACTCTGTTTCTCTATGGAGTTTGTCTGGGGACTGGGGTTGTATTTGTTGATCTGGACATGCTCCGTAATTATAGGGAGGAAGAAAGTGATGATGGCTCTCGTAACAATAGATGAATGGAGAAAGTGCCATTGCTATTATTCTTTGTATAGCGCTGCTATAAAAGTAACTGGAAAGGGTGCACTTTATCCAAATAATATACCGTGGGTATTCAGGTTGTATAATTAGACATCATAAGCACATGTTCAACCCACAATATTGTGACTATGTGATTAATGTATAACCAGCTAGGGTGTTGGGTTTTAGGTAGTAAATTGTTTGCCCTAGTATAGAAACAACGTTTTGTTGTTCGTTTTCATGATTCTAACTGATTTCGGCAAGTAAAAGCTGACTGTTGTTGGGTCATTGTGGGTTATTGGATAAGGCAAAATACATATCATGGTGTTTTCCTTTGTTGTTTTTTCTTTTGTTTTTGGCACACGTCCATTTTCTGCATTTTTAGTTGGTATTGATGGTGGGGAATACCCATATGATGCACACTTATTATTAAAACAACTTAAGTTAAACACACCAAAAAAAAGTGCATTCACATGGGCTTTCTTGTGCAGGGTAAAAATCCCTAGATTATGAATCCTTAAACATACTGAGGCCCATTCGTAACATTCAGTTGGTTTTGTGTTTCAAAATGTTTGTGATTGTTCCGAAATGTTCTATAATTACGATCTACAAATGGCGACTTTTCCATGTCCGTTTGCTTTGGGTTTCCTCTTTAGCTAGACTGGTGGAGAAAAAATTAAAATCTTGTAACGGGAGATAGTGAAAATATGAATGTAATTGCTGGAATAGTTAACATTTTTGAACTAACGTCATACAAACACCTAATAGCCTTTTGGTTTAAAAACTGACAGATTTAGCTCATGTTTCCAAATGGATTATACTTCATTTAAAAAAAACAATTATAATTGGTATTTAGCTACAATACTGCATTGCTCTGAATCCATTTGGAGGGAGGCCTCACGCTGCATGCTTTTTATATCCATAGCCACAAGACAGACAAACACATCTCCAGTTAAGATGTTGTATGTGGCTTTAGAAGGTTCTCAGATTATTTAAAGTCATGTTTAATTTAAACTTCAGCATTTTTTAGTGCAACATTTATAAGCTTCATGTGTGACTGTAAAACTTAAAAGCATACTGAGCTTAGGCAGACTTGGCAGTTACATTGAGTTGCGTTTACAAGTGTGAATCAATGCACATTTGACTTTGCAGGCATTTTAGAGACATAGAGAAACCCTTCAAGGAACAACTATTCAAGTGTGGGAGACTAAAAGATGTAAAGGTTTGAAGTCCTTTGGATGCACCAGCCACAACATTGGTTGGAGTTCCCTATATTCAGTAGATAAAAAGTTATGTCACTAAGCTCTACCTGTATCTTAAAGGACATACCGCCTGTATGAAAGTTCATCTGCTGATTGCTAATTTAGATTGAGTTAAGTTAATGAGTTTCTATAGTGTGTTTTATAGCTGTTCTAGAACAAGCTTCATCTACTAGAACAGGGGTGCCCAAACTTTTTGCAACAAGGGCCAGATGGTGAGGTGAAAATGTGTGGGGGGCGACCATTCAGCCCGACATTCTTTGAACCATTAACATTAAATTACAGGAATCGAGTAATCGTAGCAGTAATATTTGGGCACATTAGTGAAATGATCTGCCACTTGGTCTATACTGCTGCCTGTGTGCTGAAGGTGTTAGCAATAGACACGTACTGGCACGTTGTGACTCCATATTTCTTTAGTTTACTGTACTGGCACGTCAGTACGTCTATTGACACCTTCAGCCCGAAAGAAGTATGTGAAAACAGCGCATCTCTACGTGCCAGTACGTGTCTATTGCTAACACCTTCAGCACACAGGCAGCAGTATAGACCAAGTGGCAGATCATTTCACTAATGTGCCCAAATATTACTGCTATGGGATTCCTGATCGCACTGTGCTGGGGGGGCCTCATTATTATTAATTTCATGATGGAGGCTGAGGGCCGGTGTAAATTTGAAAACGGGCCGCACTTTGGACATGCCTATACTAGAATCACAGAATCACACTGTTACTAGCCAAAACGTGTTCTGCTTGTCCGTGTTTTGTTGGGCTGTTAAGGTGTCCACACGTGGCATGACTTTAACCAAATAGAGATATCAGATAATGAGCTATACATAGATAATGAGCTATACATATATTTAGATTGATTATATATGAAACTTTGGTTCATAAGAATTGAGAGTCTTAAAGGGGTTGTTCACCTTCAAACACTTTCCAGTTCAGTTGGTTTCAGATAGTTCACCAGAAATAAAGACTATTTGGTGACCATTTTTCTAATATTGAAGTGTAAAGTTTAATTGTTCACTTTCTAAAGCAGCTCTGGGAGCGGGGGATCGCTGACTCTTTAACTGTACTAAATTGATACATTTAGTTGATATATTTTGTTGTCTTTAACCCTGCTGAACAGAATCCCTGAGTTCCATTAGGGAACTAATCTCCCCGAATCTGCCTGTGTGGCCAGACTCTAAGGGCTAGTCCACACGAGGAGATTCGGGGAGATTTTGTCGCCTGGCAACTAATCGCCTCGTCTTTTGAGCGACTCTCTCCCCGAACTGCCTCAGCGTTTTTCCCCATAGGCTGCAATGAAAAGTCGCCTGCGCTAATGCACATGCGGCGATGGGTTTTCTATAGTAGCCCGAAGTTGCCTCACTGAGGCAAGAAAGCTGTTAAAATTGATACAATGGTTGCTAATATTCCACAGATACTGCTGAAAAAAATGTATCAACTAATGTAGCAAATTGCAGCTGTTCAGACTACGCCTGGATCACTGAGCTGCCAGATTGAAACACTAGAAACATGACCATTAAGCTTTAAACTTAAAGGAATGGTTCACCTTAAGTTAACTTTTAGTATGTTATAAAATGGCCAATTCTAATCAATTTTTCAATTGGTCTTCATTATTTATATTATACAGTTTTTGAATTATTTGCCTTCTTCTTCTGACTCTTTCCAACTTTCAAATCGGCGTCGCTGACCCCATCTACAAAACAAATGCTCTGTAAGGCTACAAATGTATTGTTATTGTTACATTTTCTTATTCCTCTTTTTATTCAGGCCTCTCCTATTCATATTACAGTCTCTTATTAATATCAGTGAATGTTGCTAGGCTAATTTGGACTGCTGAAATTGCAAACTGGAGAGCTGCTGAATAAAAAAAGCTAAATAAATCAAAAACCACATATTATAAAAAAATGAAAACCAATTGCAAATTGTCTCAGAATATCACTCTCTACATCACATTAAAAGTTAAATCAAAGGTGAACAACAATTTACTTTACTTATTCTAGTGCCTGAATACTTGCTTCCCTATCCATTTTTTAGCAAGACAAAGTAGATCAACCTGATAGAAATGCTCTGCTGCAACTAGGGTTTCTTTTGTTTCTTGAGTCGGCTTAATGTTTTTTCTTTTATTTTTTCTTAATCTTTTTTTTTTTTTAATACTACTTGACATAACATTTCAAATTTTCCCGAGAAAGAGGAACTCAGTAACTTAGTTTAAATGAGTGAAACAATGGAAACCTTTACTTTTTGTCAGTGATTCAACATTCCCATTTAACACTTTTGAAGAAAATCTGCTGAATGATTTTTATTCCAGATCGGTCTGAAATGTGTCCCGAGAAGAGCGGACAAACTCCCTCCAGATGTTGAGAAGTGTCTCTCAGCTCAGAGTATACAGTAGCTGTCTTTTATTCCTCTCACTTTTAACATGCCACTTCTCAGCAGTACTCATTTAAACCCTACTCTTTAAGTTTTTCCAAATAACCCGTCATATGTCTGACAGCACTGAATTGTAGGAGTCAAGAATATATCCCATTTGTTAGGAGAGCTGGAAGCTTCCTTCTGCACAGGGATGTCCAGCTTAGTGAATTATGGAAGTCTGCTGCCTGTCAAACCCTGTTGCTTTAGGGAAGAGCAAATCATTAGAACTAGTCATTACATGAATCATAGGATTTTAAATAAGTAATTTTTTCAGAATACATAAGGAACAGAAAAAATAAAAACTTTATAAATACTTGTTAATGTTCATGAGTCATTGGTCAAGTTCAGACACATGGCTCTGTCAGTTCAAAGGGACTTTTCCAAGACCACAAAATGTTGAAAGAGTCTTAGAGGAATTAAAATATTGTAAATAATTAAAATCCTTGTGTTTACATGATATCAGTTAGTTCTGTACGTTGGCTTCTGAGCACATTGAGTTCTAAACTGGTTCTCGGTTCCACTGACTGATTAGTTACTGATACCACTGAGCACATTATTTGTGTAGTAATTCACTGGTTATATGCAGGTTGCTTTTCAGTGATGCTCTGTACCTAGACTTCTGCAGGGCAAAAAGAAATGTTTATGTAAGTATTATTTTGAGAAGCCATAAAATACTCACACCTCCAGGGTCTTTACTTTATTTTATTAATATTTGTATCTGTACACATAAAAACTCCAGAAGCCCCTTGGGGACAACAGATATAATTGCCTGTTTCCCAGGGACTGGTTTAGGTCTATTAGTCGCTGTTGTGTCGTTTGTCTCGGCTGTCTTGGAATAGTACCAGAATGTCACATTTTTTTTATACTTTATGCTCAAGGGGGTCTTTTAGCCTAAATATATTCTTGAGCAAAAATAGAACGGCATTTAAAGGAAAAAATATATAACAGATGAGTGCGGATTTTAAAGTGCACTTTAATTTCATTGATATTTTAAACCTGTTCAACTATAACAGATTGCTGTCTCGGGGAAAAACAAAATGTCCTGGATCATAGAGCTCGATGAATGGTATTACTAATGAATGTTTCATAATAACACTTATATTGGCATTTTGAAATCTTTTTCCTTTAATCACGCTGTTTTAAATGGAAATGTGACTCAGAATCTTGTGCCCAGTTGTTCCACAGATTGCATAGGTTTTCCACACAAAGAGGGACTTCCTTGCTGTCCCCTCTTATGGGTAGTCCCAGTTTGCCACTGGACACCTTGGAAACATAACCAGAAATAAACGTGTTGTGCAGAATGCAAAGTGCAGTGTCACCATGTTTGTTATCCACAATGCAGCAGTTATCAGCTTAAGAGTGGCCTTTGTGGCCAATGCGTTAAAATGCGTGTGTTTGTGCTTCAAATTGGATGCAGTTGCGCTACAAATCTTTCAGATTTCATCATTTCCAGTGATTGCCATAAATATTTAATTTATGCCTAATTATTTAGATGCATGGGCAATTGATGCAAGTTGCTGTGGGAATCTGTAGCTCCATTGCTCCCCTTTGTCAGTAGTTGTACTGTGCTAAATTCAAAACAGGAGACTTGTATCTATATTAAAATGCAAGGAGCAAGGGTTTATTTTGTGTAACTGGCTGCGGCCAAATTTCCAACCATAACTGTATTTAGTGGTTGTCAATGACCCTTATAGTGCTGGACTTTTCATGTCTAAGTCTTGGGTGGCAAAGGGAATATCACATGATAGGGAACGTTTATTACTGGGAGATGTAGTTCAGTAATGGAGATCCAGAAGATGGGCATCCCTGATGCTGTGCACTTTCCCAACAGGCACCTTTCACAAGTTTCTATTGTCAGATGGAACTGGAAGCAAAGCACTTGTGCATATCATGAGCCAGTGAGTATGTTGCAAGAACAATATGACTGTCAGGGTGCAGGCTTGCTTTGCCCCTGTCTCCTGTGAAGCCAACAAAGGGAAGCATACCAGTCCCAGCTTGCTGGGTTCACAGTCAGCAGCACTTGGAAGTCAAGCTTTACCCCACCTCTGATGGAAATTTAATTTTTTGCTTTTTTTGCAATCCACCAGTCTGAGGCTTAGCTATGTCATAATAATTTAAAAAGGCAGAGCTTGTTCTGCTTTCTGCTGATGTACAGTATATAATGTATAATGAAAAAACACCCAAAAGTCTCTCCTTGTGTCTCCACTCTGAGTCTTAACCTTTTCATCCTCAAAAATAACAATGCAGAGCGTCATTCCACTTACACCTTTTCCTTCCTTTTGTTTGGCTCTTCATTTCTTGAGTCTGAGACTTGCAGCAGATGGTTCTATTTACAGTAAACTCCTGGGGCTTCATCCTAAGTGACTTTTGTTCTTCATTCAGATCCCTTACAAAGGAACCACTAAAACCTGACAAGTCATGAGACTGTTTTTTGCTGTCTGTGATTTACCACTTCATGTTTTTTGGATGTGACATAAGGAACTGCATTTGGGTATTGCTAAACCTGAGTTGGCACCTCTCATCATTTCTCACGTGAGCTGAAGTTCCTGTGATATATATTTCATATCTGTGTGAATATTATTCTGCCACATGGACTCCGTGCCACACAGAGAAGTCAGAACAGCAGGCAGTTTTAGAAGCGGTTGACTCCTCTTAGGCCACTGCCTAGTGGCTTGAAGGGATATAGTGTTGTAATTGTTGTGCTTAAATACCTTGTGTAGTATTGTTATAGAATAGTGTATTTACTTTACTTATGAAAAGGATCATAAAAATGTTCATTGCTGGCATGGAATGGTGTATCCTTGAGGTCTGTATGAACACACTGAAGAGACTACAGGTATAATATTGTTTTCTCCTAGACCAGAGTGACCCAACCTTTGGCCCTTCACAATCTACTGTCTTACAATTCTCGTTATTCTACCAATAGCTAGAGTCCACTCTAGAGCAGTTCCATTTCATTTATCTGGCTTATGCACATATATAGAAAACATTGCATGCCTATAATACTCTAGCATAGTAGATGAGACTGCAAGTCACCAGTCTTATCATCTTTGGCAAAGCCTAGAGCTCCATGGGGACTATTGTCCATTGGCATCTTGGGGCCCCAGGATTTCTGTATGTACAGTGAACCAACAATGCTTGGGACAACAGATTGAAAGTAATAGTAGCAGCAAGGTCCCTGTTAGGGCTGAGGGAAAGTGTCAGAAAGCATAATATGAGCAACAGGTAGATGTGAGGGCAGATGGTAGATAAGCATTGTCTGGAATCCAGACCCAGGTTAGAGCAAGTGCCAAGCAGCATAATCCAAAAGACAGGCAGAGGTCAAGTCAGAAAGACAAGAAGAGAGCTGAGCAGATTCTCTATGATACATACTGAATGTTGGCTTGGGTACCAGGGACAAATGTCTTTTCAAGACTTGTTATAGGCAACTAAAGTGGTTCATCAGAAGTGTCACCATTAGGATGTCAAGGCAATCACCCACATGTGTCCATGAGCGCAGGGCATAGAGCACCTTCTGGTGAGGCTTGCATTGTTTTTTTGAGTATTTGTGTAACCCTGCCATGATGGCACTTAATGTATGAATTACTTTACTGCCATTTATTTTGGCACTTTTCCAATTCAGTTTGGCTTGCCTGAAATGCATGACACCTAACACATTTTGCCTTGAATCACAGATTAAACGGAAGTATTCCAGTACTTGTACATCTGTGCTGGAAATCTTTATAACTGCATCACTTATACTCACCAGCAAATCCAATTCTTTTTATTGCTTGGTTGGATTGCATACAGAGGAATTTGTAGTGTATTATTTATTATCTAATTTTTATTGTCTAATTTTCTTTTGATAAACTATTAGGATAAACTATGATGATGTTGACTCCTGTCTTTACAGCTGGTCCAGCTTTCATTGCATTATGCTATTTTATTTCGTGTCTTACAGCGCTAATTAAAAGAATGCAAATTTCCGGTGTATACTATATAAATGCTCATTCTGTTTTTAGCAGTCAGAGATAAACTGCCACAGTGTCAGTTGGGTTTGCTTTCTCATGGTGTCTAATGGCTTAGAGATATTGCCCAAGAAAATAATCAAGTCAACTTCCGTGTGACCCTGGCCATCGGGATGTTTGCAATGACTCTTGCCAGTCACTTGGAAAAAAGGCTCCAACTTTGCCATTGGGTCTTAGGGCCCTGTGTTGCCATTGGCAGCCTGCAGTGGGGTTATAGACTTCTCTAATGCATTAGCATAGTATTGCTTTCTTTACCCATTTAACTGAATACCACACCTTCATGGGTACACAGAGCACTGGTTAGGAAACTAAGCTCCTTGCATCCTTTGTACGGGCCCTGTATTATCCCACCAAAGCTGCTGTTGGCAACAAGTTAGCTTTGTTCAGACAATGGGGCAGATTCACTATAGGACGAATTGGCTAATTCTAGCGTCATTTCACCAGAAATCCCATGTGCAGGGACATCGGCAATTTACTAACAGGCGTAGGGGACAATTCGATGTCTGCCGGAAATGCATTGCTGACGACTTGTCAGCATTCGTGGAACATTCGTTTGCTATAGGGCATTAGAGAATCTATTTTGTCTTTATTCAAGTTCCTTGGACATTTGTAATAAGTGGCACCTTCAAGCATTTGCAACAACATCACTAATAAAGATGTCCCTATGACTTTAATGTTATTAAATCCAAATTGACCTAAGGGTAAGAGGACATATGACATTTCGCTAGGCAAAAGCAATTGCGAGCGTCATTTTCGCTTTGAAACGATTGCTGAAGTAACACTAGCCAAATACAGTAGTCGCCAGCGTTTGGCGCCCAGGACACAACTTCCTAATTTGGTAACAAATTTTCGGCGTGAAAGTGGTCGAAGTGTGGCGAATCATTTTCCGGCAACAATTCGCCCCTTTAGTGAATTTGTCCCAATGAGATAACTATGATAGTCTCTATAGCATTGACAAGCACTGCATTAGACAACTCCCTTATTCAGAAATGGATCAGCATGACACCTGTTATCTTATACCAGTGCAGGGCACACACAGGCAGAGTATGTCACACACAGGGAGCATAGGGAGGCAGGAGAAAGGGATCAGGATCACTCTAAAATGTACTACATACAATGATACAGTGCTGGTGCCCCATTAGCATTTTGTATAAAGTGTAAACAGGTGAACAATGTGGGCAGTTTCAGTCTGGGTCTCAGGTGTGAAAAGTACAGGGCTTTAGGGGTGTGAACAATACAAGAGATTAGTCTGAATTTGAGGTTTAAACAATGCAGGGGACAGTTAATCTCTTTAGTGATACAATTTAAATCTTACACATGGTAAACAAAGCAGGTTGGTTGGGGGGCCACACAAGGGGGGGCATGCGGCCCGTGGGCTGCCAGTTGGACAGCCCTGGCTTATACTATTGGACAGTTTGTCACTTCCTTATCCAGTGCTTCTGATAACATAGGGCAGCCATCTACTAGCTGAGGATTATGGGTATTGTAGCTGAAACACATCAGGTTTTACTGCCACAGTCCTATGAAATGCAATATGCAGACGTTGCTTCCCGGAGAGAGACATACAATCTCTTGCTGACAAAGGTTCAGATTGCCAACTGTGCTTTTGTTATAGGTAATGCCAACTAGCTGCCAAGTGCAGCAACAAGGAAACTGATCTGGTGTATTTTAACAATTGCACCATGATCCAACAGCAATAACGCCACCATAGCCAGAGAGGGAAGATGAGGGTGTGCGGGTTTGTGTGTAGTTGTGTGTTTATGTGTTTGTGTTTTTGTGTATCTTTTTGCATTCACTCACACATTTCCCAACCTCCTGCATGCTTTCCTCTGCCGTCTACCTCAGTGCCGATGAGCAGGTCTGTCTAGTTCTTGAATCCAGAAATATGAGCCAAGGCTTTTAACCCATTCACAAATTGGACCTCTGGTCTCTGTAATTAAAAGCAACTAAACCTATAAAAATCATTGGCTCCTAAGTTGTTTACTAGAAAGACTTGCCCAGGCAGGCATCGTCTTTATACATGCATATTATTTATATGTATGTTGGCAGCTTGTTGCTGCTGCCTTTAATTACAGACCTCCATTTGTCTGTTGCTGTAGATGATCCACTTGACAATATAGGTGCGAAAAGGAACTGCTGCATTTTGCTATGGGTTTGCCACATGTCAATTCTAATATAGTTTGCTGGGGGTAAAAGAAATAACAGGGAATTATTTCTTGTATTCTTGGCCAAATATTTCATTTTCATTTGTTTTAATAACTAACATATGCATGCTAGGAAACCTGTCAATCATGGATGAGACCTTTTCATACAACAGCATCTAGTCCTTGGGAACTGGCAATATAGCAGCGTATATGCCACAGCATTCTGACGCACTGAATGTATTGTAGTTTTAAGCATTCAACTACATGGGTGACTGTGGAGGCTGTTTACAAACACCCGGATAGCTGACCATCCTTCTAAATCACGTCATAGACATTTTATAAAAATAGTTTTCTATGCCTTGCACACACATCTATTGACTTAAAAAGGCATCCCTGCTTGCTTGGTTATCAACGCACCACTAGCTATGTCATCCTGCCATGCATTGTGTTTGTTATGCTGAAATATATATATATATATATATATATATATTTTTTTTTTTTTTTTTTTTTATTATTATATTATTATTATTATGTGTATATGTGTATATATATATATATATATATATATATATATATATATATATATATATATATATATATATATATATATATATGCTGTTTAGATCCTTAATGCATTAAATGTCGTTGTTAAACAAAAAGTGAGTCATGATCTCAAATTAACCTGATTGTTTCCCCACCCTTTCTCTGTGGGAACTAAACTGTATTATAGGCTTTAAGCCTTAAAACATGGTTCCGAGAGTGCAGGGTGTGTGGTTTTTGTTCCTGTGTTTGCTAGATTGTAGTGTAAGAATGGACAGACCTCAGACACAGCAATTATAGGGTCCTAAGTACTGACGTCACTATGGAGAGGGAAACCCTGGGAAAAAAAGGACTGGGGCAGGGCAATTGCATGTTGTATTGGTGCATTTTATTTTTAACCAAATAGCTGGAGAAAATTTTACAGGGGAATTTTTTTTTTATTTCCTTCCTGTTAGAGGTGTTTCAAATATCTGAGTTATCCTTATTATCAGTCAAGTTTGTTTAAGCATATTGTTCCATAAACAAATACAGTGAGGGTATGGCAGACCCTGTGCAGAGAAGATTACATTTGGATATTTCAGTGTACGCATGGAAGCTGCCGTACTTGCTAAACTTGAGCCAACATATTGACTTGCCTACGCTGAATGCATTCACATATAATAAGTAAGCCAATATAATATAGTTTCAGCTGCTGGTATGTTCCAAAGCATTGTACAATAAAATTAAACCCTTTATTTTTACAGTATAAAGCTGGACTAGTTGTATTACAATCTTGTAAGGGAAATGTAAAACCTCAAATCACAGTAGCCAATGCTAGTGGAAAAATAACTCCAAATTGGCAATTATTTTTTATAGCTTGAACCAGCTTAGCTCTGTAGTTTTGTGAATAAAAATGTTATAGGTAAGCTTTATCTGTAGCAGCCATATGGAAAGCATGTAGAATTTGGCACAAAAGCATCCGCCGAATGAAAGGAGGATTTCAGCAGCAATTTTTCCTGACTTACTGTAAGCGACTGCCCATGCCAAAGCCAAGGAGTGTTTGGTAAGGGCAATGAGGAAATAACTGCAATATTGGAAAGGGGAACAGTCAGATGCTTACTTGGGACATTCCCCAAGGTTCAAAGCTCTGGATTCCAAGAATATTCTTTCCACCCCTTATTGTAAGATTGTGAAGTATGAGGACGTGCATCACCTTTCTGTCTGTGGGGAATTTTTGGGAAAGACATATGAAGGGTGTGTGTTAATTTAATGTAACACTGCCCCCCCCCCCCCTTTTCGGGCCTTGATATTGTCAGGGTAAGGGCATGATACTGTGGGAAACAGGAGTAAGACATAAGAGTCGGAGAGGGGAGGGAAACCTGCAGCTGTTAATCGGATGCTGGGAGTTGTAGTACAACAACATATTCAGTATTCCTCCAGGGAACTATTGTATAGCTTAGTGTAAAACCATATGTGCTTTCTGTCTTTCTATATTATCTGTCTATGTACTCAAATTCACAAGTTACATTATTTCTTACAGATTATTGACCTTGCAATATGGTGCAAAGCTGGCAACACTCTGGTACACCTAATAGATCCAAGGAGCTCCCCAAACTAATAGCACTCCTGAAATGTATTTATATTGCTTGGCCAATGTGCATAAGGGCTTGTCACAGGGCAGCTTTCTGTTTTTCATTCACCCCCCCCCCCGCAGCATTAGAGAATGGGCGGCTTCCATCTTGTTTGGCTAGCCTAGCTGGAGAGGTGGCATGGGCAGAGACCTGAGAAGTGTTCTTACAGATGCCTGGGGCACTGTCCCATTTTCCAGTGGGTGTTCCCTTTCCATAACAAAAGCATGGGAATGCATCTTTTAAAAGAAGTGAAAAAATTAACTGGAAGCAGCGCTGGGTGCAGGAGGGGAAGAAAGAAGCACTGGCAGAGCTGCTGCACATTTACACTTTATTTAATCCAAAGGTGTCAGACCTACCAAGCATTCTACCCCACTAACCCTCCCCAAACATGAGAAGAAACTGCAGATTTATGAAGCATCTGTAAGGTTGATGTATTAGGCTGCTGCTGCTACTGTGTTGGGTTATCAGAAATTGGTAGCAGTGTTAGGGTCTTGGGATATAAATAGGACATTCCTAAATACAAGTGAAATTCCTCAATGCTAGTGTAAACACATTGGAAGGAAGAGCTTTAGCTCAGGCCATGAGTGGCCTAAAGCACTGAACATACTGCCGGGAAAACCAAACACTCGCTGTCAGCTGGATTGCCCCTTGCACTCCCACCAGCCTAAATGTCTTAACCAAAATAACATTACATATAACATGAGGGCTTAGAGGTAGGACCCGAAGAATGACACAAATCACTGTCATTATTTGCATTTCTGTTTATTATTTCTCTGACATTTTGTTAGTTGCAGTTCTGCAATCAAAAAAGCCATAGGTTGCCCATCCTTCAAGAGGGGGAACTCCAAAAAGTCAAGCTGAGTTACATACGTGCTTTGTTGGTAAACTTTTAGAGGCTCAGAAGTCAGCTATGCCTGAAAATGGTGGGCAGCCAGGATAGCAGAGCATGCAATGTCCAGCTGTTGTGGAGTTGCCTGGTTTCTGGATGCTGGTATGACATGGCAGCTGTATGGGCTTCTCTTATTTCAGTCCCCCAGTCTAAATATAAATCATGCTTTGAGAATAGTTTTAACCTTTTTTCCCCAATGAACGTTTTTTTTTTTATAGCACAAGTGCACAGCTGCCTTTATATCCGTTACATTATATGTATGTGATTTCACAGGAACCCTTGATAGGATGGTACACATTCTCACGGATGGGTCTCGGGGGCATGTAACAGATCTTTTGGCTGCAAAGAAGCTGAAAGCTGTAGTTCAGCCCTGTACCTTTGTTTGCCTGTCTTTGGGTGCTGGGGAATGGAGTCCAACAATAAATTAAGGGCTGCAAGTGCCCAATGCAGAATGAAAGGAGTATGTAGGGAGTGATATTCTGAGATCATTTTTCATCATTTGTGGCTTTTGATTTATTTAGCTTTTTATTCAGCAGTTTTGCAGTTTGCAGTTTTATTAATCTGGTTGCTAGGCTCAAAATCACCATAGCACTGATTTGAATACGAGACCGGTATATGAATAAGAGAAGGTCTGAATAGAAAGATATGTAATAAAAAAAAAATAAGTATTCATTCGTTTTTTATATGGAATCAGTGACCCTCATTTGAAAGCTGGAAAGATTCAGAAGGCGGCGGCAAATAATTCAAAAACTGAAAAAAAAGGACAGTTGAAAGTTGCTTAGAATTAGTGACTTATAGTTAACTTAAAGGTAAACTATACCCCCATAATGAACACAAGCAACAGATTATCAAATTAAGTGGCATATTAAATAATCTTACCAAACTGGAATACATATTTAAGTAAATATTGTCCTTTTACATCTTTTCCCTTGACCCACCATTCTGTGATGGTCTGTGAGCTGCCTCAGAGATCAACTGACCAGAAATACTCAGAAATACTACAGCTCTAACTGTAACAGGAAGAAGTGTGGAAACAAAAGACAGAACTCAGTCTGTTAATTGGCTCATGTGACCTTACATGTTTGGTTTGTTTGTGTGCACTGAGAATGGTATAAGCCCACGGGACGGCCCTTGTTTTTTAAAATGGCAATTTTCTATTTATGATTACCCAAATGGCAAATACTATTAAAAGAGTGTATTATTATGAAAATGGTTTATTTACATGAAGCAATGTTTTACATATGAGCTGTTTTATGCAATATGTTTTTCTAGAGACCTACATTGTTCTGGGGGTATAGTTTTCCTTTAAAGGTGAACCACCCCTTTAAATGATGAAAAAAATATGTGTAGGGGTTAATGCCTATTCTTTATTTTATTTAATTTTTTCTTATTAATAACACTAGACTCATACAATCTTTTTTTTTTTATCAGTCAGGTGACAAGCCTACAAATAACTACGTATAGGAGTATATCCTTGTAACACACACATGGATATCAGGTATCATTGATAAGTGATATCGCTGGTGTCACATCACTCATTGAACCTTGTGTGATAGAAATAATGCACCGCCAATTTAAAATAATATAAATATATTATCAAAGATTTTATTACATTCTGTGATATCGTTATTGCCGCAAGGAAACTGGACAATGTGCAAGTACAGCCCTGCCAAACCCCCAGCGTGTGACTGATTGAGAGGTGGCAGGTGCCAGCTAAGCACTGGGCATGGTCACTGTGGTTTCATTCTGCGCAGGATTGCGCCACTGAAACCCAAGCCAAGGAATGCAACTTGTTTTGACCTCTCGGGCCTGCATTTTCCACATTCCTGTCAGCCAAGGGCCACAGATAATTGACAGAGCCATAGATTTCATATGTTGTACAGTCAGTCTCCCTTCACTGTGGGTTTCTACCAACGATTTCCGAGAACCTCTGAAAGCTTTCTGTAAAAAAAAAAAAGTGTTTTTTTTTCTTTTGTTTTGCTTCCCTTGAAAGGAATTTGCATATGATGGGCAGCTCAGTGACGCTTGTCAGGCTGCTCTATAGGCTTCTTTTCCTCAGGCAAGTCACATACTCGCCTGCTTCTGCTGGACATAAATCTGCGCTTTCCCAGAATCAATTTCCCTCGACCTAGAGAGAGATATCACAGATACTGGGAATGCTATTGTCATTATCACGCTAAAAAAGGAAATTATGAGGCAAACTTCCCTTTTTATCTTTTTTTTGTTTATATATAAGTGGGATTGCTGTCTTTTGCTTGTTAGGAGTATTGTCAGGGGCGATCCTGGTCATTTTGCCCCCCACGGCACTCATCTCTTCAGCGCCGGAGGGGGTCGCGGGCAGTCCACGTCGCGCTGGAGGGGTCGGGGGCGGTCCACATTGCTAGTGCAGAGAGCACAATTGCACTCTCTGCACTAGAAGAGCCGAATTTCCGAGTTGAAAAGTGGAAATTCGGCTCTTAGTTACCAGGAGCGGCATTTTTGCTGCCCCTGGCAACCAGGGGGGTGTTGCTGCCGGAGGCGAGTGCCTCAACTTGCCTCATTGGTAGAGTGCCCCTGAATATTGTGGCCAGAGAAGCCTGGCCTGCTCTTCTTGGCTGTTGTTTGGTATTAGCCCCTGGCTAGACAGATTAAATAGTACCGCATGTTGTGGTACGTGCTGTGGCTGCAATGAGGAAACCCGCGTAGTGGCTGATACGCGAGCACTTGCCGTTTCCTTTGTAACTTTTCCACTACATTCCTTAACTAAATGCCAGCTTTCCACGGCTGTTTTACGCCGCCTCCTGCTGAAGTGTAACGGAGTTATAGATCTTTGTTTTTCTATAATCATTCTACATCGCAAAAGCCGTTGCCCAGCATATGTATCAAATGCAGAATATCCTTCAAAAACTTGTTTCCCTGCTTTTTGAAGACTTTTGTAATTCCGGCGTGAATGGGGAGAAATTCTGCATATGTTTGAGAAACTGTTTGTAGAATAAAGTAGGCTCGCACATCTGTTTCTTTTATTACACCCTCCACTGCCCCTGTGGTTGTGAAGGGGTTAAAGGAAGTAAAGAGCAAATGCTATGGCTGTGTGAGAGCCAGTGCTGTTGATACCTCTGGAGGAAATCTGAGCTTGGTTGTTAAGGAGGGGAGGATGGGAGGACAGGATGCCAAGATTTAGAGGGGAAGATACACAAGGCAATCCCTTCCAGACCATGTGCCATTGCAGTGAGCAACCATCTACACCATCTCTTGACTAGACCCTTTCCCCAACACATTTGCAGAATAGCATCACATTGTATGTATAAATGAATATATTTAGCACATGTTTTTGTAGATATTTCTGATTGTAGGCACTTTTCACCAGCCAGGATAATAAGGCACCAGAGAAGCCTTACATATTCCCAACAAGCAGCAGGCCCCAAGGAGAGCCTCACCGTCCCTCTTGTACTGCTATAAATGAGAGGGCAGCGCTAGGGCTCAGATTGCATAACCAGTACCTAATAAGGTAATAAATACAGTAGATGTGTTAAATAATCTTATGAAGGAGAATATACATGTGTGCGCAGAAATGTAAATATGCTTAAATGCTGGCTCATGTAGCTGAATTTACTCTGTCCCACTGACAGAGAAACTAAACTGCTTCCTTTTATTCTGATTCAACTTGTCATATTTATTATCCCTTAAAGGGGTTGTTCACCTTTAAATGTACTTTTAGTATGATGCAGAGAGTGGTGTTCTGAGTCAATTTGCAATTTGAGTTATTTAATTTTTTATTCTGCAGCTCTCCAGTTTGCAATATCAGCCATCTGGTTGCTAGGGTCCAGATTACCCTAGCACTGGACTATGAATAGGAGAGGCCTGAATAGAAAGCTGAGTAATAAAAAGTAGCAATAACAATACATGTGTAGCCTTACAGAGCATTTGAGTCACTCACCCCCATTTGAAAGCTAAAAAGGGTCAGAATAATTCAATAATATATAACTATAAATAAGTAATGAAGACCAATTGAAAAGTTGCTTAGAATTGGCCATTCTATAACATACTAAAAGGTGAACCACCCTTTAACTGTATTACTCTAGATAGCAGTGGGAATGTGAGATAATCGTTTTTGGGAAGGGACTGTGGCTGTGGGATAGCAGGTATAGTAGGGAGAGATGGTGCTTATAGTAGCAGTGGTGCTAATAGTCTGTGGAAGGGACTATGGCTATGGTATAGCAGGTATAGTAGGGAGAGATGGTGCCTATAGTAGCAGTGGGGGTAATTGTCTCTGGGAAGGGACTGTGACTGTGGGATAGCAGGTATAGTAGGGAGAGATGGTGCCTATAGCAGCAGTGGGGGTAATTGTCTCTGGGAAGGGACTGTGACTGTGGGATAGCAGGTATAGTAGGGAGAGATGGTGCCTATAGTAGCAGTGGGGGTAATTGTCTCTGGGAAGGGACTGTGACTGTGGGATAGCAGGTATAGTAGGGAGAGATGGTGCCTATAGTAGCAGTGGGGGTAATTGTCTCTGGGAAGGGACTGTGACTGTGGGATAGCAGGTATAGTAGGGAGAGATGGTGCCTATAGCAGCAGTGGGGATAATAGTCTCTGGGAAAGGACTGTGACTGTGGGATAGCAGGTATAGTAGGGAGAGATGGTGCCTATAGTAACAGTGGGGATAACAGTCTCTGGAAAGGGACTGTGGCTGTGGGATAGCAGGTATAGTAGGGAGAGATGGCGCCTATAGTAGTAGCTTCTGAGAAGTTATCTTCAGTACCTTGTGACTCATTTGGACATTTTAGACCTTGTTCTGTAGATAACAACCCTTGTAAACATACAGTGTGTGCTATTTATAACAAAAATGAGGAACGTATAGAAGGCATGCTGTTTTTCTAAGAATCTGTTTAAGAAGTAAAGTAGAAATTGTTCAAGCATTGCACAAGTAAATTGTGCAATGCTATCTAGAAAATAGTGCAATAAAAAAAGAAATATATATATATATATATAGTATTAAATATAAATACAGAATATCATAAACTACAAATCAGGGTTTCATATGCAGAGACTGTATATAAAAATACAATAATAAATACATTAATAAAATTGACACATTGATAAATATGCTGTATTGTATTGTTATTTATATACAGAATTTCACATTTCTGATGCTGACAGATTGTAGTCACCTCATTTTATTATGAGAACTGAATCCATTCATAATTCCTTTTTATGCCTCTGGGGTATATGCAATCCATTCTCTATGTCTTTCAGTTTTGTTTTCTTTCACCTCCCCTCCCCAAGAGGGTGGAGGTGGCACGGTGTGACCCAACAGTGCAGCTGGTCCCATTAAAGGCTATAACAGAATGAATTGATGATATGTGCCTGGACCACTGCAAATCAGGGACATTCTTTAATTCAAAGAAACAGTAAAGCATATGATTCAATTTTGTTTTATGAGTCTCCAAGGTAGATGCAGCACTGTTTGCATATGTTTTGGGTTTTATACATTTGAAGGCCGGATTTCTAGGTGAAAATATTTTTCTTGCACCGGTTATGTGGCTTTGAAATGGATACAGTTTTTTTAATTTTTTTATTCCTCTTGAGTGAAAATAAATGTAATATCTGGCCTAGTAGGGAGTATTTTGCATTTGGCATTGGCCTCTCTTAATTTTTACAAGTGACTTTGTAGCTGTGTTATTTAAACTGTTATCGCACAATAAATCATTGACATAAGAACCTGCCTAATATAGACTGAACAATTAATGAATAATGGCAGAAGGCTGGAAAGCAACCTTTTAAAAGGATAAATGATCATAAAGGCATGAGATGTTTTTGGAATGTACAAATTAGTTACTTGTTTGAGGATGAATTACTGGAGCGGAGGCTACTCTTATTATCTGCTCTTTCATTTTGGGTGTGTGCCTTGGTAGTTGTGCAAAAGCACGTTACAGTTCAGTTATGGATGCAGAAACATCTCTTTTATCAAAAGCAAACATTCCTCATGTTTTTCTGATACTGGGCCCACAAGCACTGGGTGTGGGTTGCGTTATTCACATTTTGAATGCATGTACATTCAAAGGCATAATAAACATATGAAGTTTAGGGCATGTTCAGCTAAGTGGTGCACAGTATTGCCCCCTGTCATTTCCCATTTGATCATGGTAGGATCTAAGCTGGCAACCATTACAACCTGTCTGCACCCTCAGCAATTTAGTTTGAAAAACTGTACAAATTAGGTTGCATTAAAGAAAAGTGAGAAGGACAGGAAAAATCAAAGGATTATGGACATTTTAGTTAGTTTTTCAGTGTTTTCGATGACCTTTGTCCAGGGGCCCAGTATTGTTTGATATACACAACCCCCTGTTTCCAAAGATACTAAATTACCCCCGTCCTCTTGCAAAGATATTAAACTGCTGGTGAAACAGGGGCAACAAGGAATGTGCATTGATCAAACCCTTCTCTTTTGTACGTTTGTAGCTAAGTTGGATAAATCAGTCGCACTTCCATTGTACATTTTATTTATTTTATGTGGCCTTGGAGTGTACCCACCCACCCCTTTAAATGGGTTGTTCACCTTCAAACACTTTTTTTCTGTTCAGTTGATTTCAGATTGTTTACCACAAATAAACGCTTTTACTAATTACTTTCTATTTTGTATTTGTGACCATTTTCTAATATTGAAGTTTAAAATTTAATTTTTCACCTTCTAAAGCAGCTCTGGGAGGAGCTGAGGGGGTCGCCGACTCTTTTACTGTTTTACATTGATTAATTTAGTTGATACATATCTTATCTTTGGCCCTGCTGAGCAGAATCCTTGGGATTCAATAAAAGGCAGCTGTTAGAATTGGTAGAATTGTTGCTAAATATTCCAGAAATACTGCCAGGAAATGTATCAACTAGTAGTATCAACTAAATGTAGCAAATTGTAACAGCACATGCTCCTTAATCACTGAGCTGCCAGAGTGAAACACAATTTTTTGCTGCATATAATTAGAGGGAACATTGATTCATAGAGATAAAATATAAAACTAAAACTTTGTATAGTAGAGCTTTAATTCATTGCCAGCCTCTTTGCACCCTGAAGCCACTGGGAAAGAAATTTTGTTTGCTAATTAAACCACATAAGCACTGATTGATTCATTATCGCATGGAAATGTCTGTTGATGTTAATGAGAGTTTCCAGAGAATAATGTGCCATCTGGCATTATCACAGTTTAATGAGTAACACAAAGGGTAGCAGAATGCAGTTACTGGGAGAATTGTGGGTACCTCTTGCAATGGGAAGACAAATTTCCTCGGTTTCCAATTATAGACTGCGATTGACTATTGGTAGTCCCTATGTGAACTGGCAGCCTACAAGAGGCTCTGTTTGGCAGTATACATGGTTATTATGCAACTAAAACTTGCCTCCAAGCTTGGAATTCAAAAATAAGCAGCTGCTTTGATGCCGTTGAGAGCAACATCCAAGAGGTTGGTAACATGTTGCTCATGAGCCAATGGTTGGGGATCACTGATTTAGTAGTTTACTAAGGGAGGCCTGGATTCAGTTCCTGTGCCAACTAGTGTGCCTAGGGCAAGACACCTAATTACCCATTTATAAATTGACCAAAGTACATTGTCCAAAAAAACAAAACCAAAAAACAGACACAGAATTTTGTCCAAGTAGATCGTTCTGTTATTTATGCCTGATATTGTCCGCAAGTTGCGCCTGGTATTTTAGGGGCATAATATGGGCACCTATGGACATCGACTTGCATAGCCCTTAGTGACATATCATTTCTGAGGCGGATGAAAAGGCACATATGGGCTTTTGAGAGCCATGTACATTTATTCTCTCTCAATTCTGGCCTTCTATATTGGAATACCTTGTGCATTTAGCATCTCTGGATTACTAAAAAATATGCAATTGGTGCAAACCGCAGCACACACTTTGCATGGGTATAATTATGTGCCCATTACAGCCCCAGCACTGGTGCTATCTCCTGTAGACTCCTGTAATTTTTCCACTCTTCAGGCTCAACATTAAAGCTCAATAGGGTAAGGGTGGTTTTCGAGTGTCTGACTATTACTATTTGGAATTCTCTCCCTGATCCATTAAATAGCTTTAAGAAGGGGTTGAATGGCTTTTTAGCAAGTGAGGGAATACAGGGTTATGGAAGATAGCTCATAGTACAAGTTGATCCAGGGACTGTTCCCATTGCCATTTTGGAGTCAGGAAGGAATTTTTCCCCCCTCTGAGGTAAATTGGAGAGGCTTCAAATGGGGTGTTTTGCCTTCCTCTGGATCAACTAGAGTTTCCAGAGAATAAGGCAGTTTATATATAGATTATATACAAACTAACTTACTATGTTACTACAGTATATATGTGTAATATACAATTGGGAAGGGCAACCAAGATTATTTATGGTGTATACGATATTTCACGGAGATCTATCAGGGATGACTGCCGACATGTTCTGAGGCTTTTGAGGTTTAACTCTTGGACCTCACAGTAGGATTGGGTTTTGTCTTTCTCATAGCTATACTTTTATTTTAGAGGTGTAAGCAACTTCATAATTAGGTATATGCTTGTATCAGTGTTTCTGATGGCCAGTATCTACTGTTTAGTGACTATGTTTACTAATGGTTTACGTAAATTTCAGCTGCATCATATCATGTTCCCGACAGCCCTTCCTGAATGAAAGGAAACAACAGAGATGAGATGCAAATTGTGAGGAAAGCTATGTATTATAGGTATATCCATGCCTGTGAATAATATAGTTTGTGCAAGCTTTTATTTAGTTTAAGATATACTGTAGTTCTCCATGAAGAAAACTAGACTGGCATCATTTTCTCAATGTAATTCCAAACACATTTAGGCATGCTCCGAATCAAGGGTTTAATTTGGGATTAATCCACACCCTGATGCTCTTTTGCATATTACTGATAATAAAACACCTGTTAATACTTAGTATTTATTATTTTCGAAGCTGTACTTCAGTAGAAGCTAGAGAGTTCTGTGTTAGCCTATAAATATTAAGGCCCACACTAAGGGGGTTATTTACTAAACTCTGAATGCAAAAATCACGATAAATGTGTGATTTGTTTTATAAAATCAGACTTTTAAAAAAAATCAAGAATTTTTCAGAATTTATTAAACCCAGAGGATGGGAAAAGTCTGAATTTGAAAATCCGGCATCTCAGACCAGTCGAGGTTGTATATAAGTCAATGGGATGTACGCTGGGTTTTTAGCAATACCCAGAAGTTTTCAGGCAAAATTCTGAGTTTTTGCGTGAAAAATCTGTAAAAATCATGAAAATCGAATGAAAAATCCCAATAAATCGTGAAAATAGTTTTTTTTCCCCAAGTTTTTTCGGATTTTTTCACGCAAACAAAATTTTCGGGAAAGTGTATTAATAAATAAGCCCAAAAAACCTGTGTGAATTTGGAGTTTTTTTCAGAAAATATTGAGATAAAATCGGACCTTAGTATTTACCTAAGATGCATCCAACAGCTAAAGGCATTTCTGATGGTGCTTGTTGATTACAACGCCTCTCATAGCAGAAATAATGCTTAATATTGCCTTTAAAGGGACAGTTCAGTATAAAAATAAAAACTGGGTAAATAGATAGGCTGTGCATTATAAAAATGTCTCTAATATAGTTAGTAAGCCAAAAATGTAATGTATAAAGGCTGGGTGTCGAACAGAACACAACTTCCTGCTTTCCAGCTCTCTAACTTTGAGTTAGTCAGTGACTTGAAGGGGGGCCACATGGGACATAACTGTTCAGTGAGTTTGCAATTGATCCTCAGCGTTCAGCTCAGATTCAAAAGCAACAGTTATGGCCCATGTGCCTTCCCCTCAAGTCACTGATTGGTAAGTGCCTGGTAACCAATCAGTGGAAACCAAGAGAGCTGCAAATCAGGAAGTAGTGTTCTGGCTATTATGTTAGACATCCAGTCACTCCAGCCTTTATACATTATGTTTTTGGCTAACTAACTTTAGTATATAAGAAACATTTTTTATTTTGCACAACCTATCTGGGGGGCCCAGCTTCATGGCCTGCACCCGGGCACGCCGTGGTAGATTGGGTGCCAATAAACCGAAAAGTGGGGAAATTCTGGTACACCAGCTCTCTCCTCTTTTTGGCTCTTTCATGACTAATGTCTTCATAATGAGCAGGCACTTGATACCATTCTTTATATCATAATAATAATAAAACAAGAATATATTGATATCTCATGACCCCCCCACGAAATAGAGCAATTTATAGGCATTCAGATCCCCCCTAACCATGTGTACAATGCCACTACCTGTGCTCCCAACAGTACTGTACCTGTTTAATTATAAGCATCACATTATGTACTATAATATTTGTATTATATATATTTTTCTGTAAGTGAATTTCTTTGTTTAAATTTCACAACATATTCCTCTGCTGCAGACATGTCAATTACTAGCTAACGTACAGCATGTTTATTTGGAACGTATCTACTAAGCTGTATTCATATGTTCCTAGTGATTCACAGAGCTGCTATCAGACTGGGGTAAAGGGGGGAGCAGCAGAGGTTACTGACTCACCCCACCTGGGAGTTCCCACGGCCTTCTGCGAGAACTGGCACATACCCCAGTGCTTTTTGGCAACATTCCTAAACCACCTTGACATGTACAGAGGAGATATACATATATTCCCATGCTGTTTTATGTATAATGTGGTTACTTACTCATCTCTTCTTTTTGCTAAAGAAAGAGGTGAATATTTTTTATATTGATGTATTTAAGCATTGGCCAGTTTAAGTAAAGTGTTGGAAAATCACAAGCTGCTTCCCGGGTGGTGGTGCATTTACCTATCTGTGCAATAGTCAATCCCTTACAGTTTGGCCACTATTCTGCAAATAGCTATTGTGTTGTATCTGCACTAGTCTGATAATTGCAGGTGACTAATTCTTGATCCACTGCAAGGAACTTAAGATGGAAATGTATTTGTCTATATTTATGACCAACAAGTGCAGTCTTGTTGCACAGTCTTGTTGCACAGTCAACTGAGGCATGATATGTTTCTGGACCTTTAAGATACATCTAAAACATATGTACAAAACCTTCAATCAAATACTTGGGACAGGGAGCTGATATAGTAAATAAAGAAGTATTTATGGAGGGAGTTATGATTACAGTGGCGGTTTTAGGGTCATGGAGGAATGCCCTCATCTCCCTTCATCTCACCTTGTTGCTAAGAGATCAGATAACATGGGGGGGGGTAATTAAGAAACAAAAAAAGGGTTCCTCATGTCTGGTTTCTTATCCAAAGGGGCCAAAGCCTGTAAAACAGAGCAAAGTACAGAGAAGGGCAACACTTCTGATAAGAGGAACAAGTGGAAATATCCAGTTGCACCAGAAGAAGGAATGCCAGGCCCAAAAGAGCTTGCTATTGAACTGGCTACTTGTGATGTCTGGTGTACAGGAATAGTGAGTAATAGATCCCAGGCTGTTATTGTGTGTGTGTGTAAATGGAATTCTTTTATGTATTGTGAGGCTGGTTCACTGTAACAAGATATTTAGGTCTCAGCATTTTGAAGCAGAGAGATGAGGAGAACACAGGTGACTGCGATGCATGAAGGAGAGGCCAAATAACATATCTTGGTATTGTCTATATTTATCCACACACTGGCCTCATTATCCTATTTCCCCACATTCACAGGATGAATTATATTAAAGTTATGATGTCATACAACAAGAAGCCTATAGAACCAGCTTGGGAGCTATAAAAGTTTGTTTGAAGTCTTTATGTGATCCCAGGCTTTCAGCTGTACAGTCCTTACACACTCTTGACATTTTCTCTTCAGAACTAGGAGCAACAACCTGCAGACCTGTAACTTTTGTTAAACTTCAGCTGTATTGGTGATTCTAGGTGCTGTAGTGTAGTAGAGCTAGAGCTTAGGTATTTCCACTGTAGATAGCCAGCTTTAGCAGTTCACTGTACAGCCCTTACTAATATTTGTAGGTGGAAAAAACATGTTCAATCCTTTGGTCAAAAATGTCCGATATGCTTGAAGCTGATCCAGTGCAATGCAATTGCTTTCTTTAAGTCAAACGTGTAAAGCGTGACGTCCCCCGATGACAATGGAACAACAGTATAGAATATGCTGGTACACTGGCCTCAGTGTATGTCCAGCTTTAAAAAAAAAAAAAGGGGGGGTTTCAATCTATCTGAGGAGCAAAAAATAGCTTGGTCCAGCTTTAGATGCATGAACCAGCAAAGTTGCTTGTTTTCTATCCAATCAAAAGTTGCACGCTGCAGTTTAGAATGAAAAAATAGTGAATTCAAGGCTCGAGTCTTGTATTACAAGGATAGGATCCGTTATCAGGAAACTGTTTATCCAGAAAGCAATAAATGACAGGATGACATCTCCCAAAATCTCTATTTTAATCAATCATTTAAAAAAAATGTTTAATTATTTCGTTTATCTTTGTAATAATAAACCAGTACCTTGTACTTGATGCAGACTAAAGGTGGCCATAGACGCACCGACAATCTAGTACTAAACTAATTTTCGTACGATATTCGTGTGTGTATGGTGGGAGATGAGCCGACCAATGAGTCGTCGGCTTGTCGATCGGGCTGGCAGAAAATTTTTATGGGGCACCTTTGAAGGCACCCGAACATCAGCCATTGTTAATGCTTGCCAGCACCATATTTTCACAGCTTTTATTGTGAAGCTCTATGGCCCATGTGTATTGCTGTTTACTGTCCCAAAAAGTGAAGCGGCACTGTATGTAGCTGCAGAGTAGATGCCCCATAGACAGATGGCTGTAGACAGTGTGTCAGTAAGCCACAGTAACAGCTTGGAAGGAATGTGTCCATACAGTAGCCGTGCAAGTTCCCTCTCCCTTCAACAAACTCCCAATCCTTCCTCAAAGAACAAGGCACTTCCTTCCTGTACTGCAGACATTGTTGTTGATAAAGGTGAGTTGGGATTTCCACTTTTTTCCGTTTCAGGAGCGGCACGGACTTCCTTGCCAGGCTTCTCCGATTTGCCTTTCTAATGTGTTTGAGGCAGAATGAATGGGTATGCCTTCTGCACAGTCGTGCCACTACATCCCATTCTACTTTCAGATAAAATATAAACATTAGAGGTAATATGAACATTTCCAGTGAATATGCTATTTCTTAAAGGAAAAATATGGGATTTCCATAGCTATGTGGTTGCTAGGGTCCAATTTACCACTAGCAGTTAGGCAGTGGCATGAATGAGAGACTGGAATATGAATAGTAAGAGGCCTGATCAGAAAGAGCAGTAAAAAGAAGCATCAATAAAATTGTTGCCTTGGAGAGAAATAGTTGTTTCGGGTTCTGGGCTTAGTGACCCCCATATTAGGAGGCAGAAAAGAAAGGCAAATCATTCAAAAATTAAAAAATAAACCACAAAGCCTCAACTAAAAAGTTGCTAAAAGAAATTGCAAATTGTCTTAAAATACCACTAACTGCATCACACTGAAGGAGTTTATTTAAGGGGACTCTGTCATGATTTTTACGGTGTAGTTTATTCTAAATTACACTGTTGACACTGCAAATAATTCACTTTTCAATAGAAAATTTCATTCCTAACCCGACAAGTGTAATTTTTTAGAAGTTGTAATATTGGTGTGTAGGCAGCCATTTCAGGTCATTTTGCCTGGTCGTGTGCTTTCACAAAGAGCCAATGCTGCACTGTGGAACTGCTTTCTGACAGGCTATTGTTTCTCCTACTCAATGTAACTGAGTCGCAGTGGGACCTGGATTTTTACTAGTAAGTGATGTGATATCTAACAGGGAGCTGTTATCTGGTTACCTTCCCATTATTGTGTTGAGAGGCTGCTGGGGGGGGGGTGATATAGCTCCAACTTTCAGCAGAAGCAGTAAAGAGAGACTGAAGTTTATCAGTGCACATGACTGGGGGCACCTGGGAAACTGACAATATGTCTAGCCCCATGTCAGATTTCAAAATTAAATATTGAAAAATCTGTTTGCTCTTTTAAAAAACGGATTTCAGTGCAGAAGTCTACTTGGAGCGACACTATTAACTGATGTGGAAAAAAACATGTTTTCCCATGACAGTATCCCTTTAACGGTGAACTAACCCTGTAAACCAATGGGGCTCAGCTGTTCTTTGAAACCCCAAATATGACAGAAAGTTAAGCACAACAGCCAGGCTGCAGCTTTGTTTAGACAACAATAAAATATGCTGGAAAATATAAGCACAGTAAAAACCAAGACTGTTGCTTTAAATCAATATGGCGGACAGAAATAAGTAGGGTAATTTCTTCATTTTGGTGTTACTTGACCTCTAATTATTTTACCACTTTGAAATGGCCACAGTCATTTTGAGCACACGAGCACTAGTAATAAATGACTCCCACTGATACTCAAGTAAATATTAATTTTCATTCACATTTGTTTGCCTTGTCTTGCAATGTTTGTTAAACACTGGGAGTTGACTAGTACAGTTTTTATTTAAGCCTTATTGCCGTTCCCTTTTATAGTACCAACTCTGAGGCAGAGCAGTTTCAATTAATGTCATTTAATGAACCCTTGGGCTATGCACTCACGGGTGGGCAGCCTCCATTATGAGGTGTAGCTGCATGGTGCCATGTGTGTTTTTTTTATGTGTTCCACTAAAGGCACAAGAAGAATTAGGGCTTAACCAGGAAAGCACTGCTGAACAGAGAAAAAAGTTGCTTTATAATACTCACTTGCCACCAATTATCCACCTCCTATGCTTTCCATGTGTTCTAGTCTTGTTTCTTTTAGATTGTAAGCTCTTGTAAACTGAGTAATGATTTCCCCGTGCCATATAATTGGTATACATGTATTTTATGTTAATAGCATTGTTGGAGATGATGTTCACGCTAGGCCAATGTATAACAGTATTGGTGCCACATTAATATAACTGTGCATTTTTGTGTGATGTAGTTCAACAACCATGACAAGAGCATGAACTTAGTAGAGTCCTGCACGGGTCCATTTTTCGGGACCCGTATCCGCAACCTTCAATCTGCAGCCGGCAACCCGGATTCTAACCCACTTGGACCCGCTACCCAACCCAACCCGCAACTACCTTATCCGGAAGTGCTGTAATTGTGACATCATCGGAAGTATGCGTGATCAGAAAAAAGTTGCAAAACAGAAAGTGCTGTCATTGTAAACCGGAAGTGACATCATTGGAAGTAGACATGATCAGAAAAAAGGGTAAAATCGCTATTGAGAAGATCCACGGCCCGACCAGCAAACCTACAGAACCGCCAACCCGCGTCTATACTCACACCTGGAACCTCGTACCCGACCCGCTGCAGGACTCTAGCGTGAAGGCTAAAAATTCCTGAAATGGGTTAAAGGAATAGTAACACCAAATAATGAAAGGGTTGTAAAGTAAAGAAAATCTCATGTAATGTTGCCCTGCACAGGTAAAACTGATCGGTTAGCTTCAGAAACACTACAATAGTTCATATACAGTAAACAAGCTGCTTTGTAGCAAAGGTGGAAATTGATAAAGGGCTATATAGCAAAGGTTAAATAGTGGATAACTGATAACACCTTTATGTTCTATAGAGCTTATCTGCTATCTGCTGTGTAACATGAGCCGTCTCTCCTTTGAATGGCTGTCCCCATTGCTACACAGCAGCTTATTTTTGTATTACTTTAAAACACTTTTATTTTTAATTGTTACTGTTCCTTTAATCTCTAATAGGATAGAAACTATCACTGCTGGTCAAGTATAACCTTTGTGCTGGGTCCTGTGTCACTTACCCCAGCACTAATGACGACAACAATGAACAGCTTCTCCTATTGCGAACACTGAGTGCCATTAGCTTTAAAGGCTGCCCATCGTCAGTACCAATGTTCTCAATGTTGCGGGGAAATATGCGGGGAAGCCCTATAAGTTAAAGGCAGTTGTTTATCTCTTTGTGGCTTATAACACATTGGGAGACATTCCAGCACCAAGAAATGCACCACGAAATTTTCCTGAAAGTGAATATATACACACATTTATCTGGTGAAATATAGACCTATTGCAACCATGACAGCAGAATGTGACTTGCAGTTGAACACAACCTATTATCAATTACCATGCACTTAACAGTTGCACCTTGGTCAGTGGTCTTTTCAGGTTGTGCGCTGCACCTTATGGCAGATTAAAGGGGTTATTCATCAAGTTCCCAAATTGATCTCAATATAGGCTGCTACAAACTCCGATCTAAGCCGTTCAGGTTTTTAACGCTTATTTATTATGACATTTTCCCGAAAATTACCGTTGCAGGAAAAGCTTCGATTTTCAAGAATTTTTCGTGAATTTTCCCTGAAATCTCCGAATTTTTTCGAGTTTTCACCTGAAAGCTCCGAAAACATAGTGAAATTGCCTGAAACCCCCCAACACAACCAAAAATCAATGGGACTGTTCCCATTGACTTTTATGCAACCTCGACAGGTTTGAGATGCCGTGCTTTTATATCCGGGCTTTTTAGCCCCCAGGGTTTAATAAATTCTGAAAAATTTGTGATTTTTTAAAAAGCCTATTATAACACACAAAAAAATCACAAATTTTTTGGCTTTTGGGTATTCAGAGCTTAGTAAATAGCCCCCTAAGAGTATGGCACAAAATGCAGAACACATGGTTGTTGGCAACAAGTAAGTAAATAGCTCTCTTACCCTTCTAGTTCATTGGGCTCCATAACCTGCACATCTAAATGATGCAAGCTATGATCAAACCTGTCCCTTAGCTTTGCCAAAAAATACATGATGCAAAAAGCATTAATGTCAATGGCCATTTTTTAGCTGTGACCAGTTTTCCCACTACTTTTTCAAAGCAAAATACATTGAAGTCTATGGGTCAGATTCACTAAGTGCCGAATTTTCGCTAGCGTCCACTTTGCTCACATTGCAACACTTCGCCAGGCGTAAATTCCCCACGACAACGTTGCGTCCAGGGTGCTGAACACTGGCGAAATTTCGCTATCGTTACTGCAGCTAGCATTGCCTAATTTGCATACAGCGGGAAGGTAAAGTTGAATGGACGTATATGTTGCAACAAATACATAACACTACACAAGCCCAGGAAACCTTAATAAAATAAAATAGAGTTGTTATACTGCCCTGCACATGAGCCCAGTGTATAGTTTATGTGCCATATGTTAGGAAATGTAGGGGGGAAGCCATGTACCCCAGAAAAAATTTACAATCTTTTGCAGCCTATCAACCTGAAAAATGAAGTCGCCAGCGTCTTTTGGGACTTAGAAAAATGTGCATCTGTTTTTTGAGGAACACCTATCTACTCTATTGCACTTCGCCTGGTCTAAGGTGGCGAAGGCAAGTCTGGCGCAAGAGGTAACGTTCAGTAAAATCCACATCTTAGTGAATTTGTGTAGTTACGTCCCTTCGCCAAAGTGCAACTTCACCAGGCATAAGGGAGCGAATTACCTCTAGAGTCTATCTCCTTTGCTAGCGAAGTTACGCCAGTGCCCGTTAGTAAATTGGTGAAGCAACGCAATGACGTTACGCTGGCGATTTTCGCTGACGTTAGTCACTTCGCTCTTTATTAAATCTGCCCCTATGGGTGAAAGCTTTGCGAAAAAAATTTGCTCACCACTATGAAGGTGTTCCACAGGACACCCACACACAAATGCCAAATGCCAAAAACTAGTGGGGTGCAGCTCTTTGTGCTTCATTCTAGGAGCACAATGTGCTGAACATCAGGCTGCAACCCACTGGGTAATGTACAGAGTACATAATACAGGATGCTTTGTGCCAGGTTTTTGCACTTTGCTTCATATATAATAAATGAGCTCTGTTCTTAGATGGGATGCTTAGCCACTCATTTTATTAGTTGAAGTATGCTTGAATATCTCCAACTGTCAGTCTTAAGTGCTCTAGTGTTGACTGAGGTGTAGCTCAAGCCTCAGGTCATTAAATAATTATGCATATAATTATGTTCAATCACATGTTTACCAAATTTTTAGTGCTCAGCATGTTTCATTTATTCTACTTTTACCTTCATTGATTTCCCAGGCCTCCTTAAATGGCAACAAAGCTCCATGCTAAACCTTAGCTCTAAGATTTAATTGCAGTTATGTAGATGAAAGCCTTAACCGTTCATGCCTTGATTTGAGATTAATATTTAATTGCAGCAACATAGACAAAAGCCTTACACATTCCATGCCTTAGTTTTATTACAGGAGCATAGGTGAAAGCCTAGTGCATTTTGTGCTTTGATAATTAGATTTGATTGTTAGAACTTAGATGAAAGCCTGGCACTTTTTATACCTTTATTTAATATGTAGATTGTATTGCAGAGACATAGACAAATGCCTTAACACGCTTCGTTCTTTTATTTGCTGGATTTTATTGCAGAAATACAGACAAAATACCGCAGCATTTTGTGCTACAAAATCTACATATGAAATCAAGACACAGAACACTTAACCATTTGTCTATGTTCCCGCAATGAAATCTATGTTTTTTTAACAGTGAAGCTGAAGGTCTGGGGAATAATCACCCAGCCCCCACCCCTACACCGTTGGTGAGCTATTGCACTTTTGTTGGTAGTGTGCCATTCTCTAGTGTAATTATAAGCTTCATTATCTGATGAGATCTAACCTAAACTAACACACGCTGGGTAAAAGTACCTACATGTAATTAGAGAGCTTGAAAACATCATAGAGTTTTAAAAAAATTTCCATTAGCACATTTCACTCTTCCCCCACTTCCCAGGTATTTGGGGAAGCTCTGTAGGTAAAACAATCTTGTAGCCAATGCTATATATAGACTACAGAGTCGTGACACTGACAAAGGGCAGCTTGCACAGGTTTTAGCTAGTGCAAAGTGCTCCGACACACCTAAAGGCATATTTGTATAGAAGCAGCTTGTATAAGAAGCAGAAATACATTGTGGAATGCCTACGGTATATAACATAACACATCTTTACTGCTTTTGTGTTCAAGTGTCACCTTTGAGAAGAAAACTCCGTTTAGAACAAACACTACCATTCTTTCTGGGAATGGGATTAAACACCATATCCATGTCGCTTTAGAGCGGCATGGGAACAGATACAGCTATGTCCCCATTGTTATATCTTAGGTAAACATGAGCATATTCCATGTAAGGGTTCCGTGGTGACTGCCTGGGAAAAAGACAATATAAATCAAATGGGTATATTATACTGGCCAGTTCTACGAATCTCATATGTAATAATTGTTGCTTATGTCTGTTTTTATGAGTACAAGAAGGGCACACTCATGGTATCATTTTTGGCGCTGCTACTGGATCAGGTTGAATTGCTCCTTGTCCACACAACCTGTATAGAAGATCTAACTCATTAATAACCAAAGGAATAGAAAGAATTATATCCCTTACCAGAAAAGCCTGTCCCTCATGGTTTAATGTTGATCGTTCTGGCCCAGCTCATATTATGGTGCTTTTTGTCTTGCAGTAGATTTGAGTGCCCCAGTCAGCACAATCTTGACTCAAGCCAATCCCATGGCATTCCAGATTGTCCATCGTCTTGGTCATCACGCTGAGCCAACACTCTTGCCCATCAAGCAGTCCAAGCAACAGCTCTTCTCAAATCTCTCCCAGCACCAGCCAGTGGAACACCAATTGCGGGTAGGTTTTTGTAAGCATTTTTGTTGTTGACCCTTGACTCTGGAAAGATAAATATGACAGTATCATATTTTCAGCATGGTATGGTCTTTGTTATAAGTAATTAGGGGAGAACAAGGTGCTCCAGAATTAAATGTAAAGTAACTCACCAAACAGTGAAAGCGGTCTGGGTGCACCAGCCCCAGACCCCCAGCTTTAGGGAGTGGTACAGCAGAGAATATGGAAGCAGAGCTGACTGGCACTCGAACGGAACCACAGGACCAGAGGTGTTCAGTTAAAAAAATAATTTTATTTGTAGAAAAGTTAAAAATATAGCTGCATCTAAAAATATAGCTGTGTTTGCACCCCTATAGGGCACTTAGTTATGGGCTCATGACTAAGTGCCCTATAAGGGTGAGAAATGCATAGGGTGGATGGAGATGCAGCTATATTTTTAACTTTTCTATAAATAAAATTATTTTTTTAACTGAACACCTCTGGTCCTGTGGATCCGTTCGAGTGCCGGTCAGTATAATTTCGAAGGATTGGTCGGGCTTCCCTAAAATCGGTTGTTCGCCAAGAAGAATCGTCGCGTCTATGGGGAGCTTAACTCTCTTAATATAAAGGGACAGCTACACCTGGAAATGTAATTTTTCTACATACATTACATAAAGGTGTAAGCGTTAAAGCTGCAGGTTTGCTGAAGACTTGTCTCTACATCTGTTACTACAGCTAAAGTTTGGTGTATGGCCTTTCAATATGGTGGCTCTAACTAGAAACTTTTTTTTGTATATATGCGTGTCCTCTCTCATAGCTGGGTACGGAGCCAGCCTGTCGGAATGCAGAGCTTGTGCGACAAGAACCAAGTTTACGGCAGCTTGTGAACAAGGAAAAAGGAAAAACAAGTAAGAATCAGAAAGGTTATATAAAAAAAGAAAAATCAATATGTTCTACTCAGTACAGTGATGCATGTGGGATATACCTGTTAGGAAAATTCTTCAAACATTCTGAAATGTTTTCTTCATTGTTACCAGTTATCACATTCTACACACATATTTCCCCTCAAAACTTGCATCTTTCTAATCATAAGGGGCATTTCCAGGGTCCATTCTGTGCCAACATTAATTTGGTCACCTTGCTGAGTCCACTGTTACCACAAGGATGGTAAGTGAGCTTTGTTGTTTACTAAAGCTTGCTGATAATTGTAGATATATGGAAACATTCATTTTATAAATATTTGGAACAGAGACCCACACTCAATGACATGTGACCTGTATTTAGGCCCCTACTTCCCACTACCTGAGCCAACTCAAATGGAGTCTTCATGTGATCTAATCTGCGCCACAATGTCATTTATGGGACAGATTGGTCAGGGAGTGCCACATTTTATATTCTTCCTGGTTGTTTTTTTTATTATACAGTATAATGGCTCACAAGTCACCCAGTTTGCCCCCACAGTTACAAAAGCAAGGCTTTTCTGTCTGATTTGTTCTACGGGTATTGCATGCATACATTACCTTGGTACAGGATTCTAGCATGAAAAACTACTTTAAATATAGGACAATTCTGCCCCCTGCTGATTTTGTATTTTTGTCATTTGAATTATTTTTCTCCTGCTCTTGCCCTTATTTCCTCCTTTATTAATCACATCCAGCCAGCCAGCCAATTAAATAGTAAATGTAGCTATAAAGAGATATAAAAAGAAAACATATTCATTCTAATCACAATAACAGAATATTGAAAGTTTAAGGAAAAAATATGTTTACCCATGGAACTCCTCCATACAGCTGTTCATGCAAGTAGTTTTGTTAACCTTAATAGTAATGACTGAATCCATGATTTGACAGAATCCCAACACTTCTCTGCAGGGGTTGGATTTAGCTAAATTCTTAATGTTCAGCCTAATTGAATATGGACCCATAACATATGACTGGGAGTTACCATGTTGCAAGGCACCCTGCATACTTGACACTTACCTGCTACCCTGAGGTGGCCCTCCTCTTCAAAAAAACAACTCACCTGCACTCTTTGCACATGAGTGCTTTGGAACACTTTAGAAAATGAACATAAATGGCGTCATGATGCTTGGCAAATGGTGCTCTCACTTGATGTGTTTTTGAAGAAAAGGGGCACCAGCCCAGAGTAGAATTAAATTGGCTAGAGTCACTGTGAGGTTGGGAGACTAATAAACTGACCTTTTGCTTTAAAACACTGGACAAGTGAAGGCAACTTTTTTTTTTTATAAGATGCAGTTATTAAGAAATCCATTTCAGTTCTGTAAAGGTCTACTCATGTCTCAGGACTGTTGTGCTCTGTTTGTGTAGATGCCATGGCCAGCCCTGCAGTGAAGCAGAAGATTTTAGAGATGATCCAGAAAAAGAAATTTGCCCCGGATCGAAAAAATATTGCGAATCACAGCACCGCGGTGCCCTACAGGTGCCTCCTTATGTTCTTTGTTCTTATGTTCTATTGTTAATCAGTCAGCCATCTGTCAGTCTATATATTGTTTAATTTGTTGTATTTGGTTTCTCCTTTTTTTTCTTTTTAGGTCTCCTGAAATTGTTGATAAAGAAGCACCCCCACCGCCATCAATCATGACTAATTTTGCTTCTCAGGTGTCTAACAACTCTTGTAACCCCTCTGAGCACTTCCCCCTACGCAGGACAGGTACTATGTCAATCATAGTTAAACTCTTTTTGGGATAATAAAATAGAAGGTTCCCCAGTGCCAAAATCCTCTGCAGTCTATCACTAGGAAGCATTTTCTCGTCTGAAGGTTGGTTGCCGAGGGTTATTAGTCCTAGAGGAATCTTTGCACCTGTAAATTACTTTTGTCTCATGGGTTCCTAGGTAATATCTGCATAATAAACACCACTCAGCGATGGATATAATACAGTGGGTGCTTGAAACTTTGCGAAACCTTTCGAATTTAACATTTCTGAATATACATGATTTCATCATATTTTCACACATGTTCAAAAACTATATGAGAACCCAATTAAACAAATGAATCAATAACATAATTGTTTCTGGTAACTGTTGATCAGTCCTCTACTTCAGCTTGGAAGAAAATTAGCCAATTTTTCCTTACAGGACAGCTTCATCATGTTGGTGCACTTTCTTGCAAGAACTGCCCACTTCAGATCTTTTCAAAACATTATTATAGGATTAAGGTCAGAACTTGGACTTGGCTATTCGAAAACATTATGTTTCTTCTGCTTTTAATCTTTCTTTGGGTAATCAACTTGTATGTTTACAGTTGATGTCTTTCTGCATGACCTACTTTCTTGTGAGCAGCAGTTCATGGACAGATAACTGATACTTTCCTGCAGAGTTTGTTGGTGCACTTCAGAATTCATTGTTCTTTCAGTGATGACAAGCCATCCTGATGCACAGACAGCAATGCAGGCCCAAACCATGATACCGCAACCACCGTGTTTCACAGATGGGATAAGGGTCTTCTGCTAGATTGAAGTGTTTGCCTTTTGCCAAGAATATTTTGGCTTTTATTCTTATTGGTCTTAAGTAATATGTAGAAGGGCAGCAAAGTTCTTATTGGATAGTAGTATCTTTCTTCTTGCAACCATGCTGTTTAATTGCCTCCAATTGTACATGATCTGCCTGACAGTGGACCGGTGGAGTTCAAACTCTTTAGAAATAGTTTGTAAATTTTTGCAGCCTGGCGAGCATCAAAAACTGTACTTTGGAGGTCCTCATAAATCTCCTTTGTTAAAGCAAACCTGTGTTGTTAGGACTGGGGAGATTTTTAACAGGGTCTCCTCCTATTGACTCAAACACCTGAATCTAATTTCCCCATCAAATGAACTGAGAATCATAGAGGTTCCCATATGTTTGCCACACAAATACGTACATTTTTGATCATTATCCTCATAAATAAATGAACACTATGCTTTTGATTCCTTTGTTTAATCAGGTTCTCATTATCTGGTTTAAGGACTTGAAAAACAGATCACATTTTAGGTCATATTTACACAGAAATATTGAAAATTCAAAAGGGTTCAAAACGCTCAAGCACCACTGTAGGAATTAAAATATACCTGTATTTTCTTATAATAGTATCTGTCATTACCATCTGCACCCAATCTTACATGTGCATTCACAGATGTACCCACCCCTCTGCGTTTTTATTCCTATACATAAATCCCCCAATTTATTTCCATCTAGTTTGGAATTTAATTGGGGTTCTTGTATGGTTTGACTTTACTTACTGTTCATGATTGAACTGAATAACTATTTACTATTAAATATTGGGGCCATGGAAATGTCTATGAGAGCTTATTGCAACACGAAATGTCAAACACAAAAGAAAACACACAGTTTACAGACCAGTTTATCTTATCTAGCACCCAGTGCACTGTGCAATTATATTCACACTATAGGGACATGGGCATAAGCATCTCATTTTACATCCATTCAGCCTCAGAGCCAAACCTCAAATGGCCCTGCAGACCCAAGAAGTCTGGAGAGCGGAGGAAAAACCCCCTTACCCGAAAGGAAAGTGCTCCACCTGCTGTCAGAAGGAGACCCCCAGAGACACAGGGTTAGTATAATACATTCGGTAAGGGGTGTAAATATCTCGGCATGTATTTTTGGGTGTAGTGGTGATTGAAACAAGATAACTAAATTTACTAACATCACAAAATGCTCAGAATGGTTATTTCAGTGTATTTAATTAGCTTGGGTAGATCAAATCTATTTCCCTTCAAGTTAAATAAAACTTACATACTACAATATGAATCAACTATATAGATACTGTTTAAGCATGGAAGAATCTATGGCATTGATAATGGTTGTTAAACAGGGGCGTTCAACCTTGGAACCCTGCATCTATTGTTAATCTACAACCCTTGCCATCCTTCAAGGCTTTCAGCTGTCACATACTGGATCTTTGAATATGGTTAATGTCACCTTAGAAGGCAGTTTATTAATGAGCTATCAACATCTCTCTCTTGTCCATTTGCAGACTCCTCACCAAGCAGTAGCAGCACTCCGGTGTCAGGATGCAGTTCTCCAAATGATAGTATCCCTGCGGAAAACGGAAGCCTTTCCTCCATTCCTGGTGCTGCCTCTGAGGTATAGGAGTTCATAATCTGTCTCACGAGGCAGCAATTGATATTAATACAGTCTTGATAAGGTATATGTCCCCCCCAAGAGGCCCATTAATGAAAAAGCACAGGGATGCTCAGCTATTTCCTTACTGTTGCAGTATTCCAGAACAAATATTATCACAAAGACTGAGTTGCTAAACCAGAACTGGTCCCAGGCATAGAATAGGCCATTATTTACAGACCAAATCCTGTCTGTGCTGAGCATGCAGCTCCCATTCAGACCCCAGGCTACTGTTTCAGTGACAGGATGACATTAGACAAATGGTGGGTTGCCAAATGGAGAATCATAAGGTGATAGTTGTTTTATTTTCATAACCTTAACATGTGTCTTACTTCCTCATTGCAGTGTGTACAGTTAGTATTTAAAGGGATACTGTCATGGGAAAAAATATTTTTTTCAAAATGAATCAGTTAATAGTGCTGCTTCAACAGAATTCTGCACTGAAATCCATTTCTCAAAAGAGCAAACAGATTTTTTTATATTCAATTTTGAAATCTGACATGGGGCTAGACATATTGTCAATTTCCCAGCTGCCCCAAGTCATGTGACTTGTGCTCTGATAAACTTCAATCACTCTTTACTGCTGTACTGCAAGTTGGAGTGATATCACCCCCTCCCTTCCCCCCCCCCCAGCAGCCAAACAAAAGAACAATGGGAAGTTAACCAGATAACAGCTCCCTAACACAAGATAACAGCTGCCTGGTAGATCTAAGAACAACACTCAATAGTTAAAACCCATGTCTCACTGAGACACATTCAGTTACATTGAGAAGGAAAAACAGCAGCCTGCCAGAAAGCATTTCTCTCCTAAAGTGCAGGCACAAGTCACATGACCAGGGGCAGCTGGGAAATTGACAAAATGTCTAGCCCCATGTCAGATTTCAAAATTGAATATAAAAAAATCTGTTTGCTCTTTTGATAAATGGATTTCAGTGCAGAATTCTGCTGGAGTAGCACTATTAACTGATGCGTTTTGAAATAAACATGTTTTCCGATGACAGGATCCCTTTAAAGTGTTCTTAAAATCTAGATAACATTTGTACCCATGCTTCACCCTTTCTTCCCTCATCCTTCAGGGAGAAGTGAATCGAAGGGCAGTGCCAGGTGTAGTTCATCGCACCCCATATCTAACACCGCACCCAATCTTCATGGCGCCCAGCATAGAGGGTCATGATGGCACCTCCCCCCTTGCCACCCGCTTACAGCCGCTCATCATTCTGGAACCGTCAGGTGCACACACTCCTCTGGTAGCAGGTATGCCATTCTTTGCAAGCCCCTCCCCCTGCTGTGTTAGGTTTGGGGTGACTCAATAACAGATTTATCTATGTTAATTACTGCGGCCATTATTTAGAAGTATCATCGTCCTTTATAAAACAGCCGCATCAGATATTCGCATGGTATTTGTTGTGTATTTTATGTGGTATAAGATGACATGGGCAGCTAGGCTGCATACTTTTTACTATAAACATTGATAGCCACAAATGCAAACAGCCGAGTGTTTTGGAGGTTGCTGAAACCTAACAAAGTGTCCTTTCATCTCATCAAGTTACTCCCTAATGGTGTTGAAATAACCTGTGCCAACGTTTACTCTGCGTCTAGCTCTGGTACATCATAAAAAACATCTTCTCTGCTTCTCTGGACAGTGCTAACAATTTACTAATGGGGGTATCAACATGACTGGTAGCAGTACTAACAATTTACTACTGGGGGTATCAATATGACTGGTAGCAGTACTAACAATTTACTACTGGGGGTATCAATATGACTGGTAGCAGTACTAACAATTTACTACTGGGGGTATCAACGTGACTGGTAGCAGTTCTAACAATTTACTACTGGGGGTGTCAACATGACTGGTAGGAGTACTAACAATTTACTACTGGGGTTATGAACATGACTGGTAGCAGTGCAAACAATTTACTACTGAGGGTATCAACATGACTGGTAGCAGTTCTAACAATTTACTACTGGGGGTATCAATATGACTGGTAGCAGTACTAACAATTTACTACTTGGGGTATCAACATGACTGGTAGCAGTATTAACAATTTACTACTGGGGGTATCAACATGACTGGTAGCAGTGCTAACAATTTATCATGCAACAGTCGGTTATGGCATAGAAACCTAAATAAGTATTATAAATAAGTGTTATAAATAGTATAAAATCACCTCTTTCACTTTCAGAATTATGTCGTTTTATAAATGTACGGCAAAAATATGCAACTTGTGCAATTTGCATTTGCTGAGCAGTTTATACTGCCATCTTGTGACTGATAAAAATACTGCAACACTATCTTCCAAACAAAATCTTTAATTCTTCAGAGGATGGGTGTCACATTCTGTAAGTGGAGGGGTACAAATCATAAGAAAATGTAAATGAGCACTTCTTCTAAACTATTTTATACTTATGATCAGTTAGTTATATTTAACTTTTGTATATTTTCCTCTTTCCTTTTTAGTTCTTCTTTTTGCTCTCGTTTTTGAGAGGAAACTCGAAGCTTGACTATTAAAGTGACAGTCAACATTTAATAAATATATTTGATTCGAATACTGACTCATTTTAAAGCCTGTGTGCCACAATATTGACAGTGCTTGTGATCATTGCATGTTGTGCCCTTTCTAAGTAATGCAAATTAATGTTTTATTTCTCCAGTTCAAGGCCTGGGCTCTGTTCAGTTTGCACATGCTTTCATAAGCCCCGATCACCATAAGCCTTTGAGCCGGACCCGCTCGGAACCTCTTCCTCAACAGCAGCTTCTGTATCAGCAGCATTACTCCATATTTCCTGAACATTTGAAGCAGCAGCGCCAGTTAAGTAAGGTGAGCATGGTGTGCCATTTAGATGTGTACAAACAAGCATGTGAGTGCCATGAACAAGAAAATCCTGCCACTGGGAACTCTTTGTGAAAAGATAATGCATTGCATTAAAAAGATGTCAGAGTCAAAGAGAAAAAACACCTAGTGGACCAAATTCTGGATTCAGACACACTCTCTTTATTGCACTGTACACTTGGGCAGGTCTGTGCATACTTGCCACACAGGAGTTTTGTAATCTGGGTCAATGAATACACACTAACTAAGGATTCTCCTGCAGCAGCGCTCCCAGAAAACCAGTGAAAGGCCACGCTTATCCCAGATCCCATCAGAGGAAATGGATGAGAGTTCTAGCCCCACAGCTGACTGTCCCAATGATCTGGGAGGAAATCCTACACGAGTGAGATCAGAATCACAGCGAGCTGGGCAACATGAGACTCTCAGTAGCAGCCAACAAGCAATTCAGCAACAGCACTCCTTCCATCCGCAGGTATTAATGCACCTTCTGTTCTCCTCCTGTGTCTGTTACCATGCCAAATGCAAGTAGGGGGCTTGGCACAAAACCACCACCTTCCTATGATACTCTTACATGATACCACCCTGATAGATGTGGATAAATCTGCTTTACTCTAGCCCTTTCCATGCCAGTGTTCTTTGATCTTGCTACACCACATGCACCCAGTAAACACAGTGTAACATAGGTCAACATAAATTCCATTGCATTGCCAGTTAGGTCATCACATACCATCCATAGCAGGCAAGTGATTAATACATTTGTTTGCGAACAATAATGCATCATTTATTTGAAATAAATCGATATATTTTAGGAAGGTTAATGTTGTTATTATGGCTACTGTAGTTTGCTTCAGGAAAACTCGTTAACACTCAGTTCCTCCATAGGCCTATTTTTATGAATCCAGCCTCCACAGACCTGGGAAACGGCCATTGGATGCGCTAATGATCCCCATGATGCCAGGTGGGCATCGCCCACTTTCCCGAGCAAAGTCCTCTCCAGCCTCCGCATCTCTGCCAGCTCAAGAGCCTTCTGCCAAAGCAATGTCAATTCCAATGCCAGAACAAGCTACCAAGCCTCGCTTCACTACAGGTACCTACAGTAACACTGGTTCAGTGCAGCCTTTCATGGACAGATGCTGCATGTTTTTTTTTTCACCTTCCTGCAGAAATGTGTGCAACCTTAGCATTCAAACGAAGAGTTTAAAGTTGGACATGATCTGGGGAGCCCCAAATATAAGGTCTCAATGCAAACAGACATACCAGAGCAGCAATTGAACTCCCATTTTAGCCCTCAAGTGGGCTAAATTCAGCCATGTCGCCCCTAGGTGGGGGAAATGAGAAGATTATAAAAGCACATTCAGGTATATTTCAGAGGGGTCCCTTGGTGAAGCAAATATAACAGTACATGTATGTGTATATTAATACATGTTTATATGTATATATTATTAAATAATCAGGAATGTGCAGCCTCATCAGATATAAGGAGGCTGTATTTTCCATGCTTCCATCTACATCTGTAAACCAATACAGATCATGTATTCTTCTTCATCCCCACCCCAGGAATAGAATAAGTATGTGAAGCCAATTCCAGGTATTGTAATATATGTTTGATTAAAACAAAATGAAGCCCCTGGTCTAGCTTCTTGTTCAGCGCATTCATTCATACGATCATTTTTACATTTTTTGCTTCACTTCTGTATAATTTCCACTTAAGGTCAAAAGCTTCACATCTGATTTTTGGGCAAAAGGACATGTTTAACCTGTCTGCTGGTCATATCCCAGAATGCCGTGGTACATTTGTTGTTTCCATCATGACTCTCACAGCCTATCTTGTGCAATTTCAAAGGGAAAACAGAAAAGCTACTTTACCAGTTCATTGGCCAATTTAATTTAAATTCCAGGACTGTCTAATGAGTAGGCCTTTTGCTTTGATTTAGATACCCCCGATAGCCTTCACCTCATGCTGGGAGTTGCAGAAGCCTTTCAAGGGTTGTAGCCTCGACAGTGATAACCACATGTCTGAGGCTTATACTGCTGCATTTTACAATCCAGTAGGTCTAGCAACCCCTTAACCCTCCTTTTATCATACCATATATGCCATTTATATCTACTATACAAAAGAGCTGCAAATCCCTAGAAGGCCTCACATACAGTACATGTTTTAATGGGCTAATGGAGACATAATTAAAATAACAGGTTTATAGTCTTTTGAAATGCAGTTGGAATCTACTATCTCTTCGCTAAGTTTTTATTAGGGTAAAGTTAATTTAAATTAATTTGAAGTGAACTTCCCCTTTAATGAACTGCATGTAACGCTCTCTGCTCTGTCAGCAGATGATACCTTATTTACCTCCTCAATATTAAAATATTATTTATTTTCTTTCTTTAACTTACACACAGGAATTGTGTATGATTCAGTAATGCTGAAACACCAGTGTACTTGTGGAGACAACAGCAATCACCCAGAGCATGCTGGGAGAATCCAAAGCATCTGGTCCCGTTTACAAGAGAGAGGCTTACGCAATCATTGTGAAGTAAGTGTGGATGGCTGTAGGGGTCCTGTTTTGTTAAAATGATACAACAGGGGTAATTATTTCTAAATTATATCTAAAGTGAGCAAAAGAGCACTCTGAACAATTCGACATTATTATATAGGTGGTTAAATGTCCCCTTTAAAATGTGGACACACTGTAAATATGTATATTTCTGGGACTTGATGAATCTGTGGAGTGCTGGGCGGCTTTAATGGATTGAATACCCTACACCACAGTGTAATCACTAACAGGATTCCACATTTCTCAATTCAATTCTACATGCATGTTCCTTAATCCATGTTCCTGTCTGTGTATCTTAGTGTATCCGGGGTAGGAAGGCTACATTAGAGGAGCTGCAGTCTGTTCACACAGAAACCCATGTTCTACTCTATGGAACCAATCCACTCAACAGACTCAAACTGGATAACCGCAAGCTTGCAGGTACTGCTCCCTCTTAACTTGTCCTGTCATTTATAAATCTCTGCTGTATTCAGAAGCCAAATCCTGCCCGTTGGTATTTATACAACAACAGAGCAAAACAATAATTCTTCTTTCTACAGAAATTGGTTTAAATGAATTGGAAATCTGTTCCAAGGTTTACAGAACTTTGGTGCTATTAATCAGATATACATCATGCATTTCAGATAGGCGCTATGTGTTGGTCTGCCACTAGGCGGCAATATAGTCTTACCTTTTCATTCATATTGCCGCAGTTTCTCTCCAACTTCTGAGAACTCGTGAGGATACCAGGATTTGTGGCTTGCAGCAGCTCGGGGGTTGTTAGCTTGAAGGGGCTTATAAATGAGGTATCAGGATAGGAACACTGTATTAAAGGTACAATACAGGGCCGTTATTACTTATTAAACTGAAATATAGCATTTTAAAATTAGAAAGCAGTACAAAATTGTTTTTGAAAAGAAAACTAGATGTCTCCTTTCTCCTGGACACAAGTGAGACCATTACTATTATATCAAATACCTGTGCTTATTATAAATGTTATTTATAGAGATAAAGAAAGAGTGGGGTTTTTTTTTTACACTTGACGATGCATTGACACATTATCATCACACAGCTTTAAAAAATGGCATCATTGACATGGTGTTTGAAGTGGTGCTGTTTGGTATATTTCAGTTTTATACTGCCCCAGAATGTGTATTACAGAATACATATACTTCAAATTGTTCTTTTGTATTGTTTACTGTGCCGAATTGACCAAAGTGGGGTTTATTTTACAGGAATTCTCTCACAAAGGATGTTTGTAATGCTGCCGTGCGGAGGACTTGGGGTACGTAGAGATATCCATCAGAAATGAAATATTCAGGCAATGCCCTGTTACCTGTATAATGAACATTGACTCAGATACATTTCACTATATAGATAATAATCCCAAAAGCACTTCCTTTTTACAGTCCTCAGAACAACAAATTCATCCTGCCCCGGTACTCCAAGCCCTGCCTTGATACACCCAACAGTGCTACCTCCATATATATGAGCTGCTTACTATACACACATGCAAAGACCTGCCTGCCTTAAGGTGGCCATAGACACACAGATCCGATTGTACGAATCGAGGATTCGTACGATTTTCGGATCGTGTGTGGCATGTGCCGACTTCTTTCGTCCGGCGGAGATCGGTCGTTTGGTCGATCGGTCAGGTTTGATTTTGACCCGACCGATCCCGCCGGAGCTCATGGCACATCGTAATCTGATCGTTCGGCCGTACGGCCGAACAATCAGATTACCCCCGATATAGCCATGCCTGTTAATGGCATATCGGGGAAAGATGCGCTCGTTTGGCAACATCGCCAAGCGAGCGGATCTTTGCATCTATGGCCACCTTTACTCTGCCCCTGCAGTAACAGGCTCGTCCTGTAGAAGCATAAATGTACAATGCACTAAAGTTTTCCGTATAGCCCCAAATATTTGACAAAACGGGAATCAGAACCAGTGGATTCCTCAATGAGTATCATGCCATCAGTGCTGATCCTGAGCAGTTATTGGTTGGTGCTATAGCACAGTATCAGGCAGTAGAAGGGAGGACATAGTGCTGTTTAGGTGTTCGGATCTACAATAGGATTGTCACGTGAACAAGTACAGGGAGCACTGCAAATTAAATCTTGTCTTCACTCTTCTCTTCTCTTAAATCAAATGCAAGTCTCACATTAATTTACATTAATTACATAGTTACATAGTTAAATTGGGTTGAAAAAAGACAAAGTCCATCAAGTTCAACCCCTCCAAATGAAAACCCAGCATCCATACATACACCCCTCTCTACTTTTAATTAAATTCTATATACCCATACCTCTACTAACTATAGAGCTTAGTATCATTAATAATTCAACCTGCCCCTTTCCAGCTGTTGTGGAACTATAATTCTACTTGCCAAGGCATTTCTCCCCTCGCCTGGCCACCCTGTCTGATTGGTATTTGTGCATAGACAATTGTGCATGAGCCAATCAAATTGCTGCAGGATTTTGCAGCAATTATCCCACATCGGCTAATGAGCTTTAGGGTCACACGAGGAGACCCATAGGCTGCAATGAAAAGTCGCCTTTGGGCAACTATTGAAAACGCATCGCCGCGTTTTCGTGTATGGGAAAACACGCTGAGGCAGTTCAGGGACATTGTCACTCAGAAGACAAGGCGATTAGTCGCCAGGCGACAAAATCTCCCCGAATCTCCTCGTGTGGACTAACCCTTAGAGTGTTTTTTGTTGTTTTTTTTATATAGCTTATATAAGCTGTTGCTCTAGGCACAGGTCCTTGGGAGAACATAGAGAAAATACATCCTTTGCTAAAATTTTAACAACATCAACAACTTTTAGGGGGTTATTATTACATTTTCCTGAAAATTTGCTTTGCGGGAAAAAAAATTAGATTTTCGCGATCTTTTCATCTGATTTTCATGAATTTCATGATTTTTTCGGAATTTTTACCCGAATTCTTCAGGGTATTGCACAAAAACTCAGCGCACATCGAAAATCATTGGGACTTCTCCCATTGACTTATATGCAACCTCGACAGGTCTAAGATGCCGAATTTTCAGATTCAGACTTTTCCATCCTCAGGGTTTAGTAAATTCCAAACAAATCTTGATTTTTTAAAAGTCGGATTTTATAAAAGAAGATCACAAATTTTTTCGTAATTTTTGCATTCAGAGTTTAGTAAATAAGCCCCTTAGCGTTCAGTGGATGTTAAGAGCTATTCTTCAATAACTGTTTCAACATTACTGACACATCTTCCGTTGCTGTACACAATATCCCACAATTACAGCTCCTTCCTCTGGCAACAACTTGCCTCATAATACACACTACTTGCAGCTTCTTCACTGACACCATCTGTCTTAGTTATACTGACTATCCCATAGTTAAAGCCTCTTCTCAGAAAAGAGGTACCTCACATACTCACAAATGCTGCTGTATTGGCACCCTCTGAGTGTGGACCCAGTGAGATCTCCTGAGCCAAGTGATATGATTAGGTAGACCACCAATAATGGTTCTTCTGTAGATTATCCTTCAGGGGTATCCTGTGTCAACACCTCAAATTACATGATCAAAGAAAAATGGCAGAATGCAGGACAAATCCAAGTCATTAAACTTTGACTGCAAAGTGCTTTATTGGGGAAGTAGATGCTCCACTACATGTTCCAGGCTAGGCCCTTTATGTCTAGCCCGAAGCATGTAGTGGAGCATCTATTTCGCCAATAAAGCACTTTGCAGTCAAAGTTTAATGACTTGGTTTTGTCGTACCATATTTCTTAGATCTCCTGAGCCTACATGTTAGGTGGCCATACATGGGCAGATTGAAGCTGCCGATATCGGTCCTTTAAAACTAATTCAGCAGCATATCTGCCCTTGTATGGGGGCTTCCGACGGGACTTCCCGATCGGTATCTGCCCACGATATCGGGAAGGTTTCATTTTTCCCGGCACTTGACCTGTTGGAGCCCATTGCTCCTTGTTGTAATCTGATCGTTCGGCCCCAGGGGAAGAGAATATCCAAATATTCTTTCCCCTGTGTGCCTCTTAATAAATGGGTTGATCTCCCTTCAGTGGGGGCTCCAGTATTTTTTCAAGTTGCCTCTGGCTAATGCCCTGCCATGTACCCAGGTATTCGTATGTGTCAGCACAAAATTGTTTCCTTCTAGAACGGTGTCTTCTGGGATTTTCTTGCCTAAAAGTGTCAGCACTGTCTCTTCTCAGGAAGACACTACAGGCAAAATGGCCGAAATCCACAGGCATTAGCATCTTACACCCTTGCACAGCACTGCCCCTCTGCACTGCAGCATGTCTCTACTCTGATTCACCCAACTTGAGCAGTATGTCAGGCAATCTAAACCTCAGGGGATGATTGAGTTAAGGCCTCACACATGGGTTTGATTATCCCAGAATCCCCCAGGTTTTTCCGTGTCTCCTTTGTTATTTCCCTGGCGCTGACGCGATTCTGATGAAAACAAGATGTTTCACGGGAAATGAAAGAAGAAGAAGAAAAAAGGAGAAAAAAAAGATAAAATAAATTCCTTTCCAGTGCGTTTATTCTTAAAAACAAACCATAATTGAGATCAGAGGCACAAGCAGGCATAGGCTTTTGGGCTTTAGCCTCACCCAAAATCATTAAGTGTTTTATACATATGCACATTAAAGTTCTGAGCTTGCGCTCGCGAGCCTGCTAATACGCTTAGACATCCGAGGATTCCTCTGCCAGATGTATTAAACTCCCTCAGGTACTTGTAATGACCTACAGAAGATACATGCCTATTAACAGATCCATGTAGATGTTACTCAATGATCTGAAATGACATTTTGGGAATGTGTTAGTGTGGCCTTATATCTATAATTATGTCCTGTACTGTGTTACATTTATATATCAAGAAGTTGTATTATAATGATATTATTATATGTCATTGTGCAAGGGAGCATACGCTGGGCTCATGTAACAAAAGGCGAGCAAAAATGGTTATTAGATGGTTACTAAAAAAAGGCCAAGTGCTACATATGTTGTCCTGCAACTTAATTATTCTCCTGTGCCTTAGGCAACAATGTAAATGTAAGCATTTAATGTACAGTCACAAAGTCCATACAAGGTCTAGTAACCCATAGTAACCAGTTTAAATGTTTACTTTTTTTTCCCAAATCTTTTATTTATCTTTTTTCAAGGAGGTTAAAGGGGATACAGGCGGGGGGAGAAAAGCATGAAAATTTTATGCAAACAAGGTTTATACAAATAAAAGCAAGAGCTGACATCAAGTCATTACTATATTATACCTGTTTGTTGGAAATAAAGAGAATAAATTAAAAAAAAAACGAAATCACATCATAATATGCCTGAATAAATTACCCTATAAATGAGTTAGATAGTCAAGAGTGCGGATATATATAAATAAAATTAAATATTCAACCTTAACTTAAGGGTAGTGATGGGCGAATTTATTCGCCAGGTGCAAATTTGCAGTAAATTTCCGCATTTGCCATCAGTGAATAAATTTACAAAATTACCGTGAAAATTCATCGAATTTTCACATGCGTCAAAAATGATGGCACCAATTGACTTTAATGTGCATTAAATTGTTGCCGGCCTCAGATTTGTCGCTGGCGTCCAAAAAATGTTGACGCGGCGTCATTATTCGCATTTAGAAATTTCTTCGCCGTTTATTGAATTTCACTGGAAATTCACTAATTTTTCAGCAAATCTGAACGGGAAAAAAAACGTCCATTACTACCTTAGGGTTTGATGAAGTTTATCCAGGAGACCATACTTTCCAGAATGTTGGGCTATTGTTTACTTTTAAACAAACATGCTGTTGCTATAGGTTACTAGACCTAGTCCAAACATTGCAACTTGACATTACTTCCTAAGTTTGCTGCCTGAAATGGGCGTTTCATTGTGTATAATTCTTGTTTGACCTTGGCTTTGTGCATTGGTTTCAGCTAGCTATTGGAGCCAGACTTAAAGGCCATTTTTGCATAGCCTCCCCAGGAATAAATGGCTTATAAAATAATAGGCCCAGTCAGGGAGATCCTGGCCCCTATGCCGCCTGAGGGGGTCTAGAGAGGGCCAGTACACTAGCGCAGAGAGCCTAACTGTGCTCTCTGCGCTAGAAGACCTGAATTTATGGTTTGAAAACCGGAAATTCGGCTCTTAAAGTACCAGGAGCGGCATTTTTGCTGCCCCTGGTACCTAGTGGGGTGCTGCCTCAACTCGCCTCATTGACAAAGCGCCCCTGGGCCCAGTATATGCACAATAGCTGTACAACAATGCTATAGAGGACACAGTTATTGTGTATATGTGCATAAGTGTGTGTCAGGATTTCATAAACTTTTACCATACAGTAGGTTGTGTAAAATGCATGAGATACCTGGAGAATGCACATTGATGTTACAATGAGTGTGAGTTTGGGCAGGGCTTCTGTAATGCACAGTGTAAACCTAAGGACATATGAAGCTCTCAGTATAAACATAGGGATATAAATCTTACATACAAACCATGCACACGGGCAAATGGATACAGTTATTTACCCCTAGAAGCTCCAATGTCTTACCCACTTATAATTCCTCTCCCAGGTGGACAGTGATACCATCTGGAATGAACTCCACTCCTCCAATGCAGCACGCTGGGCAGCAGGCAGTGTTATTGATCTGGCATTTAAAGTTGCCAGCCGAGAGCTGAAGGTAAGATACGCTTGTCCCATCAATTAAGTTACATGTTGTATGAGCTAGATGATTACGGGATTTACTCTCTTTGTACAGTGATTTACATTAAAGGCACAATGCACCCCACAATGTTCCATAGAGCTTGCAATCTTTATCAGTCTTTATGAGTACGTAAGGCAAAAATATACAATGGTTGCCCAAGGTCATAAGGATCAAATAATAAACCCCAAGGTGACTTCTAATACCTTCATATTTTATAGTACGTGGTACATTATTTCACACAAGTTTCAGTGAGTCATGTGTCATGACATCACTAAGCATTAATTATAACTGATATATGACATTTATTTCTATAATTCCTGTAGGTTTTTCAAAGCACTTTTTCTATTTATTACTCCTAAAAAAAAAAATTGCTTGCCTGTTATAAAAGCTCTTAACCTATAGCAAATAGTTATAGGATAATGGCTGAAGACAGAATCTACACAAGGTGTCAAAAGGTTGCAATTTAGAAAATAAAAAATTCTCTGAAATTTTAGTAAATGAGTCCTTTCTTTATTTTTGCAGAATGGCTTTGCATTAGTGAGACCTCCAGGACATCATGCAGACCCCTCAACGGCAATGTAAGAAAAGTATTTTGTTTGACCTTCATCTGAACATCAGTGTGTTATGCGTCTATGAGTTTATGAATCAGTTCTGTACATGGAGCTGATCATTACACAGTGCGACAGCAGAGGAGTGTATACTGATTGACTTTATTTTCCCTATAGGGGGTTCTGCTTCTTTAACTCAGTGGCCATTGCAGCAAAACAACTGCAACTAAGACATGATGTGAGAAAGATCCTCATTGTGGACTGGGTAAGTGCACTAAGCGATAGAACCATGTCTTTGTATTGAGGCTGCTATTTTATAGAGCCTACCAAAATGAAATGTAAGCAGAGAGTGTTAATGCATTGCTCTGCAATAGCTTACTATACAATAGCTTAGAGTTCTGAAAACCTTTTTTTATTTACTATTTTCTTTTCTTTTAGATAACTTGTTATCCATATCATAGATGCGTAAACGGAGCTGTTCAGACCGGGTTAGAGCTGAACTGAATATTATTTTACTGAAGCAGGAAGCTTCTCTGCTCAGTTCTAACATTCATGTGTCAGGAACAATAGAACTAAGTAGGGAAGCATCTGTAAATGAACTATAAAAACTGTAAATACCATGAAATCTTAAAAAAGTAATATTGCAAATTGTAGAAGCGTACTCTGGCCAGTTTTATGTGAAGTTATACAAAGGGCATCCGTTTTAAACCAATAATCTAAAGGGTTATGTAACAGTTCTGTTACAGTTTGTTAGCAAAGGTGTGTCGAAAGAGTTAAGCATGAGATTATCCTGTAATTAAGGGTCTACAGTAAATAAAAGCATGGGCAAAAAGTATCAGCGATATAGTAGTTAATTTTGTTCAGTTTAGCAACATGTCACTGGTTGGTTGCTAATTCTTTACTAGACTTTATAAAAGTAAGTAGGGCACATTTATAAACACTGGGCAAGGAAAACAATGAAAGCAAACATGTGATTGGTTGCTGTGGGTAACTGCCCAGGTGCAAATGTGCCCGGTGTTTATATATGACTCCCAGTGTGTCTTACAACCATCGCTGTTCGCTGTTCTTAACGTAGAAGGTTTTAAAGGAATGCAGGGAAAATACCTGAATCGAAAATGTTTATTTTGTGGTTCCGCTTTCCTTTGGAAAAGTATTATTGCATTTTTCTGAAGACTTGGCACTTAGGCAGTGCATTGTGGTTTTCTGTTAATAGCACTTAAAGTAATGGGTTTGTCTGTTTGGCATGTCATATACTAAACCCTAAAGTAGTTTCACCCTGGGTGTGGAAATGAAGTGTGGCTCCACTTGCACTACCCCCCCCCCCAAGGTCATGGGAATGAAGCACAGTTGTTTTCGTGCTGCATATATTGGGAGGTGAATATATTGCATGAGTTTGGACTTTTTGCTGTGTTTTGGATCTGTGGTTGCGGTTGGATAAAGCTGTGCATTGGTAGTGAGTAAGATGTGGTTCATTTAGTTTGGAACTGTCAATGATTTGGGGTTTCAGCTGTTAATTCCAGCATGGCTTCCCTATTGTCAAGGTTTCATATTTAATTGGAGAGAGTTCTATGATCTCCTTACCTTGATATATTGTAGCCCTGCTTTCTGAGGACTAATGTCCATGTAGATCTGAAGGCTGTTCTTCTAATGCAATAACCTGGATATCAAAGTTTGTGTAATTTTCAGGCTTTCACTCAGTTAGAGGGCTACCATATCTTCTTAAGAGAGTTCATGATATGGACAGCTTTCTTTAATGCCTTCTTAATTCTATGCTTTTTTGTGGTTTGACTAAATCACTTATGGTTTGGCCTGGTTGATATCTGGTAGAAGGGTGGTTTTGAACATCTGACTTATGGTTGCCACAATTTGCTCTAGAAGTTGGGGACCTTATGTTTTGAAGCATATTTTGTCCTTGTGTTTTGTTTTTTTTGTCCGACAATTTATATTAGTTTTCAACAATACAATCATTATATTGGTTTAAAATGGTCTAGAAAGATCATTGCAGATATACTCATTGAGTTAAACAAAATAAAATACACACAAAATAAACAAAGGTAGTAAACCTGTATTACATCTGTATGTCTCTCAGGCTAGTTACAATACATATAAACTGTATATAAACTAGATTTTGACCTTAGACATCCATAGTTTGTGAGCTTCCAAAACAGTTCACCCCCCCCCCTAAATTCCTCGGCACTGTTTTTTCCTATTCTAACTTGTTGGTCACCTCTCTTTGTACTTGGGTAATACTAGGGACATCTTGTTTTTTCCAATTTCTAGCAATCAAAAGTCTGCAAGCGTTTAGTATTTGGAAAGTCAGAAATTCTAAATTCTTGTTTGGAAGTTTTCCATAAAGGTCCTTGTGATTGATAAACAAATCATTTTTCCCTCAGGATGTACACCACGGAAACGGAACACAACGAGTATTTTACACGGACCCTAACGTGCTGTATATCTCTTTGCATCGACACGATGATGGCAACTTTTTCCCGGGCAGTGGAGCAGCTGATGAGGTGACTGAAGAATTTCCAGATCTGCCAATATTTTGAGACTGTAACATTGTAGAAGTGTTACATTCCAATAGCAGCATGGTGACACCGGCTGTCTGTCACACAGTAGTGATGCATAGTTTTCATGGTAAACCTAAGGCTGTACGTTCTTGCTCTAATAGCAGCCATGTGTCACCATTAAAAGTCTATAAAAGAATCTAGAACTGACATTCCAGATCATGTGCAAGTTCTACAACAGAAGGGACTCTGGGGGGTGAAGGGCTAAGAGGATTTTGCATTGTAAACACTTTATCATCATCACTTTGATATTCTGAGGAACAAAGGATTTTGTGAGAAAAAGGGAGGGAAGATGCAGAACAGATGGGGAAATATGCGTTCCTGCTCGAAATAACTCCTTTGAAACCAATGTTATAAAAATGATGGACAGAATGCTTGAATTTCATCATTTTATGCCTACAGAGAGAACTTTTATCTTTTGGGCTGTTAACACTTAAACTACACGAGAAGCCAAGATTAAACTGCAGATCTACCAAACCAATAACACTGGATGAGATGGAGAGTTTTGATCTTGATGTAACCCATTCACTAAGAATGAGAGGGGGGTCGTGATTTCCTTACTTAACTTTCCGGTTTAACGGTTAAAGGAGCCTTTAAGCTCTGCAATATCAGTATAAAGAAAGAAATGGAGCTCTTATAAACGAAGTCTATGCAAAGCCAAGCCCAAACAACAGGCCCCAAATGCTGCTGACTTTACCTAGCATCTCCCTATATACAAAGCCAATATACCATAGAGAGGACCTTAGAGACCCAAGTGTCCAGTACCTAGAAGACCTTTCATCAGATAGAAGGGCTTATAACGGATGCAGTTGCAGGAAATATGAGCATGTGATAATAAGTGCATTTGTGGGAGACCTTGTGGTAATGGATGTAGTAACAAGCAATACACTTTAAAGTACAGGTGGAACATTTGGTGCCCTAGCCACCAGACAAAGTGGCCTAGTATGTTACCACTCTTTACAGAGATTTGCTAAGTGCTTTTTCACTGGCCTTTTCATTGGTCACCATCTCTTCATTTTTAAACTCATGCAAATATTATTAAGGTGGTCATTTGAAAAGAAAGGGAGCTTTAAACATGTGACTGTTCTTTATTTTAGGTTGGTGCTGGGAATGGTGAAGGTTTCAATGTCAATGTTGCATGGACAGGCGGTTTGGAGCCTCCAATGGGGGATGTGGAATACCTCACAGCTTTTCGGTAAGCCTTTGTGTTGCTGTCTTGCCTCCCACTGTCCTTCCTGCTTCCTTTTTCCAGATTTCACACTTCCTCTTTTCTGCTCCCACTTTTCACTCCTTTTCGTTTCTGTCTTTTCTGAACTTTTAGCTCATTTTAGTGCTGTTGGAAAGTGCCGGATGAGAAGAGCTGGGGACTGAATACCTCTGGGTGTCCACAGTACAGGTATTCCTAGGCAACCTCAACACAGCCTTGTTCCCCCTCACCAAGATGTAGGTCCTCCATTTGTACACGTTATAGGCACAAAATAAACCTTAAGTGAATGAATATTCCCCAAGACACATCACACTATGAAACCAACTTGTAACTGACTGGTGCTACAAAGTGACAAGGCACACCTCATGTATTCTCAGTGGGATGGGCTAAAGGAATTAGGAAACATTCATTCAACTCAGCATTGAAGAACACAATTGCTAAAATACTTGTGGAAAAATTATTGAAACTTTCACAGATATATGTAGGGAGCTTGTAAAAATGTATGGACTGAAGGGAAAGAAACAGGTGCATGCTTAAAATAGCATATGCAATATAACATAAATAAAGTTTGATCACCCCAATAATGTTACTGGGCCCCACGGCAAATTAATTTGAAGGGCCCCAACAAATCCAGAGGTTGTCCTGTTTTACCAAGATATGTTAAAATTGTTCATTAATTAGGGCTTATGGGGCCCCCTACACTTGCTGGGCCCCTCTGCAGCCGCAGGGTCTGCTTCATCTGTAGTTACACCCCTGGATCAGCCAGAACAATGTTATACATCAGGGAATATTGGTGTCCATGCATCAGCTCCTGGAAATCATAGATGGAACTGACTGTGGCTGTTTCCTTTGGTGAGTGTATACATTGGCAGCCCGGGAGCCTAATATCATGCAGAAAGCTGAGCACATGGAATAACCTTGCCTGTAAATGGAGTTATCCTCTAAAGGGACTATATCTGTGAAGGTCACACTATTGTTCATAATTTAATCACAACCATTTTAGTTTTTCTGTTCTTTAGAAGTTTAATATGTTTTTTTTTTTTAGTTTTGTTTGCATGGACATACTAATGATGATTGTCCTTGAGTTAACCTATTTGATACCAGAGTGGCATGCAGCCCATTATCCCATATTCCAAGGAGAGCCTTATTTAGGGACACTCTTCACTACCAGCACTACCCTGTCTCTCTGCCCTTTGCCTCTGCTGCTGAAACTTGCCTTGAGTCTTCTCTTCACAGCTGTGTGTCAATGTTTTACAAAGGGGTTATTGCATTAGCTGACTGTAGCAAAGCCATGATTTGCCTGCACATAGTGTTCCATATTGCATGGTTACTGTCATGTTTTTGCTATAGTAGGGATGTGCATCCGGTGGCTAACCAATGAACCTCAGCAAGAGTTGTGGAGCCGCAAGCTACGGGTCCCTGCTCTATAATAAGCACTGCATTCATTACTATTTCCAATAAACTGTAAGCCTTATAGATAAACTTGCTTAAACACGGCATTCGTTACTACTTCCAATAAGCTGCATTATAGATAGGACTCAAGCTTTGCCATTGTCTCATTCCCATGTCATACAGCAGGAGAGTCATTGTGGAAAGGCTCATCCTGCAGGAACTAGATTGTGAGAATGTTACATTTATTGCAGTAATTATTATTCATGTGCATTATGACACATAGAGGGAAATGTAATAAAATTCGCAAAGAGAACAAATTTTTGAATAACAATTTGCATGTCACAATGTAATTCATTAGGCTTTTATTGCATTGCAAATATTCATTGCACATTGCGAACGTTTTAACAGATGCTTGAAAGTGGCCTAAACTTTTGGAGCAAATGTAACAAATTTTTCATTAAAGAGATACTGACATCAGAAAATAACCTTTTTTTATTATCTATCATAACATTGTCTTTGAATGCTAAAAAAGGTATTTGCCTGATGCCTTTACATTACTTTTCTTATCCCCATGTTCCTCTATGAGGGGGCTGCCATATTTGTGCAGCAGGAGTCTGTTAGCATTAGAAACTCTAACTGTCAGGTTGGCAAAACAGTCAGGTTTAGGAACTTCAAGTGACAATTACTTACAAAAGCAGAACTATCAGCAAAAAAACGATCAACGTGACAACTTTTAAGGGCAGATTTATCAAAGGTCAAGGTGAATTTTTGATTGAAAAAAAATGCGAATTTCAAGCTATTTTTTGTGTACTTCGAGTAGGGAATGGTCTGAATTTGCAAAAAATTCAAAAACTTGAATATCGAAATTTATCATGTTCTGTCTCTTTAAAAATGTGACTTCGACCAGTCGCCATCTAACACCTGGCGAAATTGCGGTTTTAGCTTATGGGGGGCCTCCTAGAACCTATTTGGAGTCAATTGGTGGACTTTGAAAAATGTAATCGAATTTGATTGAATGCGATATTCCTTAGATTCGTGCAATTCGAATTCGGGCGAATATGGACCTATTCGATCGAAAACTGACTTATTCGACCAAGAAAAAACCTTCGACTTAATTTCATTGGTCTTTTTTCAATTTGAAATTCGACCCTTGATAAATATGCCCCTTAATGTAGATTCATTTTTTGACAAGAACATTTTTAGTTACTAAAGTCACCCAATTCTGCACAGTAAGTGAGATCTCTTTGCACTGCAACAATTTATCGGCACTGCACTTTTTATTACCCTAATGGTGCCCCATCATATCCCCTTGGTCTCAATCTCAACAGTTTAAATTTCTGCACCCGGAAAAACCAATGCACATAAGTTATTTTGCTTCTGTACTGCTGCCTTCCCACTCTTTTTGCACAGGCAGCAAAATGCCTATAAATACAGGTGGATATGAATGTCCAGTGTCACTTGTTTGCTACTCAAGGAATGGCACTGCCAGCACAGGAATAATCAGCAGATGTATGTGGGACAATAGTGAACTCGGGAACATTATTGCACTATACTGCAGAGATATAATTAGCCCTGTGAGAAATAGAAACCTAGCACGGCCACAGAGGAAGGGTGTCTGACTGAAGCCTTGTACCTGTTTCATGAAGAAAAAGGATGTGAGCCAGATTTGTGGTTAGCCGTGCAGAGAAGTGACGCTACAATGAGAAAGGGGCTTGGTGTAATTTCCAAGCACCTATTGCTCAATTTCCAATAAATAACACTGTGATTATATACAAAGGTCACACGGCTAGATCTCTGTGATTGGAGGGGTATTTTGCTTGTTCCTGAAGAGCGATTACAGAATAGATTGTTTATTTACTGTCTGACATAAAGCATATTTACCTATAGTAGAGGAAACTGGCTGATCTCTAAATAGTGTAAAGGGACACCAGGATATTTGGGAAGTGTAAGCAGCAGTGTTACCCATTAATTGATTGAACACAGACTACAAGTTTGAGCTTAGTGGAAAAAAGTTATTACCGATCCGCAGGTTTGTATCAAATAAATTACAATAAATGAGGAGCAAAGGGATATGGTCTACCTTCAAGATACATACCCTTCCCCTCCAGCAAACCAGTTCAGATAGTTAATACCATGTGGCGATTTGAATGCTAACAATTAAAACGTAACTTTTAATTCAGAATATGAAACTAATTATGAGCACCACCCTCTTAATAAAGTACCAACAAACTCACTGCATGTCTAGCGTGTCACTAGCCTTAAAAAACACATTAAAAACCGCATGAAGGCAGGCACATTTATCAACGGTAGAATTTTGAATTCATGTGAATTTTTAAAAACTCCCTTAAATTCGAAAAAAATTCGAAATTTTGTAATAAAATAACGTTTTTTAAACTTGGTTGAATTACATCGACCCGAAAACTTGAATCATTCGAATTCGTTTCGAATTCGATTTAAATATCAGGAAGGCTGCTAACAACTCCAAATTGACTTAAAGGGATACTGTCATGGGAAAAACATTTTTTTTTTCAAAATGAATCAGTTGATAGTGCTGCTCCAGCAGAATTCTGCACTGAAATCCATTTCTCAAAAGAGCAAACAGATTTTTTTTATATTCAATTTTGAAATCTGACATGGGGCTAGACATATTGTCAATTTCCCAGCTGCCCCAAGTCATATGACTTGTGCTCTGATAAACTTCCAATCACTCTTTACTGCTGTAATGCAAGTTACAGTGATATCACCCCCCTCCCTTTTTCCCCCCCAGCAGCCAAACAACAGAACAATGGGAAGGTAACCAGATAGCAGCTCCCTAACACAAGATAACAGCTGCCTGGTAGATCTAAGAACAACACTCAATAGCAATTTGGCAGGTTCTAGATGGCGAATAGGGCCAGAGTATGATAAATCTCGGAAGCCGAATTCAAATTTTTTTTAAAAAAAACCCATAATCGAATTTGAATAACTCCCTTGTTGAATTTGACAGTTTTGACCATAGAAAATTAGAATTTCGAATTCGATTTTCCATAAATCTGCCCCATAGTATCTGCTATACTAAATAGCCTCTTTTAAAATGTCTATCTATCAGATCGTGTGCATGTTGTGCTTAATATGTCCCCTCCCTCCCTTTTCCCAAATTGCCCATCGTAGTAAGTTCTGCCTGTCTACGTTGTGAGCGGATTGGAGCTAGTCACACCACCGTCCACCTACGTGTCTATGGCTTCATCAGGGGCATAAGCCATTTTAGCAAATTAATTTGTTGGTATTATTTAGATGGGAGAGTTACAGATCCCACAAAGAGATGACTGTTTAAACAAACATTATAGTGTTTCCATTCTAAATTTACCTAGACAAACCTGGACCAAATCCTACCCCCCACCAGCTCAAAAAGCATCATTATGCTTATAACCCAACATGATAAGCAGTTAGAAGTTTAAAGTTCAGTGTACAGCACAGAAAATCATAGCCAAAAGCTGCCTTTAAGGTGTCCATACATGGGGCGATAAAAGCTGCCGACAGACCGGGTCGCAGCTTATTGGCCCGTGTATGGGGCCCTACGTCGGGCTTCCCCGATCGGACTGGACTAAAAATTGCGTCGGATCACGGACCACATCTGTTTGTTGATGTGGTCCAACGATCTGACTGCCCATTTACCCATCGGTATGATCCAATCGTTGGGCCCGCAATTGGATCAGCCTGATATCGCCCACCTCAAGGTGGGCATATCAGGGAGAGGTCCACCCATTTGGCGACATCGCTAAATGAGCGGATCTCTCCGTGTATGGCCACCTTTAGTTTTCTTTCACCACTAGCAGCTGATAAAGGCCTGTCTTACTTTTACAAAACTGGGGGAAGGTACAAGAACAGATGCCACATTATTCATACACAAGAGGCAACAGAACAGAGATGGGTGCTGGACTATGGCTCAATAACTATTATCAAATGTATTTGGTTTATTGTTTTCCTTAAAGGAACAGTATGGTGCAATGTATGGTATCATAGTAACACCAGAGACCACACAACTCTTTTCAGTTACTTCTTTAAAGCATTTGTCAGACATTTGGGTTTTTTTGGATTTTGGAAGGGTAACCTTTTCACATGTCATGGATGGAATATCTGAATAGCTTTATCTTACAGAACGCCCCCCCCCCCCTTTATGTTATCTATTGTAAACAAGTCTCAGAGCTATAATATGATTTGCCTTGGCTTATGGTTTCTGCACAACACTCACAAGGGCATCACATTTTTTAACCAGTAGAAATCAGAGAGCAGAGGCAAGCAATATAGCATATCCCATTACAGGTATGGGGCCTGTTATCCATAATGATAAGGGGTTCTTTGCATAATTTGGATATTGATCATTTTTGTAAAAATAATTTAAACATCAAGTACACCCAATAGGTTTATTTTGCCTCCAATAAGGATTAATTGTATCTTAGTTGGGATCAAGTATGAGTCACTGTTTTAAATATTACAGAGAAAAGGTAAATTATTGATAGAAAAAGTGAATTATTTGCTTACAATAAAATCTATAGGTGATGGCCTTACTGTAATTCAGAGTTTGCAGGGTAACGGGTTTCTGGATAACAGATCCCATACCTGTATTTTTAAATGCTATATCTTCATACTAGAATTCTATATCATACTAAATAAATCCCAATATCACAGAAATGTTAAGCACAAATGTTATGTGCTGCTGCCCTAAGGGCTGAATTTAAGTAGATGACTTAAGTAGATGCACTGCACATCCACACTCATTGCCTTTGTGTTTGTTCTGGGTTGATTCTGAGCCAGTCATTGCCCTCTCCTGCAATTATAAACCTACACAGACAACATGGAATGTTACTGCTGAGCGCTTTGGAAGCTGGCTGCCCTTCATATTTTTATACAAGACAATGTATAAAAATTATATGTTTCCCCAGCTGTTCCACCACTCGTGCAACGTTGCTTCCCCTAACTGCAATAAGTTACACCCAGAGATCAGCACAGCATCAGGTGGTGGGCAACAAGGGGTTAATTTACATTTGGTCGCTGCAGTATCTTACTTACTCTTCCACGTATGAGGCCTCCCCTTCCTTCCCAGTATTACACATCTGGATCATATTGACTTGAAAGGGTTTCTATAAATAGGTTTACTGTACAAAGAAAGCATGATTCCGCTCATGGCTCTGCTCAGGATCCCTGTTTCCTCATGTTTTGTTTTTATGGGCAGTGAGAGTGTTAGCTCTGTAGGCTAAGCGTCAGCTGTGGGTCCATGGGCAATAGGCATGTCTAGACCAATGACTGGGAGACATTGGGGAAGTGCAGTGATTTATACATTAAACCATCCTGGGCATGTTAGGAACTTTAGATTGTAAGCTTCTCTCGACAGAAACTGATTTAATTGATGGCACACCTGCCTAAATTGCTGAACAACATGTTGGCAGTATTTAAAAGGGCTGGGAGACGATTTGCAATTGGTTTTAATCTTTTATTATTTGTGAGTTATTTACCTTCATAATCAGCAGCTCTCTAGTTTGTAGTTTCAGCAATCTTGTTACTAAGGTCCAAGTTTCTCTAGCAACCATGTATTGATTTAAATAAAAAAACTGGACAGGGCCTGAATAGAAATGGGTAGCAGTTATACAAGACACAGAAGTACTTAAACATCTAATAGCTCCTCGGTGAGATTTCAAGTAGATAGTACATAGATAGTACTGATTTAAACAATGTCCCTGCTTTTAGCCTATGTATAAATGCTAATAGAGAGAGAAGGGAGTCTGCTCACAAAGTAAGTCATGCCTCTATACTCCACTGTCTGTTGTTAAACAGACATATAATTCCAACTTTTAGGCCCTTTGTAGTTTTACCTTTATAATGCTATTAGGGATGCACCGAATCCACTAGTTCGGATTCGGCTGATTTTCCGAATCCTTGGTGAAAGATTAGGCCAAATTTGAATCCTAATTTGCATATGCAAATGCAAATTAGGGAGAGGCAAGGAAAAAGTGGTCAAATTCTTCTTTTGTTTGACGAAAAGTCACATGATTTCCCTACCCGCCCCTAATTTACGTATGCTAATTCAGCTCGGCCAGGCACAAGGATTTGGCTGAATCTGAATCCTGCTGAAAAAGGCGAATCCCTAACTGAAGCCTGGATTCGGCGTATCCCTAAATTATATATATATATATAGCGCTGAGGCCACTCCTAAATGAAACTTTCTTTTTCCTCCAAGAAGCATTTCTTTGTGTTGAATAGTTCTCGGTGCGTGTGCATATATCTTTATAACATTTCCATATCTGTATATCGTAGCAAGTTTTCCAGAGACAGCTGTAATTGCATGTCGAGGGCCACTAATAGTGCTGTTTTCTCTGGGGACTGCCTCAATTCAACCAATACAGCATCTCCTACTAATGTTTTGTGTCTTAAAGAAAGTATGCAGAAAAGCAATGTTCAGTAAAGACATTTGTGGATTAGTGCCTTTATACATACAATTAATGGGGTACAGTATATTGACACTATATGCCATTCACAGCCATGGAAGTGCAGTATTAATATTACAAAATACTGATTCAAATAGAATAATAAGAATGAAAGATTTATGTAGCATGGGCCTAAATATGTATGTGTCTATTTATTATCAGTCTTATGATAATTAACCTCTCATCTCTTTCCAGGACAGTGGTAATGCCGATTGCCCATGAGTTCTCTCCAGATGTTGTCTTGGTTTCTGCTGGGTTTGATGCAGCTGAAGGACATCCAGCTCCTCTTGGAGGATATAAAGTCACTGCAAAATGTAAGTGTGTGCCATGGCCAAGGACATCTGGCAAACAGATCTGTCCTTGGCAAATGATTAAGGACCGTTTTATTTGTAATACTCGTTGCTGTTGCTGGAAATCTAATGGAACCTTCATGGATCATCCTACCTTTAGGCTTCGGGCAAATGACGCAGCAGCTCATGAACTTAGCAGAAGGCCGAGTGGTGCTTGCTCTGGAGGGAGGTCATGATCTGACATCTATATGTGATGCTTCAGAGGCCTGTATCTCGGCCCTGTTGGGAAATGAGGTACGTGGGCCACAGATTGTATATCCTTACTGTACTTTACAGGAATGTTACCTACAGCTCATCAGTGGTTAGCTGACTATGAAGATCCTGCTGGGCATCACGTTGCCTGCCATAGATCGATTACATTCTTTGGCCACTTGCGCTGTAAGGAAACTATGTGAAATAAATGTGAAATACCTGAACTGTTCAAGATTAGCATTAGTGTTATTGTAAACCTAGAATATGTGAGTATTTGATAAATCCCTCCTCCATTTCGCTACTCAAAAAGAGTATAAAAGCCCACTGTATATGCTACAAATATGCAGCTTTTCCCCAAGTGTCTCTCATTTTCTTGATGGATAGGCATCTGTAGTTTTTTCTTGTCCAACAGTGGCTTACCAGCGAATCCCTAATATTTTATCCAAGTCAGAGACTAAACCTCACAATACGTGCAACCATAGCTTTACTGGCATCTGCTAATGAAAACCCGACCCGACAGACAGATTGAATCATTTATTGAGGCTTGTTCAAAATGATAATAAATGTTCCAAATAATAGCAGTGTGGAATTCAATTAGTGAGGTCATTCATTCTGTGAAAAAACAGGTGTCAATTATGGCCCTTATTTAAAGGAGAAATAACCAATAAGAAAAGCCCCTACCTACTACTCAGGTAAGCCCATGAGCTCCACAGCGCTTACTCTGCACTGATACGTGAGCAAACTCTGAGTGGCATTTTCTTGGGTAACTAACTATACGGTGGGGGAAGCAAGGAGGGGGACTAACTAGTGTAGTAGGTAGGGGCTTTTCTTATTGGGGGTTTAGTTCTCCTTTAAGGAAGGAGGCATCAAATGTTGTGCATGCTGGTTACAGTGCATTTCTCTCTGAAAATCTGAGTAAAGTGGTTTGTTCCAGACATTGTTCAGAAGAACAACGCACTTTGATCTGAAAAGTTGATTGGAGAGGGGAAAACATATATATAAAGAAGTGCAGAAAATAGGCTGCTCAGCTAAAATGATCTCAAATGCTTTAAAATGGCACCCAAACCTTAAAGATGTGGAAGAAAATGGAAAACAACAATTCAAATGTATAGAAGAATAGCCACAATGACAAATACTCAGCCAATGATCAGCCCCTGCAAACCCATTGTTGAAAAAAAGGTTACAATTTGCCAAAGAAAATATTAACTGGCCTAAATAGAAATCATTTTGTGGACTGATGAAAGCCCCCAAAAGTCCCCCAACGCTTAATTCCATCCACAGTACAGTGTGAAGACAGTGAAGCATGGTGGCACAACCCTCATGATATGGGGATGTTTCTCATACTATGGTGTTGGGCCTATTTATCACATACCAGGAATTATGGATCAGTTTCAGACACCAGTAAATGAGCAACATCTTGGTTCCAGACCAACAAGATTGACATTATGGAGTGATCGGCCCAATCCCGAACCTTAATCCAATAGAAAACTTGTGGGGTGACATCAAAAATGCTGTTTCTGAGGCAAAAGCAAGAAATGTAGAAGAATTGTGGAATGTAACAGGTGCCAGAAGTTGGTGGACTCCATGTAACACAGATGTGCAGCAGTTCTCAGAAACACTGATTATACAACTAAATATTAGTTCAGTGATTCAAAGGAAAGCAAAATCTTGAAACATTTTTATACAGTGAATGTTTGAATTTGTAAAGAGTGCAGACACTTTTTTGGAACAGTCTAATATTCAATTTTCTTCACTTTCTGTAAAGGAATAACACAAATTTTATAAATTTTTCTTCATATTTTGATTTGAAAAAGAAAGTGGTGTTCCCAATGCATTTGCGTGTATGGAAATAAGAGTATTTTGAGCATTATTCACTTTTTTAATCACAATGTCCCATATAGAAAGGTGTTGGTGTTAGGGTTTTTGTTCCTCTTGCTATTTGCAGTTGAGAAAAATGGTGTTTATTCCCATAATGATGTCATCTTTTCTTCCAGCTGGATCCCCTCCCTGAAGAGACTTTAAGGCAGAGGCCCAACCAAAATGCTGTGCGTTCACTGGAAACTGTCATACATGTCCAAAGTAAGTCTTAATTATTTTTGGGGTATTTTCGGAGGATATAGGCTTGATTTTTTGGAAGAAAAAGGCCCTGTATCAGCTGAAACTGCCAAACAGGGCAGAGTGTAGTATAATGCGTGGCAAACCCATCCAGCTGGGAAGCACAAAAGGACGTTCCTTCAGCAGCTCAAGTCTGGAAGACATAACTTCAAAGAACTTGTCACAAGTCTCTGTGTGTGTGAGAGAGAGATAAATCAGTCACAAATGTTGCAAGATCCATCTCAATTAATACCAGAAACTAATGAGAATTCAGCAGCTATAGCATTGTCTCTAAAATATGCCTAGGGTAGCCAATTTGGCCATGGTTCCCTGAAAGCATACAGCAGGGACCGACAAGAATGTAACCACTCCCCCTCGAAACACCACACACATACACACACTCACTCTTCACAGTGGTCACTCCTGGAGGCACGGATTATCTGGATGTTGTGGTTGTTTTATATTCTTTCATACTGCTGGAAATGGGACTGAAATACAGTCAGTCATTGCTTTCTAAGATGATCTGTCACTGAAATAAAAAAGCCAGCGCCAAAGGCACGGGAGACAGGCAAACAGGCAAATAGGGTAAATGCCTTTTTAAAAAATTTTGTGTTGTTTAATATTTTTTATTCTATTTTTCATTTTTCCATTTTATTTTATATATATATATATATACTTTTTATATATATATATATATATATATATATATTCTATATATATATATATATATATATATACTTTTTTTATATATATATATATATATTTTCAATTTTTTTGTTAGGAGTGGTTTTTGTTAATAAATTAATTAAAATGTGTAATAGTGGTTTCACATAAATGTACTCTATAAGAGTTTTTTAAACTAATTCTTGATACTACTAGTCTTTTTAAAAGAAAGTTTTGCCAAATAGCTACAAAGAGAACTTTGAATACTATAAGCGTGAGTGAAGTCTAAATATTTACAACCACGCGTCCCCATGGCAACATAAGACTCAGGAACCAGAGAGCGACGCGTCCCCATGGCAACAAAAGACCCGGGAGGAGGAACCGCCAAGTGACGCAGAGAGAGACGGAATAAAAGATTCACACATGCGCAGCTGAAATCAAGCCTCTGAAGAAGTCGCAAGACGAAACGCGTAAGGCAGGTGACAACACTGGAAGGCGCCCAGCATCGCACACGAGGAACGAACGCAAAGAACCGCTTACACATCTTCCCAAGCTATCTTTGACCCTCTTGGGACTTTCTTTGTGCGGACTGGTGCATACAGGGGGAGCCTCCAGGAGGACGCTGCATAGATATGCTTTCTATAAACTTTTGCCATGTGAGTGCATTTTAAGCTTTGTTTTAAAAAATATTAAAAAGGTATTTTTACACTATTCGCTGCTGCATGTTGATTCACAGTTTACACAAGGAGAAGCGCTTCATGATTTTACGTGCAAGTTGATATTCCCTGTTTGTGAGTACCCACCTAAACAAGTTTTGAAGGAAAGTTTTTTAACCCTTTGGTGGAGGTCAATAGTAAATGAGGGTAACACATATATGGTGAAACAAGTGGTCTGTTTCTCATATAAGAGGTGGCAACATCGCAAAACAATATAACCCGATTTGCCTGTTTGTCTCTCGTGCCTTTGGCGCTGGCTTTTTTATTTCAGTGACAAATTTGCGGACTTGGAGGGAAACAAGTGGGAGCCGGCTGGGATTTGTGGACACAATTGAACCTTGGGCCTATCTTTCTTTTAGGATACTTTTCTAAGATGATCTGTCAGGATGCAAAGTGCAACATGCTTTGCCCGATTTTTGTGCCCTCTAGTATTGCTTCAGCAGCCAGAGAGCTGATATTGGAAATCCCTTGTAACATATGATAGGGTAACTCAGCCAAACTATTCATAGCATTCTACCCAACATTTTAGCCAAGGTGCCAACCATTATGGGAAAAAAATACCGTTGCAAAAGTGAAAATTTTAATTTATTAGGTAAGACAACCAGGCAACGTTTTGGGCTCACTCTCACCCTTTCTTAAGCCTGTCTGGTGATACATTGTACAAGCTATTTAACCCCACCTGAGTGGGAGTGCACCACACCAGAACCCTCCCCCTTAATTCACATGAACCAATTGTGCATAGAACAAAGTGCAATTAAAATTCAATAGTTCATTTCTCAGTCCAACCAGGTGCCAATAATTATGGACTGTCCATTTGTTAGCAGTTGTGTTTATGCTAGTGGCAGGGGCGATTCCGGGGCTAATTAAAAATTAGCATCGGAGTGGGTCAAAGGGGTGCAGCATCTCTAGTACAATGATCGCAATAGTGCTCTCTGCACTTTATGAGCCAAATTTGTGGGTTAAAACCCCGGAAATTAGTACAAGAAGCGGCTTTTTGCTGTCCTTGTAACTGGCTGCTCGCTACCATCTGAGGCAAGGTTCTCACCAGGATCGACCCTGGCTGGTAAAAAATACAATCCCGTCAGTGCTATAGAAATAAAAGAGGATAAACATTTTCTACATTATTTGCATTGGCTGAGTGTCCCATTCCTCATGTAGTTAGTGTGGTCCTGGCCCACAGGCAAGTGGACATATTTTACTGACAGGATCTTTGTTGCAGGTAAATACTGGACATCAGTCAAACAATTTGCCTCCAAGGTGCAATATACCCTTCTGGAAGCCCAGAAACATGATCGGGACGAGGTGGACACGGTGACAGCTTTAGCCTCCTTGTCAGTGGGGAAGGGATCCATTGCTGGGAACAGGTAAATAATTGTGTCCATAATTTCAAGAAACGTATAAGGTCCAGATCAAAGCTGGTTACCTCAAGGGTTTCCCACTTTCCATCATTTGGGGAAAATGTTCAACTAATAGCCTTGATTCTTCTACAGTTAGTGCATGTACTGGAGTCCTGCAAATCATTTAATCCTCAATCCTAGATCAACTTTACTGCAATACCAATCACTTACATCAAGCACTGCAACTTTAAGTCATGTACTGGTGGTGGTTATTTTCTCTTTGTTTTGGTGGTTTAGAATCTGATTAAAGGTATGGGATCTGTTTTGTGAAAACTTGTTATCCAGAATGCTCCAAAAGCCTACAGGTAATTGGATATAATCCCATACCTTTGTTTCAGGAAGTGATTACAGGAGTCACTTAGATACATAAAGGCATTTGACCCCACAAATCGCAGGTTCTGTTGCAGAAACATATTATAGTATGCAGTATCTCCTCCAATGGGTAGGAGATGGGGCTTTCACAGAGCAATGCCTTCACCCACGTATCCCCAAATATCCCCACATCAGTCATAGTTCATCGTATGACAAGTACATGAACAACTCTTTTAAAACTTTAAATAGTCATTTGTTTTTATCTTGGTAGGTTATAAACATACTAAATACCATTTGTTTTCCCTTGACACAGGCCTCAGGAAGAGCCAATGGAGGAAGATGAACCCATGAGTTTATGATGGGACAGAAAATAGGTGCTGGTATGGTTGTATTACTTCAGCCCTGCAACCGTGGGGCAGTTTGCGTCATTATTTCCTTACAATAATGATACTGTCCCATTTATGTGAGTCCATGATTAAAGTCTCGATGGTGACTTTGCCTAAGAAGAACTGAGACATTGAATATGCTTGACCAAAGATATTGCTCAGGCGAGAGCTGGATTAGGCGGTTGTGGGATAAGAAAACAGAAGACTATGTATATTGTTCACAAATTAACCTTTAACCAACAGTTACAAAATTGCCATCCCAGAGGCGACCATAAATGTGTTTCATCTTTTGAAGAACCCCTACTTGATAGTTGACTCTTTAATGTCAAGATCTGATGGATATCCATGAGTTAAGCATGTTATCCATGAGTTAAGCATGTTATTAGGGCAAAATGCTCAATGCCAAGCTGAGAAATCCTGCATCACCAACAGCATTTTGAAAAACGTCAATAGAAACTGGTGTGACCTCCTACCAATAGAGCGGTAGAAGAACCTTGCAATTTATACCCCCAGCGGATATCTTCCTCTGCAGACCACTCTGTTTAAAACTAGGATCTCAGACATTAACTGTTTGTGCCTTGCACACTAGGGACTTTGCTTGTATCCTACATACTCCTCATGACCACTAATACCGAAGTCTTACGGATTCTATTTTTGTTCATTTGCACTATGGGGAAAATCTCCCCACAACCACCAAAAACAATATGAGGACAACTTAAAACCAGTTTTCAGCAAGGGGTCTTGTATACAGAATCACTATGTACACAAAAGTGACTTTTATTTTGCTGTATTATTGATGCTTATTAAGATTTGTTCTGAATGAAATGTAATGATATGAAAGTAAATTTTCACTTTCCTATGGCTATCAGCTTCCACATGGGGTGGGGGAAAGAATTTAGGAGCAGCTTTGAAATGGTTAGTGATGCACATATAATATTGACAGAAGAAAACATTTGAGCTTTGGTTTGTCCATAGCTTTTTAATGGTGTTGGTTTAATTAGACCCAACCCCTGTGATTTTATGTATGTACAGTATATGTGCAATGATTAGATTATGGCTGATCCGGCACTTGTAATGAAATTCCTGGAATTGCTGGAGGCTACACATATGCTGTTGGAGGTGATAATAAAGGATTAAGGTGGCCATAGACGCACAGATAATATCGTACAAAATGAATTTTCGCACGATATTCGGTGCGTGTATGGTGGGAAAAGAGCTGACCAATATCGGCAGAAGACTTGGATATCGGTCAGCTCGTCGATCAGGCTGGACGGAAAATTTTGATCGGGTGCCTTTGAAGGCACCCAAAAAATCGGCCATTGTTAGTGCTGAATCGTCAGATACAGGTAGAATTCTATTGTTTCTATCTGTATATCTGACAATTCAGCTCTACACGTGTGTATTGAAATGAACGATGGAAAGATCTTTTCCAAGAAAGATCGTAATTGTTATGTCTATGGCCACCTTTACTGTCCCCCTTACCGCTGTATCTCTCTTTAGGATATAGGTGTAGGCCCTGATAAAGACTGTTATCTAACCACTACACTAGGAGCCTGCCCTACATATTTGCATGCCTTCTTAAAGGATAGTTTTGTTTCCCCTTAAAAGGTTCCCTTCCATTTGTTTGGTTGTAAGACATAGAAAGAATCAAGGAACACCCCCCAATCACTGATCATGAGCAATCAATCTTACCAGGTAGATCTTTGTAATGCACAGGCTCTGCCAGGCGTTAGCTGTGTTAAAGGGAAAGTTAAAGCAAATATAAACATCCTGTAGTTATAGGCTGCATGGTGAAAAGCGTTAGATGCATATGCCTTAAACTCCTTTATTTAAATCAGTGTTCTGACTTGGAGTTATGTAATAAAAGGCAATATGTTTGCCCAGAGGCAGTAACCCATAGCAATCAATTAGTAGGTAGGGTTTTATAATGAGTAGGGTTACTGCTCCTGGGCAAACTTAGTGCCTTATGTTACATATAGGGGTATGTCTCTTTTCTGCAGAATGAGGGTTGTTTATTTTTGCCTATTCAGTCCTGTTAATAAGCAAAACCATGTAAATTGAATATTTTTTTGGCTGTGGTTTTTTTTTTCTAGGATTGTATATATAGACAGCCACTGCCCCACTATGGCACATTCCTATGCCAGACTAGTAGAGGTTCCTACTCAAGTAACTAGGACTTCAGCAAATGCCCAGGTGCTTGCTGGGAGTACATGGTATCTAAAAGTGCAGGGCCCTATTTAATTTTAGAAGGGGTATTATTCCTTTAAGGAGCAAAATGACAACTGCTTATCCCCATCAACTGCAGCCACAGTACTCATCAAAAACATCTTTGAAATGATTATAGTAGAGGGAAAAAAATAACTTTGTACCCCCTTAAGTTCTCCCACATCACATATTGTAGCCCTGTCAGGTGTGATGACTAGCAAAGCGTGAGGAGCTAAAGTGTAAATCAAAGAAAACAGCTGCCTAAATCCCAAGCTCGCGGGGACCTCCAGATCAAAAACAATCTTTTCCTCCCCAGGGATCAAGGCTGCGTTCCCCTCCTGTTCTCTCTTCCCTCTGCCCATTCACAGTCGCAAATTTTATCAGCTCAATAACTAATCAAAGTGTCAGAATATGACAACATTGCATTTTCCTTTTCAAAATTATAGAGCCTTAGAAAAATGTGTTTTATCTTCCGTATTTGCCAACATCTGGTCTAGATAAAAGATCTTGTTTAATCTTGAACCCCGTGGAATTCTCTGCCACATAAAGGGGTTTTACCCTTCACTCCTGAATGTCGTTAGAAAATTGTACATTCTTGCTCAGCTTAAGGGGTTAAAGATAATAATCTTTTCTGAACTCGTGTTAAAGGGTCATAAATGCCATGAAATTCTAAGGTTTGATCTATTTGGCGACTGCGTATAAAGTTTTTAACTTCTATAAGATGTATTCACCCTATAGGTGCCTAGGGAGACATTAATGATTCCTATTTATCTCCACCATCGCCCTTAAAGTAAACGTTTAAAACAAGTGAATGTAAAATTGATGAGGTTGCTATTCTAAGCACTTTTGTAATTTACATTTATTTTGTTTTTATTCCAAGATTTTAACGGATACATGTACTGTTTATATGAATGAACTTTGTTACAACAGTGTCACCTGCTGGTCAGTTTCCCACCAGTCTGACCACCAAGTAGTCAATGAAGTTGTCAGGAGAAAGAAAGAGGCTGCTCTGATGTTTTTCTGTTTAGGGGAAAAAATTGAAACCTATCTCAAATCTTTCCTAAGCAGAAGAACATCAGAGCAGCCTCTTTCGGCCGACCAGTCAAAAAATCGATTGATACCATTAGAAAATTGTAATTGAAAAATTGAATGTATTCATTGTCCAATTGTTGGGCCAAACAGGCAGCTACCTCAGCACCCTCATCTATTTTACATTCACTTGTTTTAAAGGTTTTCTTGTACTTTAATTTACAGACTTTTCTGCCCTTGGGCAAAGAGCAATGACTAGTGATGGGCGAATCTGTCCCGTTTCGCTTCACAGCAAAAAATCTGCTAAATGAATTGAAGTTAATGGGCGTCAAAATAATTTTGATGCGCGACAATTTTGACATGAGCGACAATTTTTTTCTGCGTGACTCTTTTGTCCAAATGCATTAAAGTCAATGGGTGTCCGAAAAATTTTGACGCACAACAATTTTTATGCCTGCAACAGGTTTTTTTTGCTGCATCGAATTTTTCCATGCCTGGCGAATAAATTCACCCATAACTAGCAATGCTACTTGGTCACCCTAACACTTTCTTGTTACCTCTCACCAAAAGCTCAGTCTGCTCCCCCAATATACCATGACCCCCATGCTGGGTTGCCTTCTGCCTGGTATTTCACTTGGCAAGCTTTTAAAATACTGGCCAAGACCTGTAAATTTGTAATCATTACGCCCCAAACCCACCCCAGTTTCCTCTGCCCCCTTCCCCTCTATCCCCCAACACCTCTGTAATTTTGCCTACTCACCCAACCTCCTCCTGGCCCACCCCTCTACATTACAGCTTCTCCACTCCTGCTCTTTCCTCTTACATCATTGTCCAGCCCCTTTTACCCAGCTGGCATTGCCTAAAGATGGCCATAGACGTTAAGATTTTTCTCTCTTTACCAACTTTAGCGCTGTCCAACAAATCCATCAAATTATCGTGAGGTTAGTGGACTCAGAACAATCGTGCAGCTAATGATTTTTTGTCCGACATCGGTCAGAAAATCGATTGGTATGGTTAACAAATTTTAATTGAAAAATTAAATGTATCCATTGTCTGATTGTTGGGCCAAGCAGGCAGCTACCTCAGCTTTCCTGGCTTCAACTAGACAATATCAATTGAAAAGGTTGTTAAGTTGATGGAGAAATCACAAATTTAATCTATCGTTTTAGGATAAACTTGGTCCTATGATAACGACAAGTTATTTTAAAAATCGAAACATCTATGGCCACCTTAAGACAATAGGTGGCAACCCTACCCACTGATAATTCTCTCTCCAACTTCTGCCTACTCTTAGTTCTGGCCACTGCAATTCTTATAACTTGCAACTCTTGATTATACACTAGACATACATCAATCTATATAACCCTTAAGTAAGTTATATATTTGATTTATGGTGGCCAATCCCATAATTCTTAGACGGATAATTGGCTGAGGGAAGCAGGATCACAAGGCAACTATTTCATTGGCAATAATATAGGCAAAAATGAAAGTCACATTGCTGTGTGGTGGTTGCTTGGCATTTATAGAGCAGTTGTTTGTCCATGTTGATGTTGTATTGTTTTGTAAATACCGAAAATCCTCATTATGCACCACATATATACAAAGGAAAAAAGTTAAATAGTAAATGTAAATAATGTCCCTAGGCAGGTATTGTGGAGCATGTTTGGGAAATGCTAGAGAAATGCCAGAGGAATCATTTGGTTTTCAGCATTGAAGGACCAGCTTGGAGCTGCCAATAAGAGATTTGCTGGAACGTTACATGGGGCCTCCGCTAAATAGACAAATACTCATCCTTTAAATTAAGCCTGCCTCATGCAAAGGAAGGCAAAAAACTGTTGAGATTAAAAAAGATGGGGCCTAAAACTGTCAGAATAAATTCCTCCCAAATGACCAGTGAGTTCATTGTAAATTTGTATCCATTGGTAGCAGCTCTCAAAATAAATGTATATTTCAATTTGTCTGCAAGTGTGTTTGTGTGCACAGCTCAGATTGGGGATTGTGTTGTGTTTTACAGCAATTTTCAAGGGACGTAAACGTGAAATAAACGCAACAAAAACTTTATTGAAATGTAATTTGTAAGGGGTTGAGCTGCCTTCAAAAACAGAAGAGGCATCTCTGCTAAGCCACTAGAGGCCACAGGGTGTCACCATTGTCCAAAAAACTTTCCTAGTGGAAATGGGTTTCTCGCTGCTCACTGGAAGGACAGTACAGACTCACAGACTGGCTCAAAATACATCATCACCTCAGATAATTGACTTAAATATACAGGGTATGAGACCTGTTGTCCAGAATGCTTTGGACCTGTGGTTTTTTTTGGATAAGGGTTCATTCCGTAATATGGATCTCCATACTTTGGAGGATTATTTTGCCTTCAATAAGAAATATTATTTATATCTTCGTGAGCAAATAGAATCTACTGTTTTGCTATTACAACAAAGAGAAAATATGTTTTAAAATGTTTAATTATTTGATTAATATGGAGTCAATGGGAGATGGCCTTTGAGAAATTCATATATGTATTTATATAAGCACATGGGTGTCCGCAGAAGGGGGCAAAGGGGGAAGTTGACCCACCCTGACTTCTCCAGCTATTCCAATAAATTGTTTGTAAATTTAATTCTCAACAGCACAAAGGGGGGAATTCACAAAAGTGTCAGGAACGAAAAAATGTCTTTTAAATGTCGTACAAAGTTTCGTAGTAAATTCAAAGAGCATTTACCCGCCAATTTTCTGACGTGTACGTCACTTTTGAAATAGTTGTTAAAAGTGGGCGTGTTTTTTTGGCGCCACTTTTCCCTAAATTTATATGAATTGCTCGTAAACTCATTTGTTTTGCCGAAAATTTTTCCGACACATTAGGCTCTCCAAAATGAAAATGTCGGTCAAATTGTCTTTTGAAAACGCTCGGTAAAATGTTGTCTGCCCGTCGAAAAAATATATACAACATTTTAGAAAATTGTCGGACTTACGAGACTTTTCAGAGACGGTAACATCTGCCTTTGTGAATTTGACGTTCGTACGATATTTTATAAATTTGTCGCCCGCCACTTCTGGGTTACTTATTTTACCGACACTTTTGTGAATTCCCCCCAAAATGTTTTTTATACTAATCCCACCCCAAGACAGGCCTTAATTAGGTTATCTACTGCATTGTCATGAATAGGTTCATCTTCAGTGGGAGGTTACCCTATGTGATATTTGCTTACCTGCCCCTCCGGAAAATGTTCTACAGACACCCATGTATAAGTATAAATACAGTATATAAAAATACTTTTCTAAGAACCACTGACTCCTTAATTTTCACTATTAGTGCACCAGCATATTGTATTTTTCTTCTTTTCAAATTCTTTTTAATATATATTTCCTTTTGGTGCATAAACATGTCGTCAACTCCAGGAGGGGGACTGAGCTTTACGAAAACTTGTGGCCTTCTAAAGGGAATTTCACCAGCTGGTTACCAACTACATAATAATGCAGCTACTTTTACTCCAAAGGTGAGGTTAAGGGTTCTTTCTAGTTTGTAAATATTTTCTCTGGTTAGTGTTTCATGTGATCCAAGGGCTTCCTCCTCTTACATTGTATAAAATCTATACGTACCTCTAGTGGGGAAATGTTGTTTTTAATGAAGATTTCCTATTCTTACCACTTTTTTATGTCATTGATGAGGATAGCTTGGGATTGTGACCTCCGGTTTTGTTGAGACGAAAATTATAAATATATACCTTTATGTATTTTGTTTTGTAAAAAAAAAAAAAAAAAGTGGAAATTGCAGCAATAAATATATTTTTTTCCTTGAAATGAATCTGTGTGTTGGTGTGAGCAATTAATGCCAATATATATATATATATATATATATAGATATATATATATATGCTTTGGGGGGATAGTCGATACTTCAGCTACAGACATAATAATGCACTATCCCCTGTTCAGTTAGCCCTGGAGAACAAGATGGCTAGTATAGTAGTATGTACTGTGGCAAAGGAAGATTATTATTCAAAGGAGAAACAAACCCGTACTAGAAAAAAACCCTACCCTGCGTAGACCGACCTCCCTCCTCCCCCACAGCTTAACTGCCCCCCTGGGTTAATGCCCCTAATTTTTTACTTACCCATCCGTGCAGATCTGGCCTCTGTAATTCACAGGCGCCATTTTCTTTTTTGGTCTTCTTCGGAATCTGAGTGGAATTTCGGTGCATGCGCAGTTGGAGTAAATTTCATGTCACAATCGACTGCACATGCGACGAAAGTTACGAAAATTTCCGAAAAATGTCACGAAGAAGACAGATAAAAGAAGATGGCGCCCGTGAACTCAGAGGCCAGCTCTGCATGGAGGGGTAAGTAAAAAATTAGGGGCAATTGCCCGGGAGAGGGCAGTTAGGCTGTGGGGGAGGAGGGAGGTTGCACCCATATAGTGGTGGCAAGGCCCTTTCTTTTGCTTTTTCAATTGTGTTAACATAGACATTCAGATATATCACAAAATATCAATATTATTGACAAGAGAATCAATACAAAAATTCAAACCAATGCTTGATAGTATTTAGTTAATTAATTGGTTAATTAGTTAATAATTTATCTCTCTGCTTTGAATAAAAACAACATGCCAGAGTATTATACAGTATATGTGGAAAGTTGAATGGACAACAATATAATCTTTAAAAAGTGGAGTTTAAAAAAAATATCAAACTGCACATTAAAAATTGTACATAAATGTTTAAAACTTCTTTTCCATCAGCAATTTGTAGATTATCTAGGTATATAGACCAACTATCTAAAAAGCATTTTCTAATTTTTAGATCTCCATAGAAATTGAATTGCTTCCTGGAGGCAAAGAGATCTCAGATAAAATTTCTTTCAATACAGGAGGTTCCTCTGTAAAAAATATGGATTTACGAGCTGCTGCTAAAACAAAAAATTCAAATTCTTTGAGTTTTTTAATGTGATTCCATTTGGAGAAATCCAACAAAGCTAAATGTGGGGAGACCTTTATTTTAACTTGGAAAGTTTTCTGTAAATAAAAATTCAACTTCCTCCCACATAGCTTTTATTTTAGGGCAATTCCAAAAGTAATAGAACACCTTTATGTTGTGTTCTTTACACGTAGGGCAGAAGGAATATGTTGACCCATCAGCATTTTGTAAATAACACATCTTGTAGCCTAAATGTATTCATCTAAACTCTAAATTGTTCATCTCTCCAATTTTCCCAATTGACGCATTTGTAATAATTCCTTATGGAGGAATTTAGTAGCTGAGGAGAAATGATGGTATCTAAGAATAAAGACCATTTACCAGCCAGATTTTGCAAAGGATGATAGTCATAGTTAGTTGGTTGAAATAATAACCTACAACTGTCAGAAAATCAAATGTACTGATTTTCTGACAGTTGTCAGTCCTCGTGTAGAACAATTGAGATCTTGTTTATTTAGGGAGTTAAGAGTTGTCTTTTTTATTTTTTTGAAATAATAACCTAGTAATGACAGGTATTTTGTTCTGACATGGCTCCTCGATTATTTTTTGAAGTGACTCCTAAAAGGGATGTTTATTAATAGCTACAGCATCTTTTTGCTGGATTAGTTCAGGGCGACGTAGAAGCTTCATGTCTGTATGTAATTCTTCCACACTCATTAAATTTTGACGTAGATTCTATAAACTCTCAAGAATGAGGATGTCCTGAGTCAGGATCAACAATAAGACGTACTGTATTTGAGAAATACCTTTCTTATTCCAAGAAGGAAGATTTATTTTTAGAAACCCAGGCCCTATCCTTCTGCTTAGTTACTGGTCTCTACTCACCAGAGTTCCTGTGCCAGCTTCTATTCTATTTTTCATACTTTCCCTGATGCTGACTGTGTGCTGCAAATTTGTGTTATTCCTTTACAGAAAGTGAAGAAAAGGAAATATTAGGCTGTTCCAAAAACTATCGGTGTCTGCATTCTTCTTTAAAAACTCAAATATTCACTGTATAAACTGAAAACTGTTTCAAGATTTTGCTTTCCTTTTAATGTCTGAACTGATATTTAGTTGTATAATCAGTGTTTCTAAAAACTGCTGCACATCTGTGTTACATGGAGTCCACCAACTTCTGGCACCTGTTACATTCCACAATTCTTCTGCATTTTTTGCTTTTGCCGCAGAAACAGCATTTTTGATATAAATATCACACAAGTGTTTTCTATTGGATTAAGGTCCAGGGATTGGGCTGGTCACTCCATGATGTCAATCTTGTTGATCTGGAACAAAGATGTTGCTCATTTACTGATGTGTTTGGGGTCGTTGTCTTGTTGAAACCCCATTTCAAGGGCATTTCCTCTTTGACATAAGGCAACACAATCAAGTATTTTGATGTATTGAAACTGATCCATGATCCCTGGTATGAGACAAATAGACCCAACACCATAGTATGAGAAACATCCCCATATCATGATACGTGTGCCACCATGCTTCACTGTGACTTGAATTCAGTGTTTGGGGGTCGTCTGACAAACTGTCTGTGGCCCCTAGACCCAAAAAGAACAATCTTGTTTTCATCAGTCCACAAAATGTTGCGCCATTTCTGTTAAGGCCAGTCAATGGGGGTCATTTATAAAGTTCGCGCAGCGCATATTTTTCGCAAATGGTTGTATTGCACATGTTTTTTGCTGAGCGCTAATATATTGCACTGCTCTGCCCGTCTTTCCGGTTTTTGCGAATTCGCAGTGTGAATACATTTTCGCAAATGGTGCGCAAATGAGACCGGGTTTGCGCGAGCGCACCCAATGTGCGAGGTTGTTGTGCACGAAAATAGCGTTGACAGTAACTTAAATTCGCAGTTTGCAAAACTGTTTTGCGAATATTTTATCCGCCACCAAAGTTGTGGCGTAATTGAGTCGCAGAGTGTGCGCATAAAGATTCGCAATTTGCGAATTGTGACATATTTATAAAGCCCCTTTAGACATTCGCATTGTGAATAAAAAATTCGCAATTCTGTATGCACCCTCTTATTCAGCTTTATAAATATAACCATGCGCAGGGCAAATATATTCACTTTGCGAACCAATCTGCCCTGCGCGAAGTTTATAAATGACCCCCAATGTGTTTTTTGGCAAATTCTAACCTTTTTCTCTACGGGGTTTTCTTGCCGATAGCTTGGCTTCACATAGGCGTCTTCTAATTGTAACATTACTCGCAGGTAACCTTCCTGGAGCAGATCATTGTCTGAGTATTCTATTCTTCTATCCATTCAAATGGTAGTTTTCCATTTTCTTCCACATCTTTCAGGTTTGGTTGCCATTTTAAAGCATTTTAAATGAGCAGCCTATTACTTTCTACATTTATTTATATGTTTTCCCCTTTCCAATAAACTTTTTTCGCTGAACAATGTCTGGAATGACCCATTTTTACTTTCAGGGAAAAAGGCACAACATTTGCTCCTTAAATAAGGGCCGTAATTGACACCTGTATTACTCTACTACACCTACTAGTAAATTATTTGCCATATAGAAATATAATTTCTACCAAAAACATTGATCATTGATCAGGTTAGTGATGTTGGAAAGCTATTATTCTAAACAAAACTGTGTACCATAACCTGTTGATGAGGAGTGAAAACCTCAGGGCCATGGTTCAGCTTGTATTTTTAGGCAGACAGAGAGAAGCAGATCCACTTTCATCTGCAGCTCTGTATAACTGCACTGAAAGGTACAGCTTTCAAGTTTTTGGGGCCCATCTCCTGCAGTCAGGCAGAAGCTATACCTGTCATTGCAACTATTGAGAGCTGTGGAAGAAAGAGAGTCCACGTCTTTCCACCTGCCTTTAGAGCTCAAGAAGAGAATAGCGGAACCATTCCCTGTGTGGTCTAGTGGCTTTCCCTGTGGCATGCGGGGGCGGCCACTGTTCCTTAGGCGGGCGATGCCCACTGCATGTGTCCAGTTCCCTTCAGTGCCGGTTCTCGTATGGCGCGCACGGCCACGTGCTTCCGGGTTTATGCGCTGGCGTGATGACGTTATTGCGAAATTCAAAGTATTTAAAGGGGCTTTGAATGAAAACACATTGCCCAATATAAGGTGCTATTTGTTGGTTCCTGGGTGATATTTCTACGTGAATCCTGTTGATCTTTTGGTTATTGACCCTTGCCTTGCCTGACTACTCTAAACTCTGTATCCTGACCCTTGCCTCACTGTTTATTCTGACCTCTCCAAGCTGACCCTTGCCTGTCTGACTATTCTACGCTCTCCAATCCTGATTCCAGCCTGTCTGACTATTCTTAACTCTGCTTGTGCTGGCCCAGCCTGCCCGTCCAAGCTGCATTGTCTGGTCTGTCTTCAAAGCTGTGTTGTCTTCCATCCATTATCCTTGGTGAAACTAACATGCCCCTTTGCTAATCCAGAACCTTTAGCTTTGGCATCCAACTAGCTGAGGGCTCCTCCCGAGGTGAAAGGCGGCTGTTAAAGGCAGAAGCAAGAGCCGAGATCAGGGAGCCTAGCACTGGTTCTGGATTTAGGTTTCCGTTTGTGAGAGTATTCTATTATAAGCACAATCTGTGCCAGATGCATTGTACATGATCAGTACCGATCAGTAAGCAATGTATGTATGGAGCACATCAGCATGCATAGCCCTTGCACTCCCGCATGGTATGTGAGTGTATTTCCTAAGGGATGGACAGATTCAACCCTTTTTTCCATGGGAAAATGCATCTATTACTTAGATGTTGTTTTCCAGAACACTTGGGTCAGTGTAATAATCAGCTGATTCTAAGAATTTCTCTTCAGAAAAATATAAATTTTTACTTTGAAAAAAAAATATTAATGTACTGTAAATCATTACTGGACCCTACAGAAACTGCTGTTCTTTCAGATGATTTATAAGTGTATATTTGTATTAATAATAAACGTATTGTTAAGTGAAGAGTATATGTACCACAAGGATATTGGCAGTTTTCCTAAAGTCTGATTCCTATTTCAAGAAGAGTGGAATTTGGCAAACCAATGTGTATGAGCAAGCAACAAGCAACATGGGGCATGTACGTTTATCTATTTATCTTAAACATCTACTGTATATATTAATATTATGCATCCAAAATCACTGTATACATATACTGAAGTGTTTGTAGTTCAGAGGCATAGTCCATGGACACCACTTGAAAATTTAGTGATTTGCCCATTCCCTGTGGCAAATTTATTAAAGGGCAAAGTGGACGTCGCTAGCGAAAATTCGCCAGAAATCCAATCAGCAGGGTCATCGGCGATTTACTAACAGGCGTAGAGGACAATTCGCTAACAAAAGAGACCATCACTAATATAGTTTCACACCCTATTGGCAGTCTAATTTTCACTCAGGCGAACGATCATTAATCTACAAATTCACTAAAGTGCGACTTTTACAAAACGTTACCTCTTTCATCAGAGTTTCCTTCGCCACTTTAGACCTGGCAAACTGATCAGATGAAGCTACATCCTCCTCAATCTTATGTCAGTGACATCATATCCTGTATGCCGGAAACTCATAAAATTTATACATAAAAAAAAAAAAACGCTGGTGTTTTTTCATAGTATAAAGTGGGATTGCCTTCGAAAGTTGTAACTATTAAAAATGTTTATTTTAACATTTTTTTTTCCATTTCCATTCATGTCTAGGACATTACAGGATCTCTTTTGTCTTTATTTTGCTTCCTTGGACATTTGAAATAATAAATGACCACTTCAAGCATTTGCACCAACATCACTGATAAAGACGTCTATGCGACATACGGTATATGTCCCGCCCTATTCAAATTGACCGGATCGTAAGAGTAGGGTCGGGCGAATTTGACCCGTTTCTCTTCGCCTTATTTCGCCTCCAGCGAAAGGTCGCCGTCAAAATTTTGACGCATACCGCCATACAAGTCTATGGGCATCATTTTCGTGGCTAAACAAGGCAAAGAGTACGAGTACTAAGTTGAGCTAGGCAGAAACAAATGTTTAGCGAAAGTTTGCTATGAAATGCTTGCGCTGAGGAATTTATGATAGTGAAACGTTCAGCTGCAGAGACACAACTTCGCATTTTACTGAATTTTGCCTGGCGAAATGGTGCGAATTATGGTGAAGCCTTTGCAGGTGAAAATTTCCCCTTTAGTGAATTTGCCCCAAAGTCTTCAGTGATCCTAAATTTTTACAATTCATACCCACATCCATTACTCTCAACAGGATTGTGAACTGGTCCTTTCATACTACAGTTTCATGTTATTCCTTGTAGTCACAGATTTAATTCTTTCTGCCTATGGGACACTCCTATGGCCATCGAGGCATCCAAGAATGTCATTAGTGGGTTATGATTATTGTTGTACAATTGCATTACAACACACTCTTTTCTGTTCATTAAAGAACAACAACAGACAATGAGGTATTGATTTCTGGTCATAAGACTATTGAATTTATTCTGTGCAGTCTATTTTAAAAACCAGAGACATTTCCAGGGACAGAGTAGAAAACCAGAACTCGTCCTGGAAATTAGTGACACTTGGCAGCAACGCACTTAGCATGTGTATATAGTTAAGGTTAGCTTTTAATTCTTCTAAATAATGTTTCTCAGATTTGTTGTCTAATGTTTTTGACTATGAAGAAGGATATAGAATTTAAGTGGCTATAGTGCTGCTATAAACAGCTTTTCATCTTTTCCAAGATGAACTGAATACCAAGAGCAGAAGGTCAACTCTGCCATATTAAACTATTATTATTTTCATTAGGAAAGAGTAAAGATGGTTACAATTGCCACAGACCATCTACAAGCTGAATTGTGACTAGTATTGGGCTGAGGGCCTGAGCAAGGGTCATCTGAGGCACCGGATCACTTATGAACCTACTTGCCTGTAACTTCCCCATGGCAATCAGTAAGAAACCACTTGAATTATTGTCTCTGGTTGGGTAATTTACTACTTCAAATGGAAAGCAGCTCATCTCACCAGTCAACCTAGGGGGCAAATTCACTAAGCGCCGAAGCGCCTAACGCTAGCGTCAATTTGCTAGCGTTGGGCATTTTCGTTACTTCGCAAATTCACTAATGAACGCTGGCATAAATTCGCTAGTGTACTGAACGCTAGACTTCCTTCGCCACCTCAGACAAGGCGAAGCGCAATAGAGTAGATAGGGATTGCTTCAAAAAAAGTTCAAATTTTTTCTAAGTCCCAAAAAACGCTGGTGTTTTTTCTATACTATGGGTGATAGGCTGAAAAAGATCGAAAAATTTTTTGGGGCTCCCCTCCTTCCCCTCTACATTTCCTAACTCATGGCAACTTAACTATACAGTGGGCACATGTGTAGGGCAAAATAAAAATTTTATTTGATGTTTTGAAGGTTTCCCAGGCATTTGTAGTGATTCTACGTATTCCTCCATTGAAATTTGAATTTGGCGCCGTATGCAAATTAACCATCGCTAGCGTAACTTCGCTTCGCGAATCAATGCTAGTGCAACCTTACGCTACCCCTGTGCACAACTTCGGATTTTAGTGAATTTGCGGAGCGCTGGCGAAACTACACCTGGCGAAGTGTTGCGAAGTGCGGCGAAGTTACACCTGGCGCATCTACGAATCTTAGTGAATTTGCCCCTAGGAGTTTAGTAATATCAATGCACATTCCCTGGTCCCCTGTCTCATAAGTAATTCAGTATCTATGCAAGTTCATGTATTTACAAAAACAGAGGTTTTTAGTTACAAAGTTATGATCATAAATTTGGTTAATCACCATACCACGTCAAGTTAAACCCCATATGGCGGTCCCTAACTATTTACCTACAGTCATAGTATTCATAGACTGGAACACCATGCATGGTAGCATTTCTTGGGATAAGTGTCTCCTGACCTGAAGTCTAGCAGTTATGCTGCAGGCCAAACTTCCATGTGATTGTGGCACCCCCACACCCATCCCTTTAAATGGTGGTCCCACACCTTTAAAAATAAGTGTTGGTTTGGACAGGTTCTCTCTCTTAAAAGCCACAAGCGGGGGAGGATGAGGCCTGTAGAATGTTGTGGTCTAGGCAATCTCTCACTTTAAAAAGCTGATGGCGGGGACTAAAACAATGCCCAGGACAGGAGACAATTATCCCAAGAAATGCTACCATGCAGGGAGGTGCCAGACTTTCAATATTATGACCGGAGTCGATAGTTAGGGACCGCCGTATGGGGTTTACCCAGGACTGTATTTAGGTCCGATGCTGCCCTACGCATCAAACCTAAATACGCGCCTTACCCCTCAACCCCCAGCTCTTTCACCGGATTTCCAATGGAAATACATGGAAGAAGCTGAGCGATTTCTTTTTTTTAATTTAAAAATAATCATTTATATTCACCGGAGGGCTGCCCCCCAAAACCTGCTGCCCTAGGCACAGGCCCTCGGATGCCTTAATATAAATATTGGTATTAATATATTAATATAAATACCTTGACGTGGTATGGTGGCATGCCAGTTTTGTGATCATAACATTGTAATTGATTAATTTGTAAACACATGCACTTGCATATATCTACTCAATTACTAATGAGACAAGGGACCATGGAATGTACATTGATCAATCCCCCTTCTTTATCTTTATTTTTGTAGTTAATTTGGCCAGATCAGTAGCACTTCTATTGTATTTAAATATATTTTACTTAGCCTTGGAGTGCTCCCACAACCCTCCTTTTTTGGGGTTTAGATATATCACCCTGTCTGCTGGTCATTGTTGAATGACTGTTTTGGACATTTGTGGCCCTGCACACATGTAGAATAATTGTGACTGGTTATGCATTCATCCAGTTTAGAAACAACCAGGCAGATATCGGTCCCATTTAGTTGACCATGAACAATGTTGTCAGTTTTTCCTTACTTGACCAAACTGGCAGCAAACTGCCCCATAGATGATGCTTAATTAGATAACTATTGTGATTTATATCTGACTGGGCTTATTCAGTCGATATTGGTGAGAAATCCTAGCTGTCAAAGACCACGGGAGCCATGGATGGTTCAGACTGATTTGGTTTGCCAAATAGAGTAATTATTTAGTATTGGACTGGCCCACTGGGAGACCAGAAAAAACCCTGCTGGGGGTCCAGGAGTCAGTAGACCTTCTTGCTTCTAGCCATCTGGCCTATTTCATGGTCATTCTCTATGACATGCTAAATAATAATAACATTTTTGGTGGGCCCTTGGCATTCTAGTTCAACACTGAATTTATTAAGAGAAACATCTTGAGCTTACTCCATAGATTCATTTTCATCTGATGCAGATGAACGAGTTTAGAACATTAAAAACAATTTTACCCAAATTAAGACAATTAGTGGCCTATGTATCAAGCCTCAAATTTTTTCTGGTTGAGTTTTAAAGGGCCAAAAATCAACTTGAGGAAAAACAACTTGAATTTTTCAAGATTTATTATGCTCCTAAACTGCTAAAAATCTAAATCCAAAAATACTCTAGCTAAAACCTGTCAAAATCATGTAGAGGTCAGTGGCACATGGTTCATTTATTAATTGAAACATGTTTTTTACCTTCAGGATTCTTCATAGTTTTCAGTTTCTGACTGTTTGTGCTGGTTTCAGGTCGATAATCCGATAAATACTAGTTTTTTGTGCGACAACTTGATAAAAAAAATTTTGCGACTTTTTGTTGCACCAATTTTATTGAGAATAATAATTGGTAAAATTTGCAAGTTCGGTTGAATTTTATTTTTTTAAAAGTGAGAAAAAGTCATGTTTTAATAAGTGACCCCCTTAGTGTTTTAGATGCCCTTATATATCAACTTAAACCATATTTAAAAAGATCTACATTTTTAATCATATCTGCAGAATTATCTAGGAAAATAAAAAATATTCAGAAGAACATGTAATAAACAGAATGTGTTTATTAGATCTTTAATGCGGTCCAAAGCCAGAATGATATAGAATACCATGATATATGACATTTTTAACTGTGCCAAGTTGTACGAGTTGGCAGATATTGTTGAGTGAACTTCAAGAATGTGTTTGGCTCATGTTCACCATCCTACTGACACATTCCATTGATGTCTGTGAGCCAAGAATATCCAAAAGAGGTTTTACAGAGACAAGGCTTCTTGGTCAGTCAAGGTTACAGATATGTGGTATGGAGTAAAAGTTGTCTTTTTAGAAGAACATGCTGGTTGTGTGAACTGTTTTTCATAAGGAAGGACTTTCATAAAGAATAGTTGCTTGTAGGGATGTCAAACAAAAGAAAGTTGATCAGTACTCAAAGACCTGCTTCTTTATTGAACTCAACAGGAACAGCTACAGGAAGCCATCAACCTGACGCGTTTCGAGCTATGCCCATAGGTATATCTTCTATCTGTTTAGCTGCTTCATCTTCTTGTTTTTATTATCTGCCTGCTTGTAGGGTTGAATAGGAGCCTTTTCAGCCAAACTGAATACAAACCCATAAAATAATGTGATTTTAAGTCATGTGATTAATGCGATAAATAATCCCCCGACACACCGTATTCAAATTCAATTTGAATTTGTCAGAATCCTTTCTGAAAGATTTAGGGTTTTGGGCTAGTCCCAAAAATTGGGATTTGGTGTATGCCTAGTTGCTTGGTTTGGAGCAGGAATCCTGCATACTATGTCATTGGAATTTCTACAGTTTGATTATAAGGACCTTAAAATGGAATATAGTAACATAATAAGTCAGTCTGAAAACGACAAATATCCACTGAATCAAACCTTTCCAAAAAAATCTACAAATGTATCCAGAAGAAGACAAACAAACCCCCCCCATTAGATCAACTGCTAATTCAGTTCCACATGGGGAAAGAATCTGAAAGCAAAGATTTCAGCCTATGAGAAAGGATCCACTTTGATAGGAAATGTTTGTTGTTTTAGTGAATGATCTTGTGTTGCTCATGCCCTTTAATCTTGTAACCTCATCAGTGCGCAAGCATCAATTGAAAAAAAAGTAGAAGATAGAATTTACTATGGAAGAGTTCACATTGGCTATATAACAGCCAGTATTTGCAACAGAGCATTTAGAGGGGTAAATTATAACAAAGTTACGAGGCCAGACAAAATAAAATGTATATGGTAGGCAGAACAAACCTTGATACAGAAAGGGGGTTATTTATCAAGGTCCGAATTCATCTCAGTATTTCTAATATCCAACTCCGAGCAAGTCCAAATTCCCAAATGGAGAACAAAGCCAGAAAAAAATAGGGTCGGGCAAAACTCAGAATACTTCTGAGCTTTACCCGAAAACTCAGAATTGGAATTTATGCGCCAAAACTCCAAAATTATCGGATATCGGTACGGACATCAGTGTAGACACTGGGACCTTCCACATTGACTTATACAGGACCTCGAGAGCTTTTAGATGCAGGGTTTTGGATTCAGAGTTTTTAGACCTGTCAGACTCTCGAAAAATTCTTCGTTTTTTTTTTACTCTGAAAACTATGAATTATTCGAGGTTCGGATATTCGGAGCTTGATAAATAACCCCCAAACAGTCACAATCTATAACAACCATATGCCCATATGAGTAATTTGGTTGTTTAAAAGGTTCCCTCTGCATACTTTTATACAATTTGGGAAGATTTCTTGCATTTTAAGGGTTTAAAGCAAGCAATCATTGATAAAGTAAACTTGGTTAGGAGCAGGACTTTCCCCTGGGGTGTCCAGCCTTTGGGTTATATACTGTATATCTTTGTGATTGGCTCTTGAACTCAATTCTCCGGCTCAAACCTTTCTAAACAATACTTATCTTTTTCAACGAATAGCAAGATAGTCTAATTGTATGTTCATATCTGTATGACATCCAAAATTATTTTGGCACTAGTCAAGCTCTCTCTTTGATTTGTGACTTTTCAGTTTCAGGATTTCATTATCAGTTCATTTGCTTTGGTTTAGTATTAAACAGTTTGGTACCCAGCTTTTAATCCTTTTAGCTTTGTCATCTATAATATCTGCAGATGTTTATCCAGGTCCGTCAAAAAATTTATAGTGTGCTTAATAACCACATAACAAAAAGATGGCTGTGTGCCTTGAAGACTTTTAACAATTTAGGCAATGTGTTTTTTTTTTTAATCTCATAGGGATCAATAGAATCCAGAAACATGGAATCTAAGGCACTGCATTCTGGGTCTTTTGTGTATTTACCAACATTTGATATATTTAAAGCAGCACAAAAAGATTTGCCACAAAGAGAATTTTGACCAAACCCATTTAATGGTCACACCTCCTAATTACCAAACTTTGGCAGTTTATTAATCTCAGAACACATTTCTGTGGGGCTTTGGGTCATATTTTATGGGGCAGATTTATTAGTAAATTCAAATTAAAATTTCCGAGTGTCAAAATTCACACATTGAAATTTTAATCCCCCTATTTAAATGTAAATTCGAATGTGAGATTTATCACACCTAAACCAGAGAAACAGTCATAATTCGAATATTCCTAACAATCTGCCGAGTTCATTTACAAGTTAATGGCAGAGGTCCGTTGAGCCATTTGGAGATGTTAATAGCCTTCCTAATATTCAAGGTTTTTTTTCGAGAGTAAAACTTGATTTGCACGAAACAAATACAATTCGAATTTTCGGGTCGGAACCATTCACAGACATTCAAAAAAAAATAAAAAAATAAAAATTCACATGAATTTGAGATTTGACCTTTGATAAATGGGCCTCTATGTGTTTTTACAGTTTTGCTTATGAAGGTGAAATTGCACTTTAAGCTGTGAGTCTCCATTCTCCCACAAGACCTTCTTAACTTAAATAGTTACACTTGTATCTGAGTGCTGGTGCTGAGTATTCTGGGCTCTCTGCCAAAAGCCTTTTATTTAATTAAGCTTCAGTAAGTTTGTTCAGGAGATCAAAAAGAAACTTGGGATATTTCAGTAAGAAGCTGGGACTGCAGGATGAGCTTTTAAATTTGGGACTGTCTTACAAAAAATGATTGTTGGGAGATGCTTTTGTATCACTGCTGTAGATCCTCCAAAACATGAATTTAACCCAGGAATTTCAAAATGGCACTTAATAAGGGGCCTATTTTATCTAATATTCGTATTTCTATTTTTTTCAATAAATCATATTTTTTTCTCAAAAAATTAGCTTTTTTTTATCTCTCTAAGCCTCTAAAAATTTGAGAATTGTAAAAACCACAAAAACTCTAATACAAAACTTCTCCAAGTAAAAGTAGTCAAGGTCTTATAGAGGTCAATGGGAGCTGCTCTCATCCTATTGGACTTTTTTTTTAACCATTCAGACTTTTAGAGGTTTTAGGATTTCTTATCTTAGAAATTGTCTGAAAAACTAATATTTTTAGAGATTTTATATATATTTTTTTTCAGATTGTTCAGCACTTTAATTTGTTCATACTTTATACTGTATATTCTAATATTTAAATAACTTTCATGACATTCATGATTTTCTCTGGACTTTTAAAGAGGAAAAACTCTTATTAAACCAAAATAGTGTGAAAAGTCCAAATAAAAAAGAACTCCAACTCAGACCTGCCGAGTTCATGTAGAAGTCAATGGCAGAAGTCCTGATCTGAGATGGGTTTCATTCAATAATCCGAAGATTTCATGGTTTTCGAATCAAAAAAATCAGAAAAAGTCACAGTTTTCGGGGAGAAATGCAAAAAATGTGTACAATTCAGATTTTTTCAAGGTTCCATCAACTTTTTTTCCCGCACAAGAAATTTTTGGAAAAATGTATTGATAAATAGGGTTAAGCTCCACATAGACGCGACGATTCTTCTAGCCGAACAACCAATTTTAGGGAAGTCCGACCAATCCTTCGAAATTATCGCGTGGTTAGTGGGATTCGAAAAATCGAACATCTTACGATTTTTGGCCGACATCTGTCACAAAATTGATCGGCCAGGTCAAAAAATCTTTGTCGGTCCCAGTGCAATCTATCTATGTTTGCAGGGCCAAGCAGGCAGCTCCCCTTTGTTTTCCTGGCAAATTGGTCTTTTTAGTTGATGGTCAATTCGTACGATCGTTCCAAGAAAATCGTGGTCTCATGATCAGGATCTGATCTTTTAAAAATCTCAACATCTATGGCCAGATTTAGAGTCCACTGGGAGCAACATCAGTTGGAAAGGAGAGCAACATGTTGCTTGTGAGTCACTGGTTGGAGATCACTGCTGTAGATTCTGCAGCCTGTGGGACTAACATTAAGCTGGTAAGATAAGGTAATGCTTTTACAGCGGTGAGTTGGGACAAATACAAAAATGATGTTCAGACATGCATTTGATAATTACAAACTATATTCTGCATCCAACAGAGAACAAGGCAATACCTAATAACAATGTCATATTGGCTTTGAAATATGGCAAAAAGCTTGAGTTTGTAGTGAGCCTCAAATCCCCTAATGGGTTTCTTATGGTGGCCCTGATCTAAGGAGACACAAACAGATGGGGTACTAATTTGCAAATAGCACACGTGTGGGTTAAAAGGGAGGAGGAAAGTAGCAGGTGACAGGGGAGCACAGTGAATAATACATTTGGGGAGTATTTTACTACAGGTATGGGACCTGTTATCCAGAATGCTTGGGACCTAGGGTTTTCCAGATAACTTTCTGTAATTTGGATCTTCATACCTTCAGTCTACTAGAAAATCATGTAAACATTAAATAAACCCAATAGGCTGTTATTGCATCCAATAATGGACTATATGTTAGTTAGGATCAAGTACAAGGTACTGTTTTATTATTACAGAAATAATCAGTTTTAAAAATGTGGATTATTTGGATAAAATGGAGTCTATGTGAAATGGGCTTTCCGTAACTCAGAGCTTTCCAGATAATTGGTTTCCGGATAACAGATTCCATACCTGTACAGGATACTCAGACACTGCCGGATACACACCATTCATCATTGAAGAAAATACTGCTGTCCTCATCAGCACTGACCAAATGAATCCTGCTGGGTTCTATCACACAATGTAGGGACTGTACAAGTGCCTAACTAGTGGAATCTCCCACATGTCTCCATTGCTTCTTCTAATGATGTTCTCTAGCTAGGGATTGTAAGTTCTATGTACAATAAGAGCTAGGCCTCTTACTTGCCTTACTGATTAGCCATCTCACTGGGATCGGTACGTCTGCACATAAATACTTGCTGGTTATTTTTATGATGTCACAGCTGTTTCTAGTAAAGAGCCAATGAGGCTTGCAAGGCAATGTTTTATTGATATGGCTCTGGAAGTCTGGGAAGATAGATATTGATTGCCGTGGTTAATATAGTGTTCCTATGGGTTATCTTATGCTTCATTTATACAATACATACAGGATCATCATAATTTATTTATATATCGCCGACAAGATACGCAGTGCACCTTAGTTATAACAAACAGGGAATAAATGGAGGATAACAAACAAGGGTTACAGAGTACAATAGGATTAGAGGGCCCTACAAATTAGAGTTTACAAACTAAAGGTTAGGGTGCAATTGAGACATTAGGATTTTAGAAACAATTTTGTGATTTACGATACAGCAATGATTGATTAATTAAGGTACATTGAATAAGCTTCTTTAAACAGGTGGGTCTTTGAGGACTGCTTGAAAGTTTGGAAAGAAGGAGAAAGTCTGACAGCTCGAGGCAGAGAGTTCCAGAGAAAAGCAGAAGCCCGAGAGAAGTCTTGTAGACGAGAATGGGCAGAAGTGATGAGAAGAGAGGCGAAGATCAGAAGAAGAGCAAAGGTTGCGTGATGGAGAGTATTTGGAGATCAGAGATGAAATATAGGGAGGGGCTTCACTGTTAATGTTACAGTGTTAGTAATTTGAATTTGATTCTAGGGGAGATTTGGAGCCAATGAAGGGACATATATATGGGAGCAGCTGATGTTGAGCGGTGAGATAAATGAATGAGTCTAGCAGCAGCATTTAGAACAGATTGGAGTTGTGAAAGGCGACTTGTTGGAATACCTGTGAGGAGTTGCAGTAATCAAGATGGGAGATGATAAGAGACTGAATAAGTGTTTTGGCTGATTCTGAGATATGGTCGTATTCGGGCAATGTTGCGTAAACTGAATACGACAGGATTTTGCAAGTGTTTGGATGTGTTGTGAAAAAGACAGATGTGAGTCTAGGATAACTCCTTAGCAGAGCTGGAACTAGTGGTAGGCAGAAGAGGCACATGTCTAGGGCACAAAGGTAGAGGGGTGCCTGAAATTTCAACCTGGAAATTCGGCTCTTCTATTGCAGAGAGTGCAATTGCTCTCTGCACTAGCGACGTGGACCACCCGGACCCCCTCCAGCGCTGAAAAAGTGAGTACCATGGGATGGGGTGGGGCGCGTCAAAAGGAAGGCTGCCTCAGGCGGCGGCAAAATGCCCAGGATCGCCCGAATGCAAGGTCCAGAGCCTTTCTTGTCTCACCCGGCCCTCAGTCATGTATGTACGGTTTAACATATGAACAGATGATTTGCATGTGGTGCTACAGAGATCAATGCAAGTCAGATAATTTGTTTTACTAACTGGACCATGCAGTTATATCTGGTTATAACACAATTTACCCGCACACAGTTTTAAATAAAATGAATATTGAATATGAAAATAGTTGGGGAGCAACACAAACATGAATAAAACCCCTGGGGGTACCAAATAAGGGTTCTGATTTGCTATTGGTAGCCCCTTTGTGGACTGGCAGCCTACAAGAGGCTGTTTGCCGTACACATTATTCTTATTCAACCAAAACTTGCCTCCAAGCCCGGAATTTAAAAATAAGCAACTGCTTTAAGGCCACTGGGAGTAACATCCAAAGAGTTGGTGAGTAACATGTTGCTCATGAGTCACTGGTTGGGGGTCACTGCATTATAAGGTGTATAATGTATATTGGATAGTTTAAAGAAAGTGTTGGATGCGTTTTTAGCAAGTGCAAAACTACATGGCTTTGGATTTTTTATCTCTTTCATCTGGATCAGATGGGCAAAAGTATCCCAAAATCACAGTGAACAGCACCAGTCTTGAAGATTGTTTAAAAAAGCCTTTATTGTAACTTCATGGCTTTATCATCTGAACAATCGCAAACAACGTTTCAAGCCACATGGCCCTTTAGCAAGTTAATGTTTCACACATGGTTACACATTTTTATATTACCTTGTATAGCGCCATCTTGTGGCTCAATCCTTAAATACATCATAAACTACAGATCACAAAAGATTTAATCATGCTATATTTTGTTTTGTCGGTGAAGCCTCCTTCTCCATATCTATGCTGCTATTTCCTTGTTCAAATATCTGTAATATTAAAAACATAAATATAAAATCCAGTTAAAAACATACTTAGCGGAATATAGAGTGTAGATCGTATTCTGGGTTTAGGCCATGGGGCTCCATGGTTTCTAAGCAACGTATCCACCATGCTTCTTTCTTTAACAGTTCCTTATTTCTATCCCCTCCCCGTCGAAGTTTGGGTACATTATCTAAAACTTGGAACTTTAATTGTTGGACCCCATGGCCTTTTTCCACAAAGTGGCTTGTATGGCGGACTTGTGTTCCCGTATCCTATCTCGTATCATGCGGGTGGTCTGCCCCACATATAAATACCCACAAGGGCATTTAACGATATACACTACGAAAGTAGATGTGCAAGTGTAGTATCCCCTGATCTTGATGGGGTTACCCTTACGTGGATGGTACACAGTGTCTCCCTTTAAAAATCAAAGTGGTGAGTGCTGGCTGACTATTTGTATCAGATGGGCAAAAGATCAGACTTGATGGATGGATGTCTATTTCATTGTGTAAGTTACTACTTATGGGTACAAGTGCTGTGATATTTACTGCACCTTGTCCTGTGACAATTCTCATGCTTTGGGGATGTTCTTCAGTACTCAGTTCTTCATTTGCGCCAATGCTAGTGAGCGTTGTTAAACTTTGTTTCTCCCTGTGGCTTTTGCTCCCCTTTGAAGGTCAAGAAAATTGCCTCTCTTGGAGGAATGGCAGCATGAAAGCTGCTGGTAAGATTGTGAAGGATTGGTTGTTGAGAGGTTTCTCCCTTGAGGGAAGAGAAAAATCTGCATGCAGTGAACATTCCTGATGGAAACCTCATGAAGAGGCCGGGGGTTGCCTTTCAAGATTACGGTGACATCAGACACCACAAACTGTCATTTTTGGTTTCCACGGAGTGATAACATGACATCGCAGTCAATAATTCATGTCTTTTATAGCCCATTAGCTGCATAACACCAATTTGCAGACGAGATGCTGACTGTGGACCCTGAGAGTAAGCCCCACATCATATGGTTTAATTAACATAACAAAGGTAATCTAATTTCTTTGAGAAAACGGGGAATATAATCTTTTATCTTGTACATGTGACCACTAATTCTTCTGTTATTTCTAAATTTACAATCCAAAAATCCATAGCCTGTAGGGAGGATTCACTAATTGTTATCCACCAAAGTACAACATCGAAGGCCATCTAATTGGAAAAGGCAGCCAGTAAAGAGCATTAGATTTGTATCATTATTACTTCATATCGATCTTTATCTTTATTTACAGTTCTGGTATAAACGTGTTTGCTAGAGCCAATGGGGAATATAACAAACTAAAAATGGGAAAAAAACAGCTAAATGGTAAAAGAAAAGTTCAATTTATAATTGAATCGAACTTTTCTTTTACCATTTAGCTGTTTTTTCCCAGTTTAATTAATTTAGTTGTGCTAAAATGCAGGTCAAATAAACACCCATATTCAACTTTCCCTTCAAATTTTGTTAAAATAACACCAGATTCACAAAAAAATCTTAATCCATTCCATCAATATGGCCGCCTTTTCTACTTTGGCATTAAATTGTCATTCCCAACAGCACTGAATGAATGAATTTGAAACAAATCTGTCAGAGTTGGAGTTGATGTACGTGTTTTTGGCGTTATTATGGGCATGGTGCTGGTGTTTCCATCTGCAAATTCAGATAGACGGAGTGAAGACTACGAAATTGCTTTACTCCAACTTTTTGAGTTACAGAAAACATTTTGGTTTATGGTGGCTTAAATTATTTAAAAAAATGGCATGCAAAAATACAATTTTTTTTCAGGTAAAACAAACTGCATGGCAAAATTCTATCGCAGATTTGTGAACATTTTTACCTCTTGCAAAAATGCAAATTTAGCGGCTAACCTGTATCAGGAGAAAAAAAAAACTCCATCTTTCTGAATTTCCCAAAATAAACTCCAGTAAAATGTTGTTAGTAGCAGCTAAACATTTAAAACAAACACGTCGGATTGACCATTTCACTCCAAAACGTACAAGCTGCCTTATTCAAAGTATCGATTTTTAACTGGAATGATTTTAGTTCATTCCTCCCAATCTGTGATTTAAAGCCTTGCGTTAATAGAGGTTTAGGATTTGAGCTGTAACTACTACACAATAGTATTGAAGAGTATTGAGTATCGAATTTAAAGAGAATAAATTTTCTAGGTGTGCCAGTGAACTTTAGTGATGGGGACAGTTAGGGGACCAGAATATCTGACATTTAGGGTTTTTTTTACTAAAACTCAAAATGTTCTCATTATTTTACTAAAACAAATTCCACCAAACTCCCAGACACAACTTTACCTTATTTATAAATAGATGAACTCGAAAAAATCTGGTGCGGGAAAAGACTTGATGAAATCGTGAAAAAATTTAAATCGTACTAATTTTGACACCCCAAAACTACAAATATTTCGGATTATGGGCCAAAAACCACAAATTGTTCGCATTATCATATGAAACCCAATGCAGATCAGGATATCTTCAAGTTGTAAAAGGGACATCTGTCATTGACTTCTGAATGACTTCGGCAGGTTTGAGATGGAGTATTTTTGGATTCGGGTTTTTAGCAGCCTTAAGGTATAATAAATCTTGAAAAATTTGAGGTTTTTTTTTAGTAAATAACCCCTAAAATCTGGTTCAACCCTGCTTACTATTTTGTAGAAATGTTGCTGTTTTTCCAGTTGGACTAATGGGCTTTTTACTTAAACTAATGAGCTTTATTTTTCAGTCCCTTGCATTGGGCATCTTTATATTGTGTGCACAATATTTTATACAGGTATGGGATCCATTATCTAGAAACCCCTTATCTAGAAAGCTCCGAATTACGGAAGGGCGGTCTCCCATAGACTAATACATAATAAACCAATTTTTTTAAAATAATTCCCTTTTTCTCATTAATAATAAAACAGTAGCTTGAACTTGATGCAAACTAAGATATAATTAATCCTTATTGGAAGCAAAACCATGTTTACATGATTTTCTGGTAGCTTTAAGGTATGAAGATCCACATTACAGAAAGATCCATTATCCGGAATGCCCCAGGTCCCAAGAATTCTGCATAACAGGTTCCATACCTGTATCAAAAATGGGTTTAAAAATGTAAGCTAAGGTACACATTTGCATTACATGACATGCAGTTAACATGGTAATAATTTATGTATTCTAAGGCCATTTAACATCGATATATATATATATATATGTATGAACGGCTGTAGTACTGATCCAGTAAAAATGTCAGGAGTCCTAATAAACGGGGGCAAAGATGAATGTAATCAGTCACATACTAACAAAAATGACACATGCTTGATTGTTCTCATATGTTAATTGCTTTGCGGGATTTCAGAACCTCTCTGGACCTTAGATAGTTAATAATTGCAGGCATTTAGCAGTGAAAAGGTTAAAACATATGGCAGACCAAAGGACATCAAAGATAATGCGCTGGTCATGACACAGCTGTATCTTATTTAGCAGGAATATGGTGCTAATTGCTCACATATGCACCAGTTGAGTCTTATTCAGAGCAGTGTGATGGTTTAACCCTTCCCCTGGTAGCAGGCACATTCTCCCTATTAACCCCTATGGGGCCATTCTCTTCCCACTGCTGGATAACAGCTTCTCTCATAGTAATAACAGCAATGCATTTATTATTAAACAAATGTATCCTCCCCATAATTGGATGTTTTATAGGTAATAAAAATAACTTTGGATTGTTTTGCCTTTTTCCACCACCTGGGCCCTGAACGGGTTACAGCGAGCGAGAGGGAGACTCAGGTCAGCAGGTCTGAGCTGGATGCAAATTAGCCTTTATATGTCTATGAAAGTGTATAATGAGCTACGCCTGTAGTGGGGGGCATGGGTTATAAAAACTGCAATTCTGCCTGGCGACTGCATTTATATTGTGCTTATACCCCTGCAACACATGGTACAGTCCTATTCACGCACTCTATATAAGACTTAAAATATTTTAAATATTTCAACATTTTGTGACCCCCAAATTCCACATTTGCTACTATGAATAGAAATACCTATATATTCATCTGGGAACCAATCCCTTCACATCTATATCATTGTATCAATATCCATAAAATAACGTTGTGACGGACCAGACAACAACAAAGGCGCTTAAAACAATTAATTCAAATCAATAACAGAGGCCCTTTGACTTATGAAATGCTTCTAAAAATGACAAATCATCATTTCAAATGGAAGTTTCTGTATTTATTGGCAGGGATGTGCAACGTGTGCTGCTTGCTATCTGCTAATAGGACTGGATCATTTGCTAAATCAGAGTCACTGCTACTAAATCCGATAAGCAGGACTGAACTGAAATGCCTCTCAATTTAACGGAATCCGTTTGCAATTCCAGCGTCCAAACAGTTTTTATATTTCACATTACTGTTTGCTCATGTAGAACTGTAACTCCTAGATGCTGTGAAATAACGAATTATTTGTGACAACATTATTACCCCCGTCCATCATCCCCAATAGATTTCTGTTACTAAATTTATACAGTTTCTTGAAATGAAATCATATTAAATATGATACGATTACCGCAGATTTCTTTCCGTGCTGTTCATTTATCTTTCAAAGCTTTATTATCTCAGTCACTGACGATAATGAAATGGTTTTTCACCAATCCAAATCTCAATACAGTCCATCCTGGTTAAATACTAAAATGAATGTATAATATTGTTATTGGTTATACAGGTAGGAAATCTGTCATCCGGAAACCCATTATCCAGAATTACAGAAAGACCGTCTCCCATAGACTCCATTATAATCAAATAATCCTGATTTTAAAAAAATTATTTCCTTTTTCTCTGTAATAATAAAACAGTAGCTTGTACTTGATCCCAACTAAGATATAATTAATCCTTATTAGAAGCAGAAGAAGCCTTTTGGGTTTATTTAGGGGCAGATTTATCAAGGGTCGATGTGAATTCGAGGGAATTTTCTAAGTAAAAAAATTCGGAATTCAAAGTAATTTTTTGGATACTTCGACCATCGAATAGGATACTACGACTTCGACTTCGAATTTGATTCAAAGTAAAATAGTTTGCATATTCGACCATTCGATTATCGAAATACTGTGTCTTTAAAAAAATTTCGACTTCAATACTTCGTCAAATTAAACCTGCCGAAGTGCTATGTTAGCCTATGGGGACCTTCTACAGCATTTTTCTAAGTTCTTTGAAGTCGAAGTAAAATCGTAAGATCGAACGATAAAATCGTTTGAATCGTTCGATTCGTAGGATTTAATTGTTGGATTATATTCGACAGCAGAATACCCAAATTCGAGAAAAAAAAGTTCGAAGTATTTCAATTCGTTGGTCGAATTTCGAAGTATTTTTTACTTCGAAATTCGACGCTTGATATATCTGCCCCTTAATGTTTACGTAAATGTCTAATAGACTTAAGGCATGGAGATCCAAATAACGGAAAGATCCATTAACCGGAAACTCCCAGGTCCGGAGCATTCTGGATAACAGGTCCATACCTGTATATAAATGTACAACTATTTACCTGAAATGGCTGCCCTGTTGGCTACTCAGAATAGCACTTACATGTATAGATATGGGATCCATTATCTGGAGACACGTTATCCAGAAAGCTCCCGTGGACTCCATTTTAAATAAATAATTCATATTTAAAAAAAGATTTCCTTTTTCTTGGTGCCAATAAAGCAATACCTTGTATGTTGCCCTAACAAAGATATAATGAAGTCATATTGGTGGCAAAACAATCCTATTGGGTCCAATGTTTCAACGATTATTTACTAGACTTAAGGTATGGTGATATAAATTACGGAAATATTCTGGATAACAGGTCCCATACCTGTATTATATTTGAGTTTCTATAGCAAACACACAGTTTGTACAAATATAGGGTAACATTGCATTATTTGTAAATGCTCAGAAAACCCTTTAATTGTTGGCTGCAATTGGTCTTTATACAACGCATTTCACACAGGATCTGGCTTGTTATCTGACTGCCATGTTATAAAGGTAGCTAGAACCTCAGCTGTAAAGCAAACTGCTGCACTAGAAGAGAACACAATTTATTAGAAGGAACAGGAAACATAAATTACACTTTCTTATGTAAAAATGCAATATGTTCTATATGTTTTTTGGAAATTATCCTTTTTAAAGCAATTATAATTTAAAATGTGTTTTAAGCCACAAACACAAACCCACATTACTGAATTTATCTGATTATTTAAATAAAAAAATAATACCAAACGATTTATTATTAAATAGTTATGTATTTATTATTATTAGTTAAACTCGATAAAATCGAGTGAAAACCTGAATCGTACAATTTTTTTTCCTGAATCACTAGATTTTAACAGGCTTTTTCCTGAAAAGACAAATTTTTCGGATTTTTTCCCTAAAAGCCCGTAATCGTCAGATTTTTAAGCTAATTCCAGAGCAGAACACAGAAACTTCCAAATAGGATAGGGTCCTCATTGACTTATATACAGCCGTGGCAGGTCTGAGAGGGTGGATTTTTGAATTCAGGCTTTTTGGGGCAAACTTTCATTTGAATAAAACTTGAAAAATTTGAAAAAAAAAAAAACACAAACGAAAAATTATAGTTTTGCCCCAAAAAGCCAGATGACATAAATTTGGAGTTTAGTAATTAACCCCCTTAATAACCCCCTATTTCTGTCTGTAAGTTACCGTCCCATTTAGACTGTAAGCTCCACAAAACAGGGACCTCCATCCTCTCCTTAACACCGAGCTCTTAATGTTTATTGTAATTGTACATTGTGCTTATTTGTATTTATTACTGTAATGACCCCCTGTTTGTTCTACTAATGTATTGTGCTGCTGTACAGTGCTTGCTCTCAAGTAGTGCTATATAAATAAAAATATACATACAAACATTGCTCATTAACCACAGAGTCCTTTTTGATATGCTGCCCTTTTGCTGCTTTTAGCACAGGTGTAATATAGTGGGATAGATTTATAAAACAGTGTGGAATAAAACAGCTGTAAAGTGTTTCTTATTGCCAGAAAACCTTGTAAAGCCACAAATTGTTTTTAGTTCCATACAATTTGTGACCAAATGCTGGAGCAACTATGTTAATGTCCATTATATGTTGTATTGCAGAATTTGTTGTTGTAACATTAGTAAAAGAGGTTAAAATGATAGGAAAGCTCCAACTTCTCACTGTGTGTTTCAGATGCTAACCTTCAAATCTCACAATAAGTGTCGCTTTATATGATTTAAGATAAAATGGGTCTTTGTTTTAGAATGTTCTTCACTTAACAGACCTGTACTGAATGGAAACGGATGGATAAAAACTACAGGTAAAAGGAATTGCTGTTTCTGGTGTCAAGTTCAGAAGAATCACATTTGGGGGCCGATTCACTAAATTCGGGTGAAGGGTTAGAATAAAAAAAACTTTGAATTTCGAAGTTTTTTTGGGCTACTTCGACCATCGAATGGGCTACTTCGACCTTCGACTACGACCTTCGACTTCGAATCGAAGGATTCGAACTAAAAATCGTTTGACTATTCGACCATTCGATAGTCGAAGTACTGTCCCTTTAAGAAAAACTTCGACCCCCTACTTCGGCAGCTAAAAGCTACCGAAGTCAATGTTAGCCTATGGGGAAGGTCCCCATAGGCTTGCCTGTGATTTTTTGATCGAAGGATTTTCCTTCGATCGTTGGATTAAAATCCTTCGAATCGTTCGATTCGAAGGATTTAATCGTTCGATCGAACGAAAAATCCTTCGATCGATTTGCGATATTCGAAGTCGAATGATTTTAGTTCACAGTCGAATATCGAGGGTTAATTAACCCTCGATATTCGACCCATAGTGAATCGGCCTCCCCGTTTCGGGGTATCACTTGTGTTGTGTTTATTGTGTTAAAAACGCACCATTCTGCAAGGATGTGTGAGTGGAATTAATGGAACAACTTTAGTGTAGACAAAGTCACTGTTGCAAAGGAAATGTATATTGTATAAAACTGAAACATTTGAATTTGCCTTTAACTCTTTATCCAGTGCCAGTTCTATTATATATAACTTCGCAATCAGTTTGGGAATGTCCCCCTCAGTGGCCGTTTTCATCTTTATTCTTGCACATATTTTTTACCAACAGCGATTGTGAATTTCCCCCAGTGAATATTTCTGATATGAGTAAGTAGATGAGTGCGGAGGAGCTGTATGGTTTGTGTTTAATTCTGCCGCCTTCGCTTCCGTGTCTGATTGGAAAAAGATTTATTACTGGAATAAACCATTTCCTTCATGGATAAATATACAACCTGTAGCCCTCCAGCTGTTCTTTGGCTACAGCTCCCAGAATCCTTTTGCTTGCCTTCTGAAAATGTAGTTTTTCTAAGACATTTTGGAAGGATTTCCATTTACTTGTTGCTGAAGTTAAAATATGAGAATTGAGGTAAAAAGGTGGTAAAACTAGTGGAACATACAAAGAAACCTAGGAGCAAATTCACTAAAGGGCGAATTTTCGCCAGCGAAGGCTCCGCCACTCATCGCGCCACTTTGTCAGATGTTAATTCGCAGCGCATACGATAATTCACTAAAATGCAAAGTTGCGTCTTGGCACTCGAGCGCAGGCGAAGTTTCACTAGTGTAAATTCGTTAGCGCCAGCATTTCATTGCAAATTTTCATTTTCTAGTACAGGTATAGGATCCCTTATCCGGAAACCCAATATCCAGAAAGCTCCAAATTACGGAATGGCTGTCTCCCATAGACTCCATTTTATCCAAATAATCCAAATTTTTAAAAATGATTTCCTTTTTCTCTGTAATAATAAAACAGTAGCTTGTACTTGATCCCAACTAAGATATAATTAATCCTTATTGGAAGCAAAACCAGCCTATTGGGTTTATTAAATGTTTAAATGAATTTCTAGTAGACTAAAGGCATGAAGACCCAAATTATGGAAAGATCCGTTATCTGGAAAACCCCAGGTCCCGAGCATTCTGGATAACAGGTCCCATACCTGTACTCTCACAATTTAAATAGTGTGGGTGCATATAGGTCATATATATGACTTTATTAGAGATGTTGGTGCAAATGCTTGAAGTGGCCACTTATTATGAGAAATGTCCAAGAAAGCAAAATAAAGACAAAAGAGATCCTCTAATGCCCTAGACATGAGCCTACCCTAAAACAAATGTACTATGCCCCTCAAATGAAATGAAATGACATTTTTAATAGTTGCAACTTTTAAAGACAATCCCGCTTTAAAATATGAAAAAAAAACCACCAGCGTTATTTTATCATTTTTATGACTTTTCTGCATACAGGATATGATGTCACTGACATAAGATTGAGGAGGATGTAGCTTTATCTTATCAGTTCGCCAGGTCTAAGTTGGCGAAGGAAACCCTGGCGAAAGGGGTAACGTTTTGTAAAATTCTCACTTTAGTGAATTTGCGAAATATCGATCATTCGCCTGAGTGAAAATTTGTCTGACAATAGGGCAAAAAAATTCGCTAGTGATGTACTCTAATGCTAGTGAATTGTCCTCTACGCCTCTTAGTAAATTGCCGATGTCCCTGCGGATTTGATTTATGGCGAATTTTGGCTAGCGACCGCCACTTTGCCCTTCAGCAAATCTGCCTAACATTGGTCAAAATTTACAGATTTTTTTTTGCTTTTTCAATAATATTCAACAGAACTATTCATTTTCATGCCATGCACCTTTGCGCTACTTCGAAAACAACTTTAACATGGACTTTGCCCAAAATATTACTAAAAATATTTTGGGGATAAATAAGAAAATAAGGAATTGATAAATTTTCTTATTGTATATCAAAGTTTTCTGCTTCAACAATATATCCACTCAGTGCAGAATTTTACTTTAATCTGGAGTAATGAGAAACGTTTTGAAACTTTATGACACCGTATGTGATGTTTCTGCTGCCGAAAAATGCAGTGTCTGCATTAGCAGGAGGGGAATATACATATCTCTACACACAGAAATGTGAATTTTGTGACCGAAACCCACCCCGTGTGCCCAATGACAGGTGAATATGCCTCCAATAAATACGCATACATATGGGGCAAGGTTTTGTTGACAGAGGTCCCAGTTGTGCAAAAATGTGAATATACAGGTATGGGACCTGTTATACAGAATGCTCGGGACCTGGGTTTTTCTGTAATTTGGATCTCCATACCTTAAGTCTACTAAAAAATAACTGAAACATCAAATTAACCCAAGAGGTTTGTTTATCCTTCAAAAAAGATTATATCTTAGTTGGGACCAAGTAAGTACAAGGAATTGTTTTAGTATTACGGAGAAAAAAGGAATCATTTCTAGAAATCTGAATTACTTGATTAAAATGGAGTCTATGGGAGATGGCCATCCCATAATTCAGAGCTTTCTGGATAATAGATCCCATACTGGTACACATTAACACTCAGATTTGGTTTCGTATTTGACCAAAGCTGTTGTGGAGGATTTATGATTCCAACACAAAATTTTGTATTCAGTACATTCCTAATGCTAACACTAGGACAATGAGTATATTTTATGTATGTCAATTCTATATGGTGTCCACATTATGTAGTGATCCATGTTGTGACTGATACAGTAAAGATGTGTATTCCACCTACACTCTGGCCACAGGTGATCAGTTTAAGGCTGTGTATAAAACCCCCTACACTGCACTGCACTCATTGCCCAACGAAGGTCTATGTTCCATAGTTTCGGGGTGTGAGCCTTGTCTGATTTTCCGTTCCTGACCGTAGCCTGTTTTTGACCTTGCTGTATCGCTGTCTGAACCGATCCTTGCCTGTTTGACCACTCTTCTGGATCCTGACTTTGTCCGTGTTACTGATTGGTTTTGACTCCGACCTGTTTATCCTGACTACGCTCCTGGTTCCTGATTCTGTACTGCCCTGTTTAATTAGTACTGTCCCTGCCTGTTCCACGTCTGCACTCTCTGTTCCCCATCCATCCTGTATACATTATGGTTCCCTTGCCTGCCCAGAACTTCCCCTACGGTCCTCTTACTTTAAGACCTGGCAGCATCTGAGTAGTGGAGGGCTCCTCCTGAAGAGAAAGGCGGTTATTAGAGGCAGGAACGTGAGCCAAGACTAGGACCTTGGGGTTTGATCCGGGTTTTGAAATACAGTACAATAGTCATATACACTTTTAATTCTAGAGGACATTGAGGTCTAAGGTTGGGCATCCCTGATTTAAACCATTGTAAACTCCGAATGCAGGTTTTTATATCAGCCTTTAGAGGTATGTAAGACAAGGAAAACAACTTTGGCCCCCACTGAGAAGCATTTTGTGCAGTGGGAGAGTAAAGAAAATGCCCATCAATTTACTGTATGTCTTTTCTGGAAAGGGATAGTGTGTATATCACAATCACCCAACCTGTTATTTTATTATTTCTACTATTGATACTACCAGCAACTCCAATTTATTTGGCTCTGAGGGATATTAGTATTTGTACCTTGGATGCAGATAGAAATTTGCAATTTGATTAAAAAATTATTTTGCCCTGGGCCCCACTTGGCCCTAAACTTGGCAGACGTGGTTTCTCCAGTGAAACAAGGAGGGCACAGTCCACCTGTTAAAACTCAAAGTACTATATTATCATAGTCAGCTGTGCGGGACATGGACTACAAGTACTCAGAACCAAACCTAACTGTTATGCTATAGGCTTCCTGCTTTGAATCCTAGCATTCATTCTCCTGTTTAGACAAGATGATTCAGTTTCCCGATTTAGCATCGTTTGTGTATGAGTATCGCTGCATCTGTTTGAGCAGACTTCTGCAACAGCAACAAATTACTGGCAGTTCTCCTTGGTCGGGGGAATTGGGGACAGAAGAAGAATGCATTGCTAGCCTGGCCTCCCTAGTAAACAAGAGAAGTCATTTCTCAACCTTCTGACTTGCACCTGTATTGGAGCTCTGTTAAACGCTTCCACAGCAATATATTTTTATCATGTTACTTCCAGGCAACAAAATCTGTCACCATAGGCTAATGTCATTCTCATAGATTTAAATTTGCCTGGCGGCAACATTTGTTGATAGAGCCCAAGTTTTGAAATATGAAGAAAGGGCCTGATTGGCCGGCAACAATATATGTTAAGTGTCCAAAAGATTTAGTGGGTAAAAATGAACTTTTGTTAAAGTCCCCTGTACCCCCCTCAGTGGCGCCTAAGGGGTCTGATGCCGTCTCTTTGTTACTTTTCCCTTGATGGGCAGTCTGCTTCAGTCTTCCGTTCACTGTGCATCTGTGCCTGCAGGGCTTAAATCTGGAACCCATAATGTCCAGCATAGTTTATACTACCTTTTCGTGATGGATTGGTTTTGACTAAAGGGAAAGAAAGAAGGAGGGGGGAGAAAGGGTTAGTTGGAACTAAGAAGGAGGGAGATATGTTATGGACCCTCCTCTCAACTTCATCAGCCTGGGCGACCCAATCAGAAGAAGCACCAGGCCAATTTTACTTGAGTTCCCTCCTTAACAACTCAAATTGAGGAGTGAAAGAAAAGGAGGAAGGATTGGAACATTATTCAGGAAGGCTGCTGAGTTCAGAAGCGCATACTTTGTTTGATGCTGCTGGGAGGTGCAACTTATTCTGCTTATTGTGCTGGCATTCCCACTTTGCCTTCCATTTTGTTTGCCTTGCTTGGACTGCATCTTAATTCTAACAGTAGGTTGGCATACATAAAATATCATCATTAACTTATAGACACCTGGGGGTAGTTTGCATCTGGGCATCAATAAGTAAGGACCAGTCCAACTAAGATGAAAGAAGAAGGAGTATGCCCCGATTCCCCTGAAGGCAGCATGGTAACCAGCGAGGAAGAGGCTGAGCGCCAACAGAGGAAGGCTATACTTAAGCGTACAGTTCTGGTGGGCAAATCAAATGAGGGTAGAGTGCCCCTTTCACCTCCTTGCAAGCGCAGTAAGAGGAGCCCTCATATAGAACCCTTTGAGGATGTACACACTCAGAGAGTCATTGCCAACGTGAGGGAGCGGCAGCGTACCCAGTCCCTGAATGATGCTTTTGCAGAGCTGAGGAAGATCATCCCTACCTTGCCATCTGATAAACTCAGCAAGATACAGACCCTGAAGCTGGCTTCACGTTACATCGATTTCCTGTACCAGGTCTTGCAGAGTGATGAGTTGGACCACAAGATAGCCAGTTGCAACTACCTTGCTCATGAAAGGCTCAGCTATGCTTTCTCTGTGTGGAGAATGGAAGGTGCATGGTCCATGTCAACCACTCACTGATCCCTCAGCTGGTGCCCCTCCTGCCTGCCATTTCAGAAGGTATGTGGGGGAAAACGACCACAATACTTGGGAAAGATTTTCAAGCTTTTCTGTGGAGCCAACATTAATTATACATCTCTGATTCTTCCCATATCCAAATGCTGAAGAATTCTGCTTCATTCTGGATGCGCAGTATTTTTGGCTGTAGACACACACGCACACATACATACGCACACACACATGACTTGGACATTATTTTGGCTTCATTAGTGTTTACAAATGAATTTCTGCAGTGGAAAAATATGCAGGAAATGTTTAGGAAAGCGATGGAGAAAAAAGCATTTAATCTCTTATTATAATAATTATGGACTTGAGAATTTGGTTATCTTTGGCTATGCCCCGTGTATCCAAACAGATAAGAATTCAGTTTAACATTTCTCAAATACACTTTATGTCATGTAGATCCATACCCGTGGCCTAGCGTTTTTGAAAAATGCAGCTTCCTATACTCTTAAGTAGTCTGAAGGCTGTTGGGGGATTTTGGGAATTGTAGTTCCCAGCAGCTGCAACATCAGGACTGGCCATCCCTCCCATAAACAAATCTTTCTTATGCCATCCAGATGTGAGGCTTTAATTAGATAATGCTTTCCTGCTGTGGGACACAAACCATCTACACCTTCATGTCGTTGTCAGCACCTACTCTTCTACAATATCTGGCAAAAGTAGCAGTGTTTTTTATGTAAATATAGAACTTTAACATTTCTATTAAATACATATATAAAGCAGAGGCCTCCATTCAATATCTAATATTTAATACACCTGATACAAAATTAATGTCCTTTCATTTATTTTCCAAAGCCATGGAATAACGTGAGTGCTGGTTCTTTGTCACTTGTGTCCAATACATGTGAGCCGGCTACTGACTAGTATGAAATCTCATTTGCTCACAGTGGATATTATGTAACAGGAAGGCATGGTCGGCCTAGGGCATATTTTCACTTTTCATTCCTTATTACGCTTGCTGTACAGGAACCAGAGACCCTGTGTTTTCGCCATTACCCCGAGCAGCCTTACAGGCTTTACTAATTTATTCCCATAAGAACTGGGACCTACAACAATAAATGAGCTTAACACACTTCAGAAGGTAACTCTACACTGGCTGATGTCAGCATATAAACTGCTCAACATGGTACACAGTGGCCTGTGAATGCACCTCACTGGAGCTGAACTTGTATTTCCCTTTGAGTCACTCAGCCAATCCCAGTGTCCAGCAGCTTCATGGCCTTTTACCCTAAAACCCACACCAATCCAGGCAGAATAACCTAAAATGATCATTTAGCTTCAGAAACAATCTAAGCATTTCTGCAACTGTTCTATCTGTGCATGCCTTTCTATTCCACTTCAACCCCAACTTGCTATACGATTGCTATAGTCAGTGACCCCCAATAACAAGAAAGCAGATTGAGCTCAAGACAATCCAATCACACAGATACAATGCGACTGAAATGCCTTATTAGCCAACTACACCGTAAAACCATGACGTTCATTTACAGATTCTGTTTACATCCTGTTCATTTAAGATCATTTAAGTGAAATTCCTATTTTTGTAGTTATAAAATGATTATGTTGCTCTATCCCATTCTCTACAAAGCCAACAACTAAAGCAATTCAGGCTCAGTACTAACATTTCATGTTTTGCACCCACTGCACATCCATTCTCTACAGTGGAGCAAAGTGATTGGTGCTCAGATGTCCCAGGAACATGTCCCATATTAAACATCATAGATCATTGAAACATAGGATCTATGTTAAGACAAAATGGAATGATCAGTTTGTCCCAATATTGTTCCAGACATCTCGAGATAAATGGTGGCCATGGTAACTATAGTGCAGAAAGTGTTGTTGCCATGAGTAGCGGATTAGAGGAATCTTTCAAGGTAAATGATGACCTCCCATTCCATGTCAATCATTTCCTATAGATTATTTTACGTTCCTTTATCCTCCATCTCCCTGATAAGACTTGATTTCTTCAGGCAAATTTCTGCAATTGCTATTTGTAGATATTTTATAAAAAATGTTTTACTAGGGGGTAACAAGGCAACTGCCATTTTTGCCCTGGACTCTTTATGCCACAGCGTTTATAATCAACGTTTCCTGAGGCAAAGGGAGATTAAGTGAGTTGCCCAAGGTAACAAGAAATCAAACCAAAAAGTTCCTGAGGGAAAATCAATTGACTTACAAACTGAGTCCCACTGTTCTTATTCGTTGGGTCATAAATATCATTCTTGGTTTTCATGGTCCTCATTTTCAGTGTAGTCACATCTCAGTTCTTATACCTGTATATATAAATGGAAGCACCTAGTCTAGTTTCCTTTTGACTGTATGGGTAATTTCCAGCTCATGGCACGGCATGAAAGCACCTTACCCCTATGTGATGTTAGTGTACAGATGCCACATCTGTTTGTCAAATATAACTCACACAATACAGACACTGAAGCTTGAACATTCTTAGGGAATACATGACTTAAACTGTTTATTGACTGCCACCATTTTCCACATCCCCTTTTGTTGCTATTTTTTATAAAGCACTTTAACCAAAGGACGAAAAAATTTTCCTTTAACCTTTGACAAATACAGTTTCATCCAGTGCTCGTTTTAGGGTCACATGCAGATTTATAGGTGATAACAAAATAGTAAAATAGCTGCTATTTTAATTTATTTTATTCCTCTGATCATTCCAAAAAAATACAATTTCTAGGAAAACACTTTTACGTTGTTGTGCTCCATTGTTTCATCATAAAAACACAAACCCAACACGGGGAAGTCTGTAAATTCCCAGCAGAGAACTTGCTCCATATCATCGTCTAATTACAACATCCCTCTGCATTTCTAAATCTTATTTTCCTTCCACTGAGTTTATGGAAACACGGAAGTAGGTTATTAGTCCGTTTGTTATCATCCTGTATATATATAAAGTGCCAGAGTGTATTAAGTTACCAGTAGTAGGACATAATGAAGGTTATATATTAGTTTGAGCACTCCATGGGGAAGACGTTTTATTAGATACGTCCATTTATAGAGACAAATGTCAAAATCATGTTTGTTTAATTAACACTTGACCTTTCCGCTCCTGTAGGGACCTTTAGCAAATCGGAAAGCAATGAGCTGCAGGCTTCCTTTCTCACAAAGCTGCCGTTTATTTTGGCTTTGTATATGAGCACAGGTCTCAGCCACAGGGTCTCTGCGTGGGGCATAGCTGAGAACAAGCTGCGTATTTAGGATCACAGCACTCATTCTGCCTTTCCCTATTCACAATGCTGTGTACATTAAGAACATCCCTTTTGAGTCCTGATGCCCCATTTCAATATACCTCAAGTGCTGTTCTGAAAAAGCTTTATCGTTCTGATATAAATATAAGAAAAAGAACTACAAAATAGTAGAAGCTTTTTAGAATAAATAATCATGAATAGTTTGGCAAGTCAGAGATGCTGTTCCCTCAAATGTTATAAAATCACTATTATAAAATACTTTCCTGCATAGTTTTCTTTGTGTTGTTACAATTTACATTGAATTTTATTGCAAATTGTATTATTTTAATTGGATTAAATAATTATTTTTGAATCTGCCTCCCCCCATATTACACGGTAGCAGCTCATGAATAGAGATCTGACCCAAAAGATATCTGTGGAATACACACACACATGTATCTATATCTTATATATCTACAGGTATGGGACCCATTATCTAGAATACTTTAGTTCTGAGGTTTTCCAGACAAGGAAATATTTGGAACATTGTATTCTGTCTGCTAAAGAAACTAAATGCATTAGGATTGTTTTGCCTCCTGTTTATATCTTTGCTGGAATCAAGTACAAATGATAGAAACAGGAATTTAATTTAAACATTGAATTATTTGATTAAAAAAAAATTTTGATTCATGTAAATAAAGAGGCACATTTACTAAGGGTCGAATTTCGAAGTTAAAAAACGTCGAAATTCAACCATTGAATTTGATACTTCGATAGTCAAAGTATTTTTTCCATCGAAAACGGACGTTTTTGAGCGAAGTTATATATAGCTTGATCGATCAATTAAATCGTTCGAATCGAACGATTTTACAAACAAATACTTTGACAACTCAAAACTTAGCCAAACACTCAAACAGGTTATAGGAGGTCCCTCATAGGCTAAACCGCAATTTGGCAGGTTTAAGGTGGCGAAGTGCTGAATTCGACGTTTTTAAAGAGACAGTACTTCGATTTTCAAATGGTAGAAGTTTTTACCATATCCAACCGAATTTTGGCCTATTCGATGGTCGAAGTACCCAAACATTACTTAGAAATTAGATGTTTTTGTATTCGAAAATTCACTTCGACCCTTAAAGTGTCTAAATGTGTCAAAATTAGGCTATATATATATATATATATATGCAATGGAGCGCTACATTCCCATAAAATTACACATGTAATAGCCATACATTAACGTTCTTAATGCGAGAAACTCTGAACATCTCTGAACAAACTGTATTTGCGACATCTTTGCAGTTTGGAGCAACAAACAAACAAAACAAACAAATATAACATGAATTCAGCAGGTCATTTGAAAACATTAGGATGTAGAAAACCCAGTTTAGAGGTTCTGCAATGATAAGTTTGTTTAAATGCAATGATAAGTTTTTTTATCAGTCCCTGATAATGTTGACTTTCACATAACAGAAAAGAACAAATTAAAAACGTTGAATGTAACTATAAAACCGATAGACTTGACGAGGGCTGATATAGGTCTTACTGAAGTAGAATAAAATAAAGTTTAAACATTCAATTGCTTTGGAAAAAATATGAGTTTCAGTTTTATAACAAGGTCAGTTACAAAACAATGTACTACGGTACATTAACCCCATGATTGTTACGGGTTTAAGTTTGCCGATTTACTATATAAACAAATTACAAGAGATTTTCATTTGATACATGTAAGGTGTGTTGTGGCTATAAATCACAGATATAAATCACAGTCATTCTTTTGTTCTACACACGCAGATAAAATAGTTGCCTGGGTGAAGATTCTGGGAGCTGTCGATCTTTTCAACTGGGGGGTGCATGTATGACAAACCCGATACTGCACTGCTATATGAATCCTAATCCTATTAGTTATGATTTGTGGAGTAAAACATGTCATAGATTCCCATTCCCCCTCAGGAAACAGAATATATTGTACTGCAGAGAACTCTGCATCTCAGTTTGCTATTAGACCCTACTATTAAACAAAATGGAAAGTTAAAGTGAACATAAATCTTTGTTTAGGTGTTTATCAGAAAAAAAGAGAGAATTAGGAACCTCGAGGCATATTGTCTATCAGCAGCTATAGAGGATCACTCCAAAACTGTCAGAATTGAGGATGATATTGAGCAAATGTTCATGATCAGCTTAACAGAGTATCCCTAGGTGAATATTTGCACCAGACATATCAAACCAGAGAGCTTAATAGTTTCAATGCATTTCCTAACTATAAATATATATAGCGGAGAAGAGCCGGGATGCTGGAGGCAGGGAATTCTCATTGAGAGACACCTGCTTTCTACCCTTGGGAAAATCACTTTCTATTTTTGTATCTAGATCTCAATAACCCTAATGCTTGTGGGAATATGAAGGCATGTATCAGAAAATGATTAAATAAATATACTTCAATAATTGTGTTATGGTTTGTAAGGTGTTTTCATAAACATGCTGCTGGCTACAAAGTCACTTTAACCCAAATAGTGGGCAAGAAACCCAGAATTATCATGGTAACCTGGTCACCGCAGTGAAATGGTTAAAGGAGATGATATGTGAAGGTACAGGAGCTTCTGGCAAAATAAGACCCGTTATTTTTATTATATATTACACATCAACAATATTTGTAAGGAGTTACCTAATGTAGTTACATATTGCAGCAAAAATACTGGGGCATTTATGTACAAGTTTTTAATGCCTGAAAAATAATAATTTATTATCATTATTGTTTGCATATACATTTGTTAATATGTAATTAACCTTTCCTTTTTAAAAGCTATATCTATAAATAGCTCATTTGTATTTTTAACTGTTATTGAATTATTAATGATGCTTAGTAAATGCTTAATAAACAAACTAGAATTAATATTCTGCATTCTGTACTACTATCCATTTTTATTCCGTATATATATATATATAGTAAATAATATATATATATACTGTATATTTACTATATATATAAAAAATAAAAATGAATAGTAGTACAGAATGCAGAATATTAATTCTAGTTTGTTTATTAAGCATTATGTATATATATATATTTTCTGTTAGTATTTTGTAGATGTGTAAGGAATGTTGCATTTAGCGCTGACATTCATTTTGAGTGGATAATGCAATTTTAAATCAGTAGAAATCTTTCCTGCCGAGACCTCAGATGTGTATTTCGTTTTATCCCTTCGGTACAGTATCTTTAAAGTAGTACGGTAAATGTTTCATACAAACTTTACTTTTAATGTGATTGGAATACTGACAATAAAAAAAAAAAAAAATCAGACTGGGAAAAAAAGTATTTTATGGATCTATACATTCGCTTGAAATAAGTCGCCTGACGCAGAAATTTCGTAGGTAGAATAACTAAACGAAACCTTTAAATCTCAAATATGAGTTTACGGTTGACGTGACATTTGCTGGGTGAAAGATTTCTGTCTGCATGAGTATAAGAATAAAGAATATTTCTAGAGCTGGAGTTTATTGAAGTCGCCGGTTGCACAAAGAGTGGGACGAGGTGTAGCAAACTAGATATAGGCTTAGGGTCATGTTTGCCAATGGAAGAAAAGAATATAAAAATCTCTACATATTCCCAAACTGTTTCACTGCTACATGTTATTTCTCTAGAGGTGTGCGGAAGGTTTTCTCTCTTAGATAAGCATTTTCTTGTTGTTTCGGAGGCTAATAGCAGAGGCTACATGATATTGACTCAATGCCGTCCTATTGAGGGAAATAACATGTAGCAGTGAAACAGTTTGGGAATATGTAGAGATTTCTATATTCTTTTCTTCCATTGGCAAACATGACCCTAAGCCTATATCTAGTTTGCTACACCTCGTCCCACTCTTTGTGCAACCGGCGACTTCAATAAACTCCAGCTCTAGAAATATTCTTTATTCTTATACTCATGCAGACAGAAATCTTTCACCCAGCAAATGTCACGCCAACCGTAAACTCATATTTGAGATTTAAAGGTTTCGTTTAGTTATTCTACCTACGAAATTTCTGCGTCAGGCGACTTATTTCCAGCGAATGTATAGATCCATAAAATACTTTTTTATTTCTCTAGAGGTGTGCGGAAGGTTTTCTCTCTTAGATAAGCATTTTCTTGTTGTTTCAGAGGCTAATGGCAGAGGCTACATGATATTGACTCAATGCCGTCCTATTGAGGGAAAGTGAAAAACCTTTTAAAGCAGCCCTCTTTCTCTATAGCTGTCAACAGCCTAATTATTGGAGCAGGTACCTGGAAACTACAAAACTGCCACTATTTGAGTAAGGCATGTCTCACACATCTCACAGAAATTGTTTCAAATGGGATGATTTTGCTGCCACCTTCTTAGAAAACCAACGTGCCATTGGGCAGCCATGTCCTGTTCAGCCAGAATGAACTTCTGATCATCAATGTTCTTCCTAAAAAACCAAAACAAAACATACCCTGGCCTTTCATGAACCCACTACATTAATCTTTTCTAATCTGCATCTTTGGTTTTAATGCAGTTTGAAGGCACCTGCTCTTTTAACATTCACAGATGCCAAATCCACTAAATATTTTATATTACTCAAATGCCTAATTAGGAAAGTCACATGTAAGTATGAATCACTTCCCATCTCTACCACCTTAAACCTTGCGCCATCAGTCTGTTGTTGATGGAGCAGGTTGCAGGCTGAATGGGGCTTTTACCCAAAGGTGCCTCACTTTATATATAAACAGAGAAAATCCATCTTCAAGTGTAACATAAAGAATTCTTAAACAAACTATAATAATGGCATTGTATTTCTAAAGCATATTTTATCCTATTTAGCCATGCTTCCCTGCAGATCAAAGGAAACACAAGTTAGCAGAATAACAATAATAAAATTATGTTTATGTAAGCTCTCAATGCTGAATCAATCATATCTCCTTTCTATATGTCAGGCAATACAATCTGGAACAGGGACAAATTCATGAACATCATCCACTACACAGGAAATAAAACTGCACATGTGGCTTTCTGCTGGCCACTATTTGTCGATGCCCATAAAAAGCCTGAGACTGACACCTTTCTCCTACTATAGCGGTAAATTACAAATGCAGCACTGGTCAGTTAGTTGCGGTTTGAAATCACACCACAATATCAGGCTGCAATCGTCTGACAATCACCAATGCTGCCACTTTCAGGCTCTTGTCTATGAGCTCGGGCATCTATGGGAGGTGAAAGGGGACAAATTTGGGCATTTTTCATGTGCCAAAAAAAGTTGGAAGGAAATCACCTGAAATCAATTCTGTTTGGCCTTAGTCTATATACGAATGACGGAGATTCTCCTGGCTATCTGAGAATACAATCAAACGACAGGACTGCACCAATAGTAGCATAAATACGTCAATATTAATATTTTGCCACTAAATATTATGTTGAATTCCTGTTTTATGAAACTGTTTTTTAACAGTTCTAAGTAAAAGCCCTGTAGATAATTGTTTGGTAACATAATCGTGTTTCATATACAGTACATCATATTACTGGCTATGCAGAGGGAAAAAAAGTATATCATTCTTTCATTTTAACTGATTTTTAAGGGTTATGTGAAGACTTTTTGTGGGCTCATACATTTATAGATTATTTACTTTTTATACATCTTCTTTTAAAACTTTAAAACTGATGCCACACAAGTGATTTAGCCCTCTTTTTCATAACTTAATGGTAAACAATGTAATACCAAGTTTTTAATGGTTCAGCTGTCAGGTGATCGTCTTTATTTATTTGAAAAAGGCCCATTGCCCTGCAACAGTTTATGTGCAATTCAAAAAAAGGCAGACTCTTTTAATAGTTTATTTGAACATTTGCTGAGAAAGTTCAAGAGGCAAATTAATTCCCCATTTGATAAGCTGATCTTTCAGGTATAGGACCAATTAGCTGAACTTAGGGTTGCCACCTGGCCGGTTAAGATGGTTGATCACAAAATGTTATTAATAGGAAAAAAAGATAAACACAGTATATAGGAAGGCCAGTATTTTTTTCTTGTAATAATAGGACATTTTCTGATGGTAAGCTTGTACAGTATATACACATTGCACATCGTAGCTAGCCGAAATATATCAATGTATATGGTTAAACAATGCTATCAGGTTTTTTTTAGATTTTTAAATATATTTGTAGTAGCCTGAAGACATGATATGGAAAATCTGGAAAACCTCAATTTCTGAGCATTTTATACCATAGATCTTATACCTGTGCGTGCATATATATTTGTGATCCTCAGAAGGTGGTCAATGTGAAAGATGTCTAATAACTAAAGATTAGGATAAAGGGCCTGGTAGGCACAAAATGTTGCCTTATGTATGATGTGGGCTGAATGAATAAATTCCTCTTTGAGCACTACTACGGCTTATACAGTGTGCTGCTGGTGATTTTCTTCAATATATGGATATGACCCTATCACAGGAGTAGGTTCTCCGGCACAGCACCTGTCACAACAAAAATGTTTGTTTTTGAGGTAATCACTCCATAATAGTGACTGTAATAATTAAAGATTAGGATATGACTGCCGTTTCTTTGAACTATGACCATATTATTGTTTGGCTAGCACCCAGAATTAAATATATGGTTGGTTTTATAAGTATATACAATATAAAAACTTTGTGCGAGTGGGTGCAGGGGGGTGGTTGAGATTTTCTGCAAGATGATAAGCTCAAAAGTTTCCAACATGAATGTCTTCTATGCGGCAGAAATCAGATTTTGCTGTGCTGTTCTCTTGCAGCAGTTTGGCTGAAACTGGGAAGATATGCCACTTAAACTACACCCCCAAACTGAGATACAAATATCAATAATCAACTACACCCACCAAATTAAATATGAGACGTTCATCATATCAAGATGTTCATTTCCCTAAAAGAAACATCATTGCAGTTCTGTAACTGTTATTGTCCAAAGGAGAGCAGCACGTTACCTTCATTGGGTCTAAACAACTTACTTTGCAAAAAAGTGCTATTGTGAATTGGCCCAACATACACTGGTCCCCAGGGTGAACGTTTTTGTATTTAGAATGTGATATGAAGAAGAATTGTGTGTAATATAAAAGTATGGGGACCTGCGGGGATTGCTTGGTACTGTTAATGTTACAGACGCCTGGAGTTGTGCGCTCTTTGACGGGCAACTCCATTGATCTCAGCTTGGAGTGGGAGATGTTAAAGTAGCCAGATGTTATTTGCCACCACAGGCCAGATGTAAACTGTTTGAACTGTTTTATGTGATATAAACCCAGGTTTTCTTTTAACATACCTATTTTACTCACTCTGCATGCATTTAATGACTTTTTGAAAGTATAATATTAGGGTCACATGGGGGACTTTTTCACCCAATTTGACTCTGAGCCTTTGTCAGTTCCTGTGGCATGAGAGTTATGTATCAAACACATTGTCTTGATGGGCCTGCAGTGCTACGGTGTCTACAGATGGGCCCCTGGGATGACATTGTTGATGCCACCGTTGAGCTTATTTTTATTTCTGCAGGTGAACAGACTTACTGGCCACTAATCACTCCTTTGCCAATCTTCTTCATATGGAACAAGGTTAGTCTGGCAGCCTGTGAGCTCCAAAATGATATGGACTGTCAGTGTAACTGGTGAGATTCTGTCCTGTGGATTGGAAAGTAAATGCCATAGTTAATACAGATTTATCTGACTGGCCATTCTATAACATAGTAACCAATCTTACCCTAACCCAAGCCTTGTTTAGAAGCTGCAGAGTCAATATATGAACTTTATATCATGTTAAAGACTGCATTTGTGTGTAAAAGCACTTGGCAAGTCATAGAAGTCCAAAGATACACCTCCTATAGATATAACAAACCTACAAGAAATGTAGAAATGAAAAGAAGAGAAAACACTGGGGTGAATAAAAGCTTAACAAACATAAAGTAGACAATATAACGTTTACGCATAGCTGCATTCTGATGGTATTCATGCAGCTCTGATATCATTACATGGGCTGACAAGCTGAGTTAGAGTATGGCATTACATTTTGAAGCCTGTTTGCACTGAAATAACCTCGGTCTCATCAGAGTCTGACCCAAAGAACAAAAGTTATATTTCCTTATGGCTAGCTAATATGTAATGTAAAAGCTATTGGCAACCCAGGTCAAAACCATGTGCTTTAACATCATAGATCTGAGGCCATTCCATATCAAAATCTCAGTGGAATATCTCAAAATCTCAGTGGTTTATGTTTCAGTTGGGTTTTTAATTAATCCAAGTGCAGTGCCAATATAGGAGGAACAAGTCAATGTCATAAAATGCATTAGAAGGGCTGATTATTTATCTGTATTCATTGGTTTGACCTGGAAAATATTTCAGCTGTGGCAAAAGCAGGGTGTTTGTATAATAGTACTGGGATTCAGCATGACAGGATCATAAGATACAGTGAATCTAAATGTAAAGGGGAAAACAAAGATGGAATATAGGATTCACCCCATGGTAATAAGAGTAAATTTCTGTACTGTTTCTGAAATAACCTAGTTGCTCTTCAGCATTCCACAATTAGCAATCCATCTCTTTCTTCATTCAACATTGGATTGTTAGGTTAGAGACATTGGCGTGTGCTCACTTTACTTTACTTTACTTTACAATTTATTAGAGCTAACTGTCTTTTAACATAACCGACTCCGACTCAAAGCTGCATGTATAGAGACAGATTGCTGAGAGGGAGATAGTAAAGATTAACTTGATTATTTCAGAAAGAGTACAACATTTATAGCTGATTATACATGGCAATATTTGTATTTCCATTGGACAAATGTTAAATTACATTCTCTTTTTCAAGACTTCCCCTGTAAACTAAATTTCCTACCGTACTTTAACACAATGTCCTTGTGCGTCACTCATTGTAGTTAGATTTGTCACCACACCAGTCTATTATGGGACATATGAGATCCACATCCTGCATTGCTAATACACAATTCATTTAGATAAACAAATTAATTGTTAAGTAGTCATGCAGCATGTGGCTTTATTTGTACTGCATCTTAAAGGGGTGAAGTGGCAACCGTAACTAAAGTACATACTGGAAATCTACTGATGTTATTGTGCTAATGGATGACACAAGGCTTCTCTTCATTCTCTTCATTCCCGTAATTTCATGGTTTTGCAATAAGTTTGCCCCAATGAAGCAACCAATAGAAAACATTTAACATCACCATCAGATGAAAGCAAAGTCTGATCATCATTACTAGTCTTGGGCAAATGTTAAAGCATATCTCCCCAATTACAATAGTAATAGGGGAGAGGTATAGGCAGTAATGGTAGAGGAAGAGGCAAAGAGGAAGAGGAAGTCTGTAGAGCACTTTAGACATAAACACTTGGAAAACCAAATCCAGGGTTCTTCTCTTGCATCCAAGCACTTTTTGCAAGATATAGAAACTTAAACCAACACTTTTCTGTTAAAGCCATGTTGTTATCTTCTCTTTAGTGCTTAAAGGGGAACTAATTAGTGAAACTCAACCCGATAATCTATATCCTATTAAGTGACCTATTCAACAATCAAATTGGCATCTACGTATCACTAAATATTGCCCTTTTCCTATTTACATATTGATACCTGTACTAAATTAACAGAAGATCCTAAGCTCACTATAGACTTTGATATTCTGCTTGTTCAATAAATCATCCAAGCCACTCTCAAAGGAAAACTATACCCCCAAACAATGTAGGTCTCTTTAAAAAGATATTGCATAAAACAGCTCATGTCAAACATTGCTTCATGTAAATTGAACCATTTTTATAATAATATACTTTTTTAGCAGTATGTGCCATTGGGTAATCATAAATAGAAAATTGCCATTTTAAAAAATAAGGGCCACCCCCTGGTACGTACGATTCACTGTACTCACAAACATACCAACAAACCATACATGTTAGGTCACATGAGCCAATTAACAGACAGAGTTGTGTCTTTTGCTTCCACACTTCTTTCTGTAACAGTTAGAGCTGCAGTATTTCTGGTCAGGTGATCTCTGAGACAGCACAGAGACCATCACCATTGGTTCAAGACAAGAGATGTAAAATGGCAGTTTTTACTTAAATATATATTCCAGTTTGGTAAGGTTCTTTCCTATGCCACTTAATTTGATATAAGCTATCTGTTGCTTGAGTATTCATTTTGGGGGTATAGTTTTCTTTTAAAAGCATTAACAGAATCAGCCACTACAAAATCACCCGGCAGTGCATTCCACAACCTCACTGTCCTCACCAAGAAGAACCACCTACACTGCTTCAAATAAAAGTTCTTAAGTCTAAAGAGCCTCTGGATCTTTGATCCCCCGGCTATCTGCCTGTAATGTCCTCTAATGTACTTGTAAACTGTAATCATATCCCCTCGCTTTTACTCCAGAGCAGACAACCCCAACCTTGATTGATTTTTCTTATAGTTTAATTATTTTACCCCTCTTCCAGTTTAGTCGCATGTCTCTTGCACACCTGTACTAAACAAAAGTAAAAGCTGTTGATGTCCCATAGAAGTTAATGGGAGCTGCACTGATCCTATTGGAGCATCTTTAATCAGAGAGTTTCTAAATCTTTTCCGCTAGTAATTGTACGAAAACCTCAAATTTTCATACAAATTTTTGCATCATTTACTCTATTATTTTTTTTTCTACTTTTTTTTTAGATCTAATAACTTTCATGGTATTCATGGTTTTAGAGAATATATTTGAATTGTGGTTTCAAAAACCTCTAAAACCACTTACATAGACCTTTAATAAATAGGCCTCCAAGGATGCTGATCCCCTTCCTTTGATTTATAATGAAGTTCACTTAGTCAACTTATTCCATTTGATCCACTTCATCCACTTATTCTTTCTGAGTAAACTAATCAAGACTTACTGGGGAATGTAATAAAAGTTGGTAGCAGAAAAACTATTCGCAATGCAAAAAGTTATGCCGCTGTGCAAACAAATTTTGCTGTGTGCAAATTTAGTATAGCTTTTGCAAACCGGGGAAACTGTTTAAGCAACAACTTGCGACGATGAAAGAAAGTTTGCGAATTATATAGTTTGCGCCAATGCACAGAAAATTTAATAAAACGTCTTAATGAAAAAGTCGTTATGTTTGCTCCAAAAGATTACGACACCTTCAAGCTCTTCTTAAGAGTGCGCGGTTACAATTCCCAATGCAATAACAGTTGAAGGAACAATATTACATTGCGAGATGTGGATTTTTATTCTTATTGCTGTGAATTGTTTTTCTCTTTGCGACTTTAATTACATTCCCCCTTAGTTCTATAAATATGATCTGTGCCCATTTTAATATCTCAATGCACAATGATGGAGAGCTCAACCCAATCCAGAGAATAACACTTATTGAAAGTGCAGGGTGCTTACCCAGAACACTCTTCCCTTGCATTAGGGTCAGTAGAGCAATTGCAAAAAAATCTAAATGCACCTTTTTGTTTGAGTTGTATCAAAAGTGATTTATTAAGCCCATATACATAAAAAAAAAAAAAAAGGAGTGTTTTGGACCCCTCCGGTCCATTTATCAAAGGCTCGAACAAGGGCCTTTTTTTTTAGTATATGGGCTTAATAAACCACTTTTGATACAAGTAAAACTAAAAATTGTGCTTCCGGATTTTTTTACATTTTAATATATCAGACCTATGCATGTAAATAAATGTTTGTTTACATATGGACATAATACAATGCCCAGCTAGCTCCTAATCATGTGGGATACGATTTGTGGAATTTAGGACAAATATAAAAGAAAAGAAAAACATTACAATTCGCATAAAGTTATGAGGAAATGCTGAAAATGCCGCAAATGATTTGAGTCCTGTTTATTTTCACGTAGTATTTCCCTTTAAACAGCTTACCATTATTTATCGCTTCACAAAGCAGAATGCTGAGTTTCTAAGGGTCTGACCTCTGACGGAACATTGATATTTACTAGAGACTGTGAAACTATGGGAATGTTTAAATTGCTTTCAGATGAGCTCCATCATGGCGACCCTGTGGATATGAATTTCCATGACTTTGGGAAGATACCCTATGGGTTATCATATAACAAGATGAGAAATTAACATTCCCCTTATTTACCATAAACCCCTTGTATGCACTTTCATGTATTACGTCTGTCTGCTTCTAACATATGACTTCAGTTCTATAAACTTCATTAGAATTCTGCTGGAATTCTGAGCAGTAGATTGCGATGAAGCCTGAAATTAGATCAGATCCCAAGGGAATGCAAGACAGCATAATCATTTTTGCTAATCTATTAAACTGCCATAATGAATGGAAATACAGTACAAAAAACAGCAGATTGGGAGGAATTGTGCAATACTGAGATCATTTCATGCAGGGAAAGGCAGACCAGTGACATTCAAAAACAGCAACGTTTTCTAGAGTTGTCCTACACACAGCCCACTATATATTGCTCAACTGCAGCTCTCAGCAACTTCTTAAAGTTTATCAATTTTAATGGAGTAATTCACTTCGTTTTTTTAAATTATAAGCATATTTTTATTAAATGTACAGTTATGAGACCTGTTATCCAGAATGCTTGGGACTTGAGGTTTTCCGGGTAACGGATCTTTCTGTAATTTGGATCGCCATACCTTAAGTCAACTAGAAAATCATGTAAACATTAAATAAACCCAATAGGCCAGTTTCGCTTCCAGTAAGGATCAATTATATCTCAATTTGAGTCATGTAAAATGTACTGTTTTATTATTAGCAAGAAAAAGGAAATCATTTTTAAAAATTTGGATTATTTGGATACAATGGAGTCTATGGGAGATTCCTTAATTCAGAGCTTTCTAGATAACGGAATTGCCAATAACAGATCCCATACCTGTATTTAATATTTTGACAGTTTTATAATTTTTTTAAGGTTCGTCTCCTTATAGGGTACAATTCCTTTTTTGTCAACTAATATGTTATAGTTGGATCAACTTTGTATCAATATTGCAATTGATCCTTGTTTTTTTTCAAGTTTAATGACTCCAACAACAAAAAAAACCCAGACTATCAGGGTTCGTTTTTTATTATTGTTGTTTGATTTTCAAACTGTCGTTTAGTTGCTAGGGTAAGTAAAAAATCACATAGTGGTTGGAACTCTAAACCTGACATTTGCCGAACAAAAAAGTAAAATCCTGAATACTTAGATAATTTAATTTTAAGGTTAAGGCACTTTCACACTAAGGGGTAAATTTACTAAAGGGTGAAGTGGCCAACACTAGCGAAAATTAGAATACATTTATTAAAGGGATCCTGTCATCGGAAAACATGTTTTTTTCAAAACACATCAGTCAATAGTGCTACTCCAACAGAATTCTGCACTGAAATCCATTTCTCAAAAGAGCAAACAGATTTTTTTATATTCAATTTTGAAATATGACATGGGGCTAGACATTTTGTCAGTTTCCCAGCTGCCCCTGGTCATGTGACTTGTGCCTGCACTTTAGGAGAGAAATGCTTTCTGGCAGGCTGCTGTTTTTCCTTCTCAATGTAACTGAATGTGTCTCAGTGGGACATGGGTTTTTACTATTGAGTGTTGTTCTTAGATCTACCAGACAGCTGTTATCTTGTGTTAGGGAACTGCTATCTGGTTACCTTCCCATTGTTCTTTTGTGTGGCTGCTGGGGGGAAAGGGAGGGGGTTAATATCACTCCAACTTGCAGTACAGCAGTAAAGAGTGATTGAAGTTTATCAGAGCACAAGTCACATGACTTGGGGCAGCTGGGAAATTGACAATATGTCTAGCCCCATGTCAGATTTCAAAATTGAATATAAAAAAATCTGTTTGCTCTTTTGAGAAATGGATTTCAGTGCAGAATTCTGCTGGAGCAGCACTATTAACTAGTTCATTTTGGAAAAAATGTTTTTTCCCATGACAGTATCCCTTTAAGCTTCCCTGGACTTGTGTAGAGTAATGTGTTTTCTGCTGCATATACGTAATTGTACTTTAACTGCACGCTGTATGCAAATTTCCGATCGCAAACTTCAAACCAATGATCGTAACATCGCTAGCGCAACTTCACAAACGATCGGTAACTTGTGACAACTTCGGATCTTTGTGAATTTGCAAAGCCCTGGCGATTCTTTGCCCAGGGCGGGATTTATATAGCGGGCACCCCTAGGCCTACTGCTGTTTGTCGTCCCTGTACCTTCCCCTTTTTTGTCATCGGGACCAGAGCAATTGATTGGAGCACGGACAATTTAAAAAACTATTGTATCACCTGGTATCCCCAGTGTTTCTAAACTAATGTGGGTGTGGTTGGGCAGCGTGCCGTCCCCTAAAATCCTGCCACCCTATGCCCGGACCTTGGTGGCCTTTCCATAAATCAAGGCCTGTCTACGACTGGCAAAGTGCGGCAAAGGCAACGCTGGCGCAGATTCGGAGGTAAGTAAATTTGCCCCTGAGAATGTTGGTGTTTTTTCTAGTTGCTCCCATGTGCTGCCTCTGGAATATTCTGCAATGTAGGCTCATCTTCTGTCCCTCAAAATTGTACAAGCTGTATATGGTATAACAGGTCAAACGGGGGTGGGCAACCAGGCATTTAATCAGTTTATCTTCCATATTGTCTGTATGTGTTGAAAAGCAGCACTTCCTTAGCAAACATTGCAGGGTGAAACATGGAAACTTTTTCAGATCTATTCCAGCTTGTTGGTAGACAGGCAGACACTAGTGCAACCTGCACATCTGATGGCACAGAGTTTTATCATTATATCATTCTATCTCCCCTGGAGGCTGATATCATATAGAAGTAAAATATCATTTGTATACTTTATTTTAAATGCAACTAGTCATTGGCGAATAAATTCAAAACATTTTGGACTCGCGTCACAATCGCCGCACGTCAACACTATTCAGACGCCCATTGACTTTAACGCCGGCGTCAATTTTCGATTTTCACAAATTTTTCATGAATTTTTTCCCGAAATGGGAGAAATTCACCCATCGCTGTATGCAACACTTTTCATTCCATCACTGACATAAGCCCCTGCCCCAGTGGAGCTTATCATCTAAATACCTTATTACAAAAACAGTGGCAAATTAATCGGGTGGCAATTGTACTGCAAGTATCCTTTATGGTACTTTATATCCATCATGGTGTAGACAAACTGCTGTTTTGCCTACTGAGTAGCTCTCTGCTTTAAAGGAGAAGGAAAGTTACCAAAGCAGTTTATTGCCAATACATTAGACAGAATAGTGTAAGCTAGAACACTATACTATTTTCTGCAGAATGCTTTACCATAACCGAGTAAACAGCTCTAGAAGTCTGTTTGTTTAGGATAGCAAGCGGCCATATTCGCTTGTTGTGACATCACTTCCTGCCTGAGACTCTCCCTGCTCGCTCATAGCTCTGGGCTCAGATTACAGCAGGATGGGGAGGAGGGAGGGGGAGAGGAGCAAACTGAGCATGCTCAAGCCCTAGTCCTGGAGGTTTATGCTTGAAACAGGAAGTCTGATGCAGAAGTCCATGTGTACACAATAAAAGGAAAGAAATGCAGTGTTTCTTTTGAGAGAGGACTCAGAGCAGCATTACTTTGAGGGTTTACTGGTATATTTATATAGACCTATCTGATAAAGCTTACTTTATTTTAGCCTTTCCTTCTCCTTTAATGAAAAAAGTGCCATGGCTTTTTAATTGAAATATCAAAACTGCAGGGCTTTGCTGTAATTTTCATAAAGAGCAAATGGACTGATAATACTGACCTCGTTTATATCTTCCCAGTTGCTGCTTCTACAGCAACTGGGACATTCATACAGCAGTCCAGCTCTGCACAAGTTGCAAACCAACTGTAGAAGTTCAAAGGCACAGGTCATTGTAATATTTGTGTTCTGTTTAGGGATGTAGCGAACGTCGGAAAAAAAGTTCGCGAACATATTCGCGAACTTGCGCAAAAATGCGAGCGGTTCGCGAACGGTTTTCTGGCCAGAAAAATGATTTTAAAGTTGTTTAAAGGGTGCAACGACCTGGACAGTGGCATGCCAGAGGGGGATCAAGGGCAAAAATGTATCTGAAAAATCTGCCTGTGTGTGCTTGGAAGAGATAGTGTAGGGGGAGAGCTGTTAGTGATTTCAGGGACAGATGATAGTAAGTTTGCTGGCTAGTAATCTGCTTGATACTGCTCTGTATTGGAACAAAAAAATAAATAAAAGCAGTCCTTACAAGGACTACTGTTATTGCAGCAGTCAGCAGATGAGATCAGAAGCAGGACAGCTGCCCACTGCAGCTACATACAGAGCACTGCAGTAGAAGGTAGATTACTAGCCAGCAAAGCTACCTAAGCTTAAATGTCCCTCAAACCCCTGCAGACTTCTGTCCCTCCAATAACAGAGCAGTATCAAAACGATTACTAGCCAGCAAACTTTCAACTGTCCCTGAAATCACTAACAGGCAGCAGCTCTCTCCCTACACTATCTCTTCAGCACACACAGGCAGAGTGAAAAAACGCTGCAGGGCTTCGGTTTTTATAGGGAAGGGGAGTGGTCCAGGGGAGAGCTTCCTGATTGGCTGCCATGTACCTGCTGGTCTGGGGTGAGAGGGCAAAAAAAAGCGCCAACAATGGCGAACCCAAAATGGCGAACGTCGCGCGACGTTCGCGAACTTCAGGCGAGCGCGAACACCCGATGTTCGCGCGAACAAGTTCGCCGGCGAACAGTTCGCGCCATCCCTAGTTCTGTTTATTATTACAAGAATAATTTCTCTTTTATTTGCTTTTATGGCCATTGTTGTTTGTACTACTTTTTGTTGCTAGATTAGAACATGGCTCTTCAATACAAACACAAGATGTTGGCAGCAGCTGACAGATTATTTTGGTGCCTCCATAGACAGAAGCTGTATATGTTACCCATGGGGTTCTGGCTGCTAACCCTTGTTCTGTATATTTTTTAAGGAATATACTAGTGTCCGTTACATACAAAAGTGACAATCAATCTCATTTTCACACTTATGCAAGCAGCCCATTATTATTATTTTGTGCTTTTCAGTACATTTCCTGCAGGGCTTCAGTACATTTCAGCTCTATCCACATGTGAGCCATCCAGCCTGCAGTGAATTAGAGCTTTAGTACATTCCTTAAACAAAAGTCAATTGAGCCAGCTAACTGCAACTAAGAATAGCAACATTAAGGGAGATGTACCACTATAGATCAAAAATAATCTCCCACCGTGTTCAGCAGTACTGTAATTATGTATTTCATTGACATTTTGGCACTCCATGAATTACCAACCAACCAGCTTTGTATGAGAGTACCTTTCCGATGTGTGTTTCACAAAACCCCCAATGTGATGGTAGGGACTAGGGAGCATGGACACAGGGAACTATGGAATTCATATCTGGATGGAAGAGAACCTACTTTCATTCTTCCTGTAGCGTAAAAAAAAAAAGACACAAAACTGACCTAAAACCTAGATAATTGCAGACATGACTGACACTCGGGGGCAGATTTACTAAGGATCGAAGTGAATTTTCAAAGTTAAAAACTTCGAATTTCGAACTATTTTTTGGGTACTTCGACCATCGAATAGGCCTAAATCGAAGTACTGTCTCTTCGACTTCAACACTTCTTAGCCTATGGGGACCTCCTAGAACTTATAGCCAACATTTGGGCAAGTTTTTAGAAGTCAAAGTAAAATCGTTCGATCGATGAAATCGTTCGAATCGTTTGATTCGAAGGATTTCATCGAACGAACAAACAATTTGACTTCGACCGAAAATGGCCAAATTCGATTAAAGAAACCTTTGACTTGACATTCGAAGTAATCCAATTTGATGGTCGAATTTCAAAGTATTTTCCACTTGAAATTGAAAAAAATTATGGCAATTGTGAACCAATTGCCTGAGAACACATTAGGGATTCTAAATCCACTATTTTAGGATTTTGGGCGAATCCCGAATCCTTCACAAAAAGATTTGACAGAATACCGGACGAATCCTAATTTGCATATGCAAATTAGAGGAATGAGGGTGCTACAGAGAACTGCATGAGCATTGTGATGTTAAAATCTTTTTTACTTCTTGTTGTGTGATGTCACATGATTTTTAGGATTTGGATTCAGTTCAGCCAGGCGCTTGGATTCCGCTGAATGCTGCTGAAAAAGGCTGAATCTTGGTTGAATTCGGTGCATCCCTAGAACACATGCCTGCAATTATCCAGTTTTGCATACGTAATTATATCACATGGAAATTGCAGCTCACACTAGTTGCAAGTTCCTACGATTATGCTGGATTTATGGGGAAATTATGGCATTTTGCTAAAAACATTGATTGTGTCTGTGTTTTTGTACTTCAGACATTGAGCTTGCGTTCGTAATTGAGCCTTAAAAAGATAATCTGAGGTAAATGAAGGATCCAACAACTGCCTAACAACATCCCTAATTTACACCTTAATGTTCTCTCTTCCTTCCCTTTCTTTCCTTTAATGATAACAAATTATTATTAATATGATTATCATGTACAGTAAGTTATACGGAGAATTTAACTAGACCATAGTAGATCAGCGCTGTGGGGAATATTTACCCAGGGGAATTCGTTACACTGATCAATTCTTTTATCTAATGACTCAAATAACAGAGCAAAAGAGGAGTGAGAGGGAACTGCAAACCTTCTCTATTCTGGATGTGCCAAAACCATATCCATTACCAGACAAGCTTACTGTAATCCAATGTGATTACAATATGACCTGGAGTCACAAGTATCCCTCACATTGCGGCTGCTGGCCAATAAGAGAGTATGGCCTCCCTAAAACCTTATGTATGGCCTCCTTAAAACCTGTATATTCAGCATGTGGTCTTGTAGTTGTTCCAGCATTTCACCAGATGGGGAGCTAGTAGTTGGACAGCCTCAGTATTACAGAATTATTTCTAAACCTACAATAATATGGCATACTCTCGTGACAAAAGAGAAGATCATTATGGTGTTTTTATCATTTATGTGGGACAAATATTTGCTAATGATTTATCACCTTACTTGGGGTCTACACCCATTGTTCATCAGAGAAGTATATTTCTGGAATTCTGCATATTGAAGGGCTCTTCTGGTTGAATATACTGGTTTGCCATCTATTTGCTGAGCAGCTCTGATTGTGTGTGAATAAATTGCATTTGGCACAGCTTTCCTATAGGCGTCCCTGATTTCTTACATGATCTCTGGTAACCTTATGTGAAAAACAAAGCTTCAGATATAGAGCATCTTTGAAGCATTGTCTTCTTTTGTTTAATCTGCAGGACTAGCTATACAGGATATCTCTTTACACACATAAGAGTTTACTAGACCTTTATAAGCTTTAGCAGAATTATTCTTGTAGTTTGAGATGTAACCTTATATGATAGGTATTCACTTGGATGCATAAACAAGAGCAAAGCCTGTACTACCCTGGATCTCAAGGTATGCACCCAAGACATAATGCAGTAGGAATTATTAATGTGATTGGTTGCACATGCATGTAACCTATTGCTCAGCTGGACAATGTGCTGGACTATGACTATAAAGCACAAGGATTCCACTGGAGCAGCTTATTTAGCAGGGGAAACCATTCCCGGGGGACCTTCAAGGTATTTTGTTGACTTTCTGCTTGTGATTAAATGCAGTGAGTAAGTTTTCTATCTTACCCCATCATAGGAGTAAGCCCAAAAAAATACAGACAACGTGGAATTTGCTAGCCTGGAGTTTGCAAATAGTTTTTGGCCCCAGTTCCACCATAGAATATTCCAACGAGAAAATTCTCTGCTTAATAAATATTAATATCTTCTGTACTTCACTGCGTGTACTTTCCAGTGATTGCAAGGAGAATTTTTTTTCTGAAGATAATTGGCCAAGACCAAAAATTTGATCAGTTGTTTAAAAAACATGCGCAGTCAACAAAATCTGCTTTTCTGGCAAATTTATACTTAACCATTTTGACAAATATGTTCCTATTCGCACAACAATCATTAAAGGCCCCACTTGTTTTTTGCATTTATAGCATTGTAGGCATTATATAAATCTTCTTAATAATTTCATTTAAGAATGGTAGGCTATTATGCGCAAATGCAGGAACATGGGATTATGGGTAATGATGGGCGAATAAATTTCGGTAGGCATGGATTCGTCGCCACAAAAGACAGAGCTCTGTCCATTCATTGGCTGATGTAACCTAGCATGTATGTGTTCCCAATGTTTGCGTGTGAGCACAGTGAATCGCACAAGCCAAGGGGCTGCCCATCTTACATAAAACTGCAGTTTTTTATTAAGGATTATCAAATGGTAGATACTACTAGAACAGTATGGGGTAGATTTATCAAGGGTCGAATTTCGAAGTTAAAAATAATTCGAAATTCGATCATCGAATTGAAATACTTCGACTTCGAATATCAAAGTCGAAGTTTTTTTTCAGCGAATTTGTATTCTGCGGTCGAAGTAAAATCGAACGATTCAAAGGATTTCAGCGATCGATTGAATCATTTTACTTCGACTTCCAAAAACTTAGAAAAATGCTCTAGAAGGTCCCCATAGGCTAACATAGCACTTCAGCAAGTTTAATTTGGCGAAGTATTGAAATCGACGTTTTTTTAAAGAGACAGTGCTTCGATTAGCGAATGGTCGAATATTTGACCGATTTTACTTTGAATCGAATATGAAGTCAGAGTCGTAGCATCCTATTCGATGGTCAAAGTATCAAAAAAATTACTTTGAATTTCGAATTTTTTTACTTCAAAAATTTCCTCGAATTCACTTCTACCCTTGATAAATCTGCCCCTATATGTTTAAGATTTTTTTATGGTTTATTTAGATTAAGTAGTGTTTTACATATGGGCTATTTTATGTCATCATGTGGGTTTCTGAGAGAACTGATAGTAGACAATGTTACATCATACCTCTTCAACTCAGTGGAGTGACGGCCTCCAGCATCCAGACCACATTAAACTAGAAGGAATAGCATTTTACACTTGAAGGTGCCAAAAGTTAGGCACCCCCCAAGGGACTGCTTTTATTTACCTGATATGCCGGGTTGGCGCTCCTATCAGCAGAAAACTGGGTTTTTCTAGCGACCACCATTGAGAAGAGATCTTCTTCCTGCTTCTTCGGGTCTTCTCGAAGTTGCGCATGCGCCAGTAGAGCAGAAAGCTGGACTTTAACTAAAAAGTCGGCTATTTCTACTGCACATGCGTCTGCCCCGGGAAATCTGAAAACTGATGAAGTAGAAAGAGGATCTCTCCGTGGTGCTCGCTAGTCAACATTGTCAACATTATTTGGACACCCATTGACTTTAATGCGAGCATCAAAATGTACACTAATTGACAAGGGCTTCAAAATTCATGTTTTGGGACAAATTCACCCATCACTGATAGTAATTCAGCAGCAGCCTTGGGGACACAGGTCTAGCCTCGCTGTTACAGAGCTGTGCAGTGTCGACAGAACTAGGCTCTGGTAAATTCAAACAACGATTTACAGAACTTTATAGGCTGTTAGCAGTGCAGCACTGCCTGGGGCTAGTCACCTAATCAGTTAGGCTTCTAATATGATGCCGCCCAGGCTGTTCCCCTGATTACAAGGAGTCTCTATTAGAGTGGAAACCCACTTTAATCTTCTGCAGGATACTCTCAACTCTCTTATGTATCCCCACACTGGCAAAAATCCCCCTTTAAAAATAAAGCATATGTATCCTCTTAATTTTAAGTCTGTCTAGTGTCTACTAATACAATTAAGCAGGAATTGCTTTGTATAAATAATCATCAGCCCCTGAGTAAATGGGAACATTTACTATATTCATTATATATTTATATATGGATCCCTCTCTTCAATCGAATTATATTTATTCTGCACCATTTCTGACTCATCTAACCTAGAAATGGGAAATATGGAAGCCATAATAAGGCTGGCCAATGTCTGCTCACTGCATTATTGTATAGAAACTACTGTCCAACAATTTCTCTTCCAACTGTTTATTAGATTCTCAGAATAATGTAGTACAATGCCCAAAATGGAATTTTATTTATTACTCAATTAATTGCAAAAATCAATTTTTATGGTTGTAATACGTATTCCACTACAGAATAATTAGTATTGATCAATTTTTCTATGCATGCAGTAGAGCAATTATCAGTTTCTAAACTTAATAAACCTGAGAGTACAAGGCTTATGGCACACACGGGTGTCCATCAAAAGCATCTTCTTAAGGATATATATATTTATGTATATACTGTACTGTATATATGGCACAATGGCAAAATGGGACCTGTCTCTGGTATATTAAGCACCAAATGTGATGGTTTCTCTTAGGATATATTTGTACATCTTAAAGAGCGTATGGGCACTAAGATATTCTAGATAAATTGAAATTAACAGATCATCGAACTTTTAAACCTTACCTTGTTCTTCATCTTGCAAAAACCAAACTTTCATGCACCGACTGAAGTACGACAATTTGTTTTTACATTTGTATTGTTGTTTTTCAATGCTTTATAATATATATACTATATTATAGTGATGGGCGAATTTATTCGCCAGGTGCGAATTCACGGCGAATTTGCATGATTCGCCGCGGGCGAATAAATTCGCAAAACGCCTGTGAAAATTCGCTGGCAAAAATTTGCTGAGGTCAAAAATGGATGCCGGCGCCGTTTCGCGAATTCGTCCATCACTATATATATATATATTTTTTTTTATATATATATATATATATATATATTATGCTGAACAGAGGAGAGGACATTTTTGCTAAAATGCTTAGCAAATGTCATGGCAGCAAAATATCCTTACACCATTATTTTCTTCCACTGATCATTTTAACCAGGCTTCTCAGCATTCTTGCCATTACCCTCATAATACCTTGAAGCATAAGACCACTCTTAGACTAGCATAGAAGAGCTTAGAAGACCACTATCAGACCTTATGGAGTCTATGGATGTAGACAGTAAACCAGTCTGCTATGTTTGAAGACAGACTACTGACTTGACAAACCCATAATACCTTAAGCAAGCACAAACTCATGTTAAATGGCATTGCCTATGGTCCAAAACAACTGGGCCATACCTACTTAATGCGATGAGTCAGAGGGTAAAGAGGTAAAATAAAGGATGTATCTTGTATGTGTATAGTTAAGGTACTGTGCAAGTTCAGCAAGCAGGTTTCTACCTAAGGTTGGCCAGCAGGAGCCTATATAAGGCAGTGCCTTTCTGAGGATTTTACTTTTTCAGCCTAGAAAGATCTATTTCTAGAAGCAGCATCCAGACCGAGCTAGCTAGAGGCTAGCAGTGGCAAGTGAGTTCACTCTAGAATTGAAAGTTAGATAGGCCTAGTGTGCATGAGTAGGACTGACACCTTTTTGCTGTAATAAAACCAGCTTTTGGGTCGGATCATAGGTGCTGACATCACACGGGGGTGGGGCAATGACATAACTGGGCAGTGAATATGGTGAAGTGGGGTGGGAATAGGTGAGGCCTAACTATATAAGGGGTTATTTTCAGGGGAGAAGCTCAGGGAAGGGAGGGATTTATCGGGTGTTGGGAATAAAATGGCTATTACAATTTTTAATTCTGGTCCCACCTGGTGATTTACCAGCTGGGCTTGTCAAATACAATCTGGATGACAACGATAGCGAGGGGTGACTAGGTAGAGGATAGAGGCAATTGTGCGCCTGTGTTAGGGAACTAAGCGTATAGGTGTATATAGAGGAGATCTATGGTGGAAACATGCGGTCACAGCAGAGAAAGGGAGAAGGAAGACCCTCATGGAACAGCTAATGGGTGGCTCCGTTAGAAGGAAGTCAACGTGGATTTTTACTTATGTTTCTATCCTATTCTTATTTATGTGTGAGTGCAAGCTGAGGTCATATACTATGGTAGCTCCTATACGTGTGTATATTTGAAGGCTGCGGGGCAAATTTGAGTTAAAATGACATACAGTATATTAGGGATGCACAAACTGTTGCCCTACAGTGTTAGTGCACTGATAGCCTTTGTCTAAGCCTTATATAAAATGTAGTAATATGGGAACATTTACTGTGGGCAGTATTAGGCCAAGAGGGTCCTAATACATTATACCATGCCCTTAAAACATTTCTGAGTACTTTGAACCTACAGTTATTAGACAAAAATGTCTCTATTTATAACAGTCCGGCCCTTTCATTGACTTAACGTCTCCATCCTACAACCCCAAAACACTTACTGGGATGGGATTGCTCAGGAACTACATTGATTGTAAGATTATAGCTATATATATATATACGTATGGAAAAAGCAAACGGATCAATCATAAGTGACTACATGTTGGTTGTGGAGCTGTTGGTGGTCACCTACCCCATAAAAGTGATTTCCTAAACACAGGTCTATATGGCTTTTTAGGTGAACATTTTCAGCACAAACAAACAGACCCTCTCCCCCTTAAAAAATAAAAAGTATGTGAAATAGTCGTTAGCCTTGCACTCCCAACTCCCTCGCTGCTACCCTCTCCCTCCCCTCCAACATTCATTTAAAATCCCAGGGCACTTTCTTTTGAAGTTCAGCAGTTATTTTCACTTACAATTCTGTGCCAGGATTTTTTTTTTTACTCTATGAAAGTCTTGTCAATTAAACCCAGCATTTTCCATTATAACAGAAACGGCATCCAGAGCACAAGGGATTGTGGGAAATAAAATAATGAGCAGGGCGGGGGAAAAGGTCAGACCCCCTCGCCACCAGGATGGTCCGAAATGTTATTCTGTACAAACCTGAACTAACCCTTCTAGGGAAGAAGGGGTTAACCGTTTAGCCTCAAGAGAATATGTGATACAACAACGCACCGTTGTTTCTACTTTGCCAGCAAAAATCATTTATCTATCTTCTGACTCATATCCCTTTTATTAGTAATATCTATTAGAACACGGCTGCCAGTGTATCTATTACTGTATTCACAATGTATTCAAGGGGAAAAGTTATAAAGGCCATAAATGGAATAAACATTTTCAAAACAATTTGATAGATAACAGTGTGTTAATTCCCACAGTGCGTTTGTTTCAACGTGGTGAAACAAACAAGGTGGAAAACAACTTTTAAGGAGTTTGCATATGCTGCTCAGTGGTGCCGTAAGAAAAGTGCACACTTTTAAAGGAAAACTCAAAATAATGTAGGTCTCTATAAAAATATATTGCATAAAATATCTCATATGTAAAACCCTGTTACATGCAGATAAACCATTTTCATAATAATATACAGTTTTAGTAGTATGTGCCATTGGGTAATCCTAAATAGAAAACTGCCATTTTAAGAGCTAAGTGCCACCTCCTGGGATTGCACAATTCACAGTGCACACAAACGAACCAAGGGCACACATACATGTTAGGTCACATGAACCATTTAATGGACAAAGTTCTGTCTTTTGCTTCCACACTTCTTCCTGTTACAGGTAGAGCTGCAGTATTTCTGGTCAGGTGATCTCTGAGGCAGCACAGAGAATATCATAAAGTGGGAGGGATGAAGATGAAAAAGGTCAATATTTACTAAAATGTATATTTTTGTTTGGTAAGAGCCTTTAATATGACACTTAGGGGCCCATTTACTTAGCTCGAGTGAAGGAATGAATAAAAAAAACTTTGAATTTCGAATGTTTTTTTGGCTACTTTGACCTTCGACTTCTAATCGAACGATTCAAACTAAAAATCGTTCGACTATTCGACCATTCGATAGTCAAAGTACTGTCTCTTTAAGAAAAAACTTTGACCCCCTAGTTCGCCACGTGCAAGCTACCGAAGTCAATGTTAGGTCCCCATAGGGTTCCTGAGCATTTTTTGGTCAAAGAAAAATCATTAGATTGATGGATTAAAATCCTTCGAATCGTACAATTCGAAGAATTTAATCGTTCCATCAAACGATTTTTCGTTTGATCGTTCCATCTAACTATTTGCGATAATTCCTTCGACTTCGATATTCGAAGTCGAAGGATTTAACTTCGATGGTCGAATATCGAGGGTTAATTAACCCTCGATATTCAACCCTATGTAAGTCTGCCCCCAAATATGATAGTATTCATTTTGGGGGTATAGTTTTCCTTTAATTATGGGTCACAATTTTTTTCTGTCGAAAGTGCTTCCTGAGGTGCCCAAAATTCACTGCGTTAGGACATGAGCCAGGCATCCTGGGAGCAGCACCATCTGCATTTTCACAAGTTAAGGTGGCTATAGACGTTAAAAGTTTTGAAAGATTTTTTCCTTATCGTAAGACCAAGCTTATCCTGAAACAATCGTTTAAATGTACGATTTGTCCATCAAAGCGCTATAGTCTAGATAAAACTGTGGGTAGCTGCCTGATTGGCCCTGCAAATAATTGAACAACGGATACATTTCACTGTGAACGATTCAATTTCTTTTAACATGATCAAACGGTTTTTTGACCGATGTTGAACGAAAAATCGTTAAATGCAAGATAGTTCGGTGCCCACTAACTTCACGATGATTTGATCGATTTGTCGGATCGCACTAAAATTGATAAAGAGAAAAAAATTTTTAACGTCTATGGCGACCTTTAATGTGGGGAGTGCAGCCAGTTGTACAAGGAATCTGCATAAAAGTGCCTGTCCAGAGGTTCAACTGATCAACTGATATTTGTTTACTCACTGGTGGGACTGAGTGGTTCTAAGACAGTGTGCCTTACTTTGCCTTGACCTGACTAATGCGAGATTAGTTGTTATACCTTTTGTAGTCTGTTGTGCCATGAGCAGTTGGCAACAGGGCCGGATTTACATATTGGGCGCCCCTAGGCCCACTGCCATTCGTCGCCCCTTTCCCCTCCAGGGGGACAGGAGCAATGGGGATTGGCACATGGGAAATGTAAAAAATTATTGTATCTCCAGCACATCCCCAGTGTTTTTGAACCAATGTGGGTGTGGTTGGGCAGCATGCCGCCCCCCTAAAAGGTCTGGGCCTAGGTGACCTTTCCACAAATCCGGGCCTGGTTGGCAACAATGCAGCAGGACCACAAATCATGAGCTGTGTTGGGACAGTCAAAAACAATGCTGCTGCTAAGAGTTATGAATTTCATGTTTGCAGACACGGTCTCCCCAAATTTTTAAGCTTTTTGGAAGAATGATGATCTAGTATAAAAGAAATGTGCATTTAATTTTTGCATTCAGTGCCAGCAGCTCCCTGGTAAGCCAACCATCCAAACAAACAGCTTTTCTTTCCCATTTTTCCTCAATGAATAATCCTTAGTTCTGCCAGGTTATGATACACAATTCCCACTTATAATAAGGATATATGAACTGCTATGATATAATCACACTGGCCTCACATATCACATATACCATTTTCTTCTGCACTCGTTACATACCATGTCTCTTTCTCAATCTACCATATAATTCTAAATTGTCAGCTGAACTGGATCCAAGTATCTGGTTTGCCAGACATTTGCAGAAAGCATAATGCAAAATCCATAATTTAAAACTGGAATTACTGTTATTGGTAATCATTTCACCTAGTTCCCCTAGTCCCTTTTTGGACCAATATTGCGCTTTTGAGCTGGGCCCCCAAGAATATAGGAATGGGACACTTGTCATAGATATATATATGCAGCAGCCAATTATCTAGAACCAGAACTTTTGTTTATATAGTTAAAGGTTTCTGTCATAAAAAAAAAAACTTCAAAACACATCAGTTAATTGCGCTGCTCTAGCAAAATCCTGCATTGACATTCTTTTTTTTTTTTAAAAGAGCAAACAAATTTACAATTTCAATTCAATATTTAATTTTAAAATATGACATGGGACTAGACTAGTGTTAGTTATCCAGGTGCCCTCAGTCATGTGACTTGTGCTCTGATAAACTTTAGTGTCTGCTGCACTTTAAGTGGAGTGATATTACCCACTCCCTTTTCCACCAGCAGCAACAGATCAATGGGAAGGTAACCAGATAACAGCTCCCTGGTAAATGTGACATAATCACTCAGTAGTAAAAATCCAAGTCTCACAGCAATTTGAGTAGGAGAAACAATAGCTTATCCGAAAGCAATTCAGAAATGCAAGCGCTTTCTGAAAGCATAGATCAGGCAGCATGACTGGAGAGGACTGACAGCTACAAAATACACTTGTTGATTCGGGAATAACATTTTATATGGTGAATTAATTGTAATGTAAACAGTAGGAATAAAAAATACACCATAAAAAATCATGACAAATTCCTTTTATATATAGGCTAAGGGGATAACAAGAGGTTGTACAGAAATATGGATTCAGGAACATTAGCATCTCAGGGACCTGAAGGAACCATATGGGTACAGAAAATATAAAAATTGCAGAGAGCAGGTCCACATGCCTCAAGCTACACCACTTCATGGTAGCACATCACTTTACTATTAACAGATCATTTTACATTACTGGTAAGCTTTTTCAATATCCGATTTGAGGCACCAACTAACCAGAAGTCACAATAATAGTGGAAAATAAATTAATGTGTATCTTTTAGTTTTCTTCACTTCAATCTTTCATCCAACTTTGGTGAAGATGCAATACGTGATTTTTGGGTGAATATTCTACTCCAAGAGAAGGCTTCACAAAAAGATCCAATAAATGCAGTGCATCAGGTTAATCCTAAACCCACTAGTAGCACTCCATGAGGCTTTGATTATGGGAACCTCATCACTTATTGAAAAACAGTTCTGTTTGTAGGCCATTTAAAGAAACCTTATATTTTTTGGCTTGTATATACTCCATATTTTACAATGAAGTATATACAATACGTAACTATATCTGTCAGATATCCTATGGTTTAGGACATCAGATGGTTCTCCATGAACCTTGTTCACATAGAAATTGCATCTTACAATAGACAGTAGTAATTACATAATAAGTCATAAACCAATTCATGGGACTTATTTTGGCTCCTTTAATTTATGTGGTTGAACTAAAGCTTCAGTACTACCAAACTCATCCTGTAATATACTGATGAAAATGTTAGTATGTGTTCCTAGAATCAAAATAATGAAGGATTTAAGCATCAAGCTGAGGCATAAGATGATGGGAGAGGTGATTCAGCTCCACAAGCTGGAGTCTACACAGTAAGGCACGTACAATAGTTGTGCACTGCATATACCTGTATTTGTGTCATCATCTAAATGTATTCTTCAAATGATTTAGTTCATATCTACCACAATTTGATAGTTACAGTATCTTTGAACAGTGTCGGACTGGGACGTCAGGGACCCACCAGAAAACCTTAGACCGTGGGCCCACCAGAAAACCTTAGACCGTGGGCTCACTTTCCAAACTATTATTCCTCCTCTCATCACTTAACCTCTTTATTCTCCTATTTTTTTATATCTACTATATTTTTCCCATAAAGAAATAGGGAATGACCATGAAATAGGCTTAATGATTAGAAGCAAGAGGTCCCACAGACACCTGGGCCCACCGGGAGCCAGTCCGATTCTATCAATGAAAGTTTCTTGGTACAGTTATTTAGCCATTTCATCCTGAACCACAGCATCACAAGCAATGTTTTTGTGGGACAGAAAACTAGGTGGTCATGGGAAACAAGAAGGGTGGTCAGAGAGGACTGGAAATTGATTAAATAAGGTGCAGAGGTGCCTAATCACCCTGTAATTTATGGATCTACCATAAAATTAGGTACCACATTATGCATATATCACACCTTCTCATGTTTCATGAGTACCAACCTACTACTGAGATACTTCTGAAATGTTCAATTTTATTCTTATAGCATAAACTACATGTTTCTGAAGAAAGACCCTTGACCAATTCTCTAATTTTCCCAAATACCAAATCATTTACTAATGTGACATTGTATAATGTCTGAAAAAATTCTTCCAAAAAAACCTCAAAAATATACTGTTTGAATAAGAATCATCACACCTACCTGTCATTACTTGAATGACACCTTAATTCTAAAACAGTGCCACCAATTTTTAGTTGGATTGAGGTTGTGGTTTTAACTGGTGTAAATTCAGCTTTGTTGTTCTTGAGCCACTCAGATTTTACTTTTGCCTTGTGTTTGGGATCATTGTCCTGCTGAAACATAAACTGTCATACAAGCTTTTTATATTTTATCAGAATGAAGCTAGTTCTTATGCAGTGTTTCTCAGTATTTTGGACCACCCATTCTTTATAAGGGTTTAACACAAAATATTGCACTTAAAAAAAAATTGTGAACATTTTGGGATAAAAATATTAGAAGCCAACATTTTACATTCTGATTTGTTATTCAGTAAATTATATGAATTGGTCAATTGTTTGAATATGTTTGTGTAAATTGTGTAAGATTATGTTTGTGTATGTTGTGTAAGATGTAGGTTTAATCCAGGGTGGTGTTAATATAGTTTAATTAAATCAAGTTTACCAAAATTGGCAATTGGTATGCCATTATTCTTGAGTGAGATTATACACATTTTAAGGGGATATTAACCCCCATATGTTAAAGTTTACCTAGGTAAACTCATAGCAACGAATAAGGTACTTTTACAGGGGTGGTACATCTTTAAGTTAACTTTTAGTATGTTTTAGGATGGCATATTCTAATTAACATTTCAATTGGTCTTTATTTTTTATTTATTTTTTTAAATTATTTAGCAATTTCTTCTGGCTCTTTCCAGCTTTCATATGGGGGTCACTGTCCATGAGGGACTTCTTGAGCTACTCCCTGGTCTGCGGGTGGTGGTAGCTCCAGGGTTCCTCTGGAGAACTTTTTAATAGGGATGCGCCGAATCCACTATTTTGGATTCGGCCAAACCCCCAAATCCTTCATGAAATATTCATCCGAATACCGAACCAAATCCGAATCCTAATTTTCATATGCAAATTAGGGGTGGGAAGGGGAAAAGATTTTTTACTTCCTTGTTTTGTGACCAAAAGTCACACGATTTCCCTACCCACCCCTAATTTGCATATGAAAATTAGGATTCGGATTCGGTTCGGCCGGGCAGAAGGATTCTGCCGAATCCTGCTGAAAAAGGCCGAATCCTGGATTCAGTGTATCCCTACTTTTTAAAGAACTTCCTCCTATCGATTAGAGGAGTCTAATACAATGGCAAAGGACTGTTTTTGTACAACATTTCTTCATGGAACATGGCCTTCCCATAATTCACAGTTTTTTCAGGAGGTTTCCAGATCCCATACCTGTACCTCTGTTTATTGGGAGCGCAACCCCTACATAATATACAGGTCTGGAAAATAGCCATTTAAAGGAGAAGGAAAGGTTAAAACTAAGTAAGCATTTTCAGAAAGATCCACCTAAATATACCATTAAATCCTCAAAGTAATGCTGCTCTGAATCCTCTGTCAAAAGAAACACTGCATTTCTTTCCTTCTATTGTGTACGCATGGGCTTCTGTATCAGACTTCCTGCCTTCAGCTTAAACCTCCTTGCCCTCAGCGTGAGCATGCTCAGTTTGCTCCTCCCCCCTTCTCTGCTGTAATCTGAGCCCAGAGCTATGAGTGAGCAGGGAGAGACTCAGGCAGGAAGTGACCAAGCTAATACTTCAGCTGCTATCCTAAACAAACAGAGAGCTTCTAGAGCTTTTTACTCAGGTATGGTAAAACATTCTACAGGATAAATATAGCATTCTAGCTTGCACTATTGCAGCTTATCTGTTGGCAATAAAATGCCTCCGTAGCGTTCCTTCTCCTTCAATTCACTGCATTCTAGTTATCTTCTTGTGTTTGTCAGAGGAAGTGGGCTAAAGGATATAAAATAGCCAGCACTAGTTTGGGTCTTGTTATGGGTTTATAAGTGAGTGAGGAATGCCATTCTCGTTCCAGTAATCATGTATGGGTCATAAAGCAGCTTTTAGAAACCCACAATAAAAACAAGAATTTTAAAGAAGGATTATAGCGTGTATTTACTGAGTGAATTTGGCTTAAAAATGGGAAACCATTTGCATCAATGATTATTTACATAGCAGTATTAGCTTTAGTCAATGGGTATATCATTTTGGGAAATCTAAAATAAAGTCTTTATTTTTTTCTATTACCTAAATTACCACTGCATAAGTAAGCTCTTTCTGACTTTCAATTAGAATTGAAAAAGGAATGCAAGAAGAACCATGATGTTTTAGGAAATAGAGGCTGAACTATTAAAGGTCCCTCGTGAGAAATAATGATTGTCTCTATGGCATGTGATGCCCCAATGAACTATCCATGTTCAGGGAGCGCTTTAAGAAAACGTTGGCACAAACATAAAATTCCAAATGAAAATATTCTGCAGCTGTTTTAAGGAGTACAACAGGATCTACAAAATAACTGTGCGACAGAGAACATTACTGACTTCTGCTTTGCTGAAATGTAAAAATGAAGGTACTAAGTGCTAATCAATAGATGGCAGAGACAGAATTACTGGAAGTCCAATATTACATGTCTGGATGCCTTATAGGAAGACTGGCAATATGGATATATTATAACATATAGGCACAAATAGGAGGGCAAACAAAGGTTTGGGCATTGGTCCTAAGGTTCCTGTGCCATTACTAAACCAGAACAAAGGGGACGGTCGGAGATGAAAACATTGGGGATGGGGCAGTGATGTTGGGGTGGGTATGACGATAGAGGCAAGTACAATGATTGTGGTGGAGTTATGACACCAGAGCTGGGATATTTGCTTCACTTAGGCGCATCTGGCTGGGTCCAGTTTTCTCAATGGGCTTGGTCCAGTTTTCTCAATGTTTTGAACTGGCAGCCCTTTGAAAAAACGGAGATGTCCAGTTCAAAACCACATGGGTGGCAACCCTATCTCTATTTATATTCTGCGTGATGCGTACGCCCAATCCTTTAATTACATGTATGTATGCATGTATAACTTTATTTGTAAAGTGCTGTTAAGGAGCCTCAGCGCTGTACAGTGCATAAAAGTACAATATATATAAAAGTATACATGGTGGAGACAAATCACATAATAAATATATACAGAATCTTAGGTGAAAGAGCTTAAGTGCTATGTGGTAAGAGACATAGTGATTACATTGCATGTATTGGATCTATTATACAGATATCAGTTATCCAGAAAACTGTGAAATATTATCAATTATAAATTAGCAATGCTATTTTAGAAAGCCAATTTCTTATTTTTGAGTGATTCGCTTTTTTTGCTTCTGTTATAATAAGAAATGAACTGCACTTGATAATAACTAAGCCATGTTTAGGTGAGTATCTTAGTATTTAATAGTGATAGGCTGATCTGTCCCTTTTCGCTTCGCCAGAAAAATCGCAAAATGGCGAAAAATTAGCGAAACGCATTGAAGTCAATGGGCGTCAAAATAATTTTGACAATTTTGATGCGAGCGCCAATTTTTATACACGCTGCCAGGCCCGGAGTTGTGGTGATGCCACAACGGCCCGGGTCTAGGGCTGCAAAATTTTAGGCCGCATCCTAAGGAGCACTGGGTGCTCTGGTTCTTGAGAGTGAGCTCGCATCTGGCGCTGGCCTGGGGGCATAGCTTCCTGAAATCCAGCCCTGCATGCGGCTATTTTGTCCAAATGCATTAAAGTCAATAGGTGTTCAAATTATTTTTATTTGTCATGGCGGATTTTTGCCTCAAAACCGTGCCCATCACTAGTATTTAAGTGTTTTTCATTTATTGCCCAGATTATTGTTTGGGTTTAACAATGCTGAAACCGAACAGAAAGTTTAGACTTGACTACGTTTTGGGCTTCTATGCCAGCCCAAGGCAACCATAGCCCTTTATCAGGGAAGATCTGTGTCTCCAAAGATGCCCCAGTAGCTCCCCATCTTCTTTTCTGCTGATTCACTGCACATGTTCTGTGCTGCTGTCACTTACTGAGCTTAGGGACTGACTCACAATATACTGTACACAAAGAATATAAATGTCACAATATAAGGCTGATTAGTAATTAATACAGATAATTAATACATTACAGCACAGAAACCTTTGCAACTAGCATCAGAATTTAATAATCAGCCCTGTAGCTTCAGTCTATATTATAGGTCAACCTCATTTTCTGCTTGATAATTTGTGACAACCCCTAAGCTTAGCTTCTCAACAGCTGCTCAGAGCCCACTGAGCATGTGAGTGTCGCAGGCACTTTCCCAGATGATGACCCCCTGTGACAATTTTGAAGTCCGGGATCATTATTGCTATTGAGAACTTTAGGCTGGTGCAAAAAGTTCAGTATATAAAATATAGTATTCTTAACCATATTCATTTTTAGGGTTTAGTTCTCCTTTAAAGGAGAATTCAACCCATTTGTAAAAAACCGAGTACCCCCCACCCCAGGTAGACCTCTCTCCCTCCTCCCCCCAGGCTAACTGCCAGGGGAAATGTCCCTTACTTTATACTTACCCCTCGGTGCAGATTCTGCCAGCGGAGTTCCAAGCATCCATCTTCCGGGTCCTCGGTAAGATGACTGGGAGATCAACAATTTCCGTGTAATTCTGCGAATGCGCAGTTGTCGCAAACTGGCAAACTGCTTCAACTGCGCATACGCAGAAAATACCGATCTCCCAGTCAGCTTATTGAGGACCTGGAAGATGGATGTGGGGAACTCCTCTGGCAGAATCTGGGAGGTCTACCTGGGGTGGGGGAGTACTCGGTTTTTTACAAATGGGTTGAATTCTCCTTTAACTGCCAAGACTGGGTGAGATAATGTTCTGTTGCTTCAAAAGAGTAGGATCTGAGTTTCTTTTTGAAGAAAGTGTTCCCTATGGAGGAACCTGGGGACAGGATTGCATAGGTAAGGAGCAGCAAGATTTTAAGACAAGAGACAGCAGTGGTGTAAAAACATAGTGGCTCTAAGAGGAGATGAGGAGAAGTCCCAAAAAAATAGAGGTAGACAAATGATGAAATGTAGTGAGGAGCCGCAGAGTGAAGGGCTACCATAAACAAGCAGCCATGAAAGGAATTTTAACTTGCCATTTTAATAGAGTAAATGTTAGCAGTTTTTTTTTCTAAATACAGTAAGCATGCAATGCAGATTTTCAAGTTTTCATAATTTGGTTATTGGTAAATATACATTTTGATAGATCTGCCACCAGGCTTCAGAAATAAGCCAGTAAGGCATGGTCCAAGATTAGCTGGTCACATTCTCACAGCAAGAATATCCAATCAAATTTGAGATAGCAGTACATATGAAAATATCAGTGTTAAGTGTCTGACCACGTAAGTCAATAGAGCATGATGCTCAGCTCGTTATGACGCATGAAATTGCTGGCATCTGGAAAGTCACACTCAGTAAATTGACTGAACCAAGTGGTCTGTACTATAAACTGCTAGTGCTGTGTGAGGTCAGCAACATAAGTGTGGTGTTTATACAAATGGCCTGCAGGTGTCACTGTGCACATGAGTTATACTGTGTATACATAGTACTATCAATACTGCTTAAAAGAGATAAAGTTGGAAGTTACTATTGTGTAATGGCTGCATGAGTCGGCTAATAAAGCACTGTTATACTCTACTCATCCTCGGCTACCAAAACATAACAAGCAGCATAGTAAATACTGAAATACTTGCCATATGTAGTATATTAAATATGCTGTCAATATCCCTGTACACCACTATCCTCATTTATTTGTACATTCCAATAAAATTAAATATAGAGCAAGCATGCCACACAATTAGGCAGACAAAATGCAGTAGAGCACCACACCTGTTGTTAGACTATACACACGGCAGACTTAAGGTGGTCATACACTATAAGATCCACTTGTTTGGCGAGGTCGGCAATATCGAGCTAATCCAATCGTTCGGCCCTAGGGAACGGGACTAGCGAATGCGGTCCTCGATCTCAGGGATTTCTGGCCTATTTTTAGGCAGATATGGAATGGGGAGGCCTGTTGGAAAGGCCCTATACACAGGCAGATAAGTCTAAAGGACCCAAGCAGCATAAATCTGCCTGTGTTTGACCACCTTTAGGCTCCTGCATGGAAACACTTTTTCAATCCCCGATCCATAACCAGCATTTATACCCACTTGGACCACTACCAGCTATGGTGTATATTTAATGGTTACATGGTTATCTAGTATACTTAGGGTATGAAGATCCAAATTACAGAAATATCCATTATTCAGAACACTCCAGGTCCCCACCAACCTGAATAACAGATCCCATACCTGTATGTACTGTAGAAGATAAAATTCCTCAGCTCATTGCAGTTTTATGTTGTGGAACGTTATTGTTAAATTGTGACAATATTTGCCCGCACAGTGTTTTCTGCCCATATTTACTTCTGAGAAACCCTGTCTCTCTGCAGTTGGCTCTTTTTAGCTTTACACAACTTTTCCAGTCTTTTGTTGCTTCTGCCCCAATTTGTTTGAAACAGAAAATCTTTTTTCAGGCCCCAAAATGTCTAGAGATTGACCTGTTTTACCAATATTTATTGAAATTGTATATGAATTATGGCCTTGTGGGGCCCCTATACTTTCTGGGGCCCCCTGCAGCCACAGGGTCTGCTTCCACTGTACAGTAGTTACACCCCCCATTTGATATGTTGTTTTTATAGTATTTTGAATTGAAGCCCATTATTTTTATTTTACACAACAAAAATTACGTTTTATCTACTACCCTTTGTTCTCTCTGATATCAACTCAACAGATACTGAGCTCTCTTAAATGATGCCCCAGCCTCTCCCTTATTATTACATAAACATTATATTATACAGGGGATTCAACATGGACTATATAGTATAAAAGCAGTATAATAAGCAAGTTTAGAGGTGGGTATTTTTTTTTCTTCTACTTAGTTTACTTTCTTTACAAAATACATTTTCAATTTTTAATATATTCTCCTAGAGAAAAAGCAGAATTACTCATTTAATAAATATTCAAAGCCAATAATTCTATTTTTACAAACCCTAGTGGGGAAAATACTCTTCTGCCTTTCATTAATATGTTCCACATTCAGAGTATGAATAGGTTCTTCTGTGTAGCAACTTCATCCATTTCCACACAAATCCAGTAATTATCGGTTCCTCCATTGTTTTCCCATTTAAAATAGTTGCCTTACTTGGTGTTTTCATTAAAGTAATTGCAATGTCAAAGTGTTAATAATTAGTAGACAAAGGTTATATTGTTTCTCATGTTGTTTTGCACAAAGTTCGTATTTTAGAATTTTTTTTAAAAGAGCACAAAAATAATCAGCAGAGAATTTCACCTTTGGACAATTTTTTTGTACTTTTTGAGATTGATTTTTTGTTTTCCATATTTGAAAGATCAAGCAATTTCAAGATTTAAGTAGACAATATTGAAAATAGCCCCCTACCATCTACCCCAATAGTTAAAATTTGATTTAAGTTTTAAAAAAAATTCGAATTTGATTTTTGAGATTTATCATGTACTGCCATTTAGGAATTCGAATTCGACTATTCACCACCTTAAACCTGCCGAATTGCTGTTTTTGCCTATGGGGGACATCCTGGGATCAATTTGGAGTTGTTTGCAGCCGTCCGGATAAAAAACTCAAATCAAATTAGAATCGAGTTTTTACAAACTTCCATGAACTCTAAATTCGGCCCTTGAAAAAAAAAAATCTGAAAACCTCTAAAAGTCCGAATGGATTAAAACCGGTCCAGTAAACTCAGAGCAGCTTCCTTTGACTTTTATAAGACCATGGCAACATTTATGTAGCAAAGTTTTGCATTACAGTTTTTTTTTGTTTTTTACACTTAGGGGCTGATTCACTAAGGGTCGAATATCGAGGGTTAATTAACCCTCGATATTCGACTAGGAATTGAAATCCTTCGACTTTGAATATTGAAGTCGAAGGATTTAGCGCAAATACTGCGATCATACGATCGACGGATTATTCCTTTGCTGGAACGATTAAATCCTTTGAATTGAACGATTCGAAGGATTTTAATCCAACGATCGAAGGAATATCCTTCGATCAAAAAAACTTAGGAAAGCCTATGGGGACCTTCCCCATAGGCTAACATTGACTTCGGTAGCTTTTAGCTGCCAAACTAGGGCGTCGAAGTTTTTTTTAAAGAGACAGTACTTCGACTATCGAATGGTCGAATAGTCGAACGATTTTTAGTTTGAATCCTTCGATTCGAAGTCGTAGTCGAAGGTCGAAGTAGCCCATTCGATGGTCGAAGTAGCCCAAAAAAACTTCGAATTCAAAGTTTTTTTACTTCGAATCCTTCACTCGAAGTTAGTGAATCGGCCCCTTAATAAATCTAAAATTTTTTCGAGCTTTAAAGAAATATTTGAAAACCACACATTTTTTGAGATTCTTGGAAAAATCACCATTCCATTGTTAGTGAATGGGCCCCTTAGGGGGCTAATGTAAAACTCACAAATTCTAATTAGAGTTTCAACTTGAATTTTATAGATTTATTAAGCACCAAAACTTTAAAAATCCAGCATGGACAATTTGCTGTATTCAAATACAGTAGAAGTCATTGGAAGTTGTCCTAGGCCAAATGTAAGTATTTTTTTCAATATGTGTTTGATAGAGTTGGTAGACCCATTGAAAATTATGAGTAGAATAGAATTTAATAGAATTCTTTTTTCATGGTTTTATACGATCACGTTTTTTTTGGATTCAGATTTTTTAATTTGAGTGTATTTAATTTTTTTAAAAATGATAGAAGTGCCTTCCAGTGGCCATACATATTCATGTGCAACTTGCAAGATGCCTGCTCTGATGAATTACACATTTATGCATGCATTGATGTAAGGCAGGAGTGCCCATACTTTACTAATGCGGGGTCTACTTTTAGGGGGTCATTTATTAAAGTCCAAATTTATCTCAATATTTTCTGCTACAAACTCTGATCAAATCCGCTCGGGTTTTTTACACTTATTTATTACATTTTCGCAAAAATTTGCTTTGCGGGAAAAAAATACGATTTTCACAATTTTTTCAAATTTTTAATCTGATTTTCAAGTTTTTCGTATTTTTCACCCGAAAACTTCGGGGTATAGCACGAAACCCAGCGCACATCAAAAAAATCATTGGGACTTCTCCCATTAACTTATAACCTCGACAGGTCTGAGATGCCAGATTTTTTGTTTCGGACTTTTCCATCCACTGGGTTTAATAAATTCCAAAAATTTGTGATTTTTTAAAAGTCCGATTTTATGAAATTTTTTATATAATTTTTTTTTTATAATTTTGCGTGATTTTTGCATTCGGAGTATAGTAAATAACCTCCCTAGTGATGTTGTCCCTTTATAATCTACATCCATAAAAGCATTGTTAGCATTCTGTTCCATGGAAAATATTACTTAAATATGATATTGATTTATGAGAGAATTTATATTGCTATATTTTGCAAATATCTACAGTATTTCTTATGTAACCTTCTAATAAATATCTGAATGAAAAGCATAAAACAGGTGTGTCATTTATACAAGCTGTTTGTTGACCGTGTTGAGATCTACTGATCACCAGCTAAATGTCTACTGGTAGATCCCAATCTACATTTTGGGCACCCGTGATGTAAGGGAACCCAGGAACTACTATCACCCATGTTGGTTATTCCCTCAGTGGGTTGCATCAGTGGCCATAACTGACTTGCGGCAACTGAAACCTAATGCCATTACTAAAGACACTAGAGGTGATCCATTTAAACAAATGCATCAGTGTTATAAACAGGTATACGATTTTATAGCAAAATGAAACACGCCTTTTATATATGAGGCTCAAAGATTTCCTATGTACAGTTATATCTAATGAACTTGATGGATGAGGTCCTATTTTGGCATCAGTAAAAAAAAACCTACAACAGTGTCTAGATATATGACTATACTCTACCACTGATGGGATAATTTTAAGATATATTCTGACAATATTACACAAATTTTATACCCTGGGAATTGTTAGAGGTACATTATTTTCAGTAGAATACCGTTATCACTCCCCTAAGATCCACCTAATAACCAGACTGAAGAGAGATGGTTTCCCGGGCCAGTACCATTAACGTTGCAGTTGGAGTTGAGGTTTTATCAGAAACCCTTTGCAGTACATCACTGGGGAGCTTAAATAGTGTTGGTGGAATATGTTTTGGCTTTGACTCAACCCCTGCTAATTAAAAGCATTAACAAAGTGTCAAGACTTCTACAACTCTGGCCCTGCAGAAGCTTAACAAGGCCAACAGGTTTGGCCACTTTTCATGAAAAGCTATATAACTTTTAATTAAAAGGCAAGTCCCATTTAATCAGGGACGCTTGGCAGAATTTAAAGCTTTCTTGCGTGTCTATGGTATTGCTTTTCTGAAGAGAAGCAAAGCAACCTTCAGCAGTTTCCAGCGTGTGAAGCTCCCATCAACCTCACTCACTATTTCATCTCTGGGGACAGGATGTTTTGGAAGATGAAAGGGGAGCTAATCTCAGACCTCAATTACTTCCATACTTCTTTTTCTTTATGACCAGAATCCCTTTTAGGAACAGGGAGGAGGAGGGGGTTTGTTTCTCCCTCCTCTTGGATGGATTCCTTTTTGTGCCATCTGTTTTGAACTAAAATATAATGTGATCAAAACTATAACATTTTAAGCAAATTCAGCTGGGCAAGTCCTACAAAGGAGAGGTGAGAGCAAACTCCCAGTTGAAGTAGAATATTATTCAGACTTCTCAAAGCCATTTATTGGTCCCACGTACCTAAATGAACCTCTCAATTCATGTTATGTGCAATATCTTAACTAAAAGGAGTTGAGCTCCTTTTGAAATAGGAGGTTCTAATACCAGATTAGAGAATACTACGGGTAAAGAACTAGTTCATGCACCGTTATTCCTGCCAAACTTGTAGTGTCTCTAATGATCTTCTTTCATTCCCTTACAATTGTGCCTTTACATTTTAACGTTCTTCTATAAGTGTTGTCCGTTTGTTAATATGGTATAATCGGTGTAACACATTTTAAGGTTTACACCTATTTTAGGATATTTTATATCAGATATTGGTGATTCCTTAAAAATAGTTGTAGTGATATTTATGATGTTCTTTGTCCCCTTCCACTACTGTAACTTCTCGTTCTACTGCCTCAGCCACACACATCTGCAATACTTCTGCCTGATGCAATGTGTCTCTTTCTCTCACCAAACATTCTTTTGTCTTAACCATTTCATGACCACATAACATACAGTACATGGACATAATCCTACTAGCCTTTGTCTTTCAGAGTAATATACAATATATTTTTAAAATGCACACACAACTAAAGGTGGCCATACACGGGCCGATAAAAGCTGCCGACAGACCGAGTCGGCAGCTTATTGGCCCGTTTATGGGGCCCTCCGACGGGCTTCCCCGATCGAGATCTGGCTGAAAGTCGGCCAGATCTCGATCGGAAGGGACTAAAAATCCTGTCGGATCGCGGCCGAATCTGTTCGTTGATGCGGTCCCGCGATCCGACCGCCCGTTAGGCATCGTTAGGATCTGATCGTTGGGCCCTAGGGCCCACGATCGGATCAGCCCGATATTGCCCACCTCAAGGTGGGCATATCGGAGGGAGATCCACTCGTTTGGCAACATCACCAAACGAGTGGATCTCTCCATGTATGGCCACCTTAACTCATATAGTATAGTATACACAGTGGTGCTAATATAGAAGATACAGAAGTATACAGAAGTGCCCCTTAGTGCTGATTAAAAGAGCACCTCTGGTCAGCGTCTGGCTGCATTTTAAACCTTGTGCTGGAATATTTCATCCAGCACATGGTGCAGCATCAGTGTGTACAATAGGGTTGCCTACTGTAAAAAGCCTGTCCAGGCCAGGCTGGTATTATAAATTAACTGGCAATGTAGGTGTAGGCCCAAGTAAGCCCTCAACCTGCCCAGATCTCGTCTTTTCCCTATAGCCTCTCAATCCACATTCTACTTCTTTGTTGTGGTATTTCCCTGCCCCTTGATGTCACCTGCTCCCCTTATCACTCCCCCATTTACATTATGACCTGCCCCCCTTCATTAGAGTCATGTTTATTCAGTTATGAAGTACATTTTTATTTTTGAATGCAGCCCATTCATAAATATTAATGTGTGTATGGATTATGCAGGCAAAAGTCTCAGCTAAAATTCATGAGAACTGCTACTGCTCCAGACAACAATGAAACCAGCCCTTGCAGCAGTCCTGTTTTTCTTTTCTAGTTATAGGAGAACTAAATGTTAAAAATAAATATAGTTAAAATGCCATTTTTTATATAGTAAATTTATTGCACCAGCTTAAAGTTTCAGCTTCTCAATAACAGAAATGATCCAGGACTTCACACTTGACACAGGGGGTCACCATCTTGGAAAGTGTCTGTGACACTCACATGCTCAGTGGGCTCTGAGCAGCTGTTGAGAAGCTAAGCTTAGGGGTCGTCGCAAATGTAGAAGCAGAAAATGAGGTTGGCTTGAAATATAAGATGATGCTACAGGGCTGATTATTAAATTCTGATGCTAATTGCACTGGTTTCTGTGCTGCCATGTAGTACTAATCAGCCTTATATTGTGACATTTCTATTCTATGTGTACTGTATATTGTGAGTGGGTCCCTAAGATCAGTAAGTGACAGCAGCACAGAGCATGTGCAGTGAATCAGCAGAAAGAAGATGGGGAGCTACTGGGGCATCTTTAGAGACACAGATCATTATTGCTAAAGGACTGTGTTGCCTTGGGCTACTTCTTTAGTTAAGCTTTAATTCTCCTTTAAGAAACAATAAATTGAAGCATACTGCCTCCATATCTTTCCTAAAAGTATAGCAAATAATACTTCTCTTAAAGCATTTACAATGTTCATTTAACCTGCACTATATATACACTCAGCACAATTTATAGAATGCTTGATAGTTGTATAGAAATTAACTGTACATTTTCCAGGATATATCAAGATAGGTCATATATACTATAAAAGGAGCAGATTAGCAATGGATCATTATGGTTTGACCTACTGTATAAAGATCAACTAATAACAGTTTTTGGATTTATTGAATTTAGTGCAAATCAAAAGGAATATTTATTAATGGATCTAGCACTGACTGACTAGGAAAGCTTGATATTAGTCAATAGTGATACTGATATAAATCAACAGGAGAATGGAAAAGTAATGCTGCCCATGTCCTTCTATTAGTTAAGACATTTAAGATCAATTGGTTTTTTTTGGAGTTTTTCTGAGATAAAGAATACTTGAAAACTCAGATAATGACAAATGTTGATCTAATTGGTCAAATAGGACAACTGGAAAAATTCAGAGCAAGTTCATGAATCTGCACAACTGACTGCACAAAAATATAGCTGATATGATAGTTAATATGGAGAGTGCTGTTAGCTACCACACTGCGATAAAAACAGGATAAAAAACAGGATTGGTAGCAAGAGACTATTGGCATAAAAATGTATAAGTCGGGTGTAACAGATCCTTTGGCTAATGTCAGATGTGGCCAGTAAAATGGCAATACTGCCTCACACAGACTATTTGGACCATTTATTAACATTCATATTTTTTTCTTTTCCCCGAATCATATTTTTTTACCGCTACAAATCGTATACTAATTACTCTAAACCATGAAAAAATCATAATTTATAAAATAAAAAAAGCATTAAAAAACAATAATACGGAACTTTGCCATCTAAAAGCTGTCCAGTTCATATACCGTAGAAGTCATTGCTTGCTGTCCTTAACCAATTGTACTGTTTTTCTTTAATTGGGCTTTTGGAGTTTTTTCACGTTTTTTTTTTTTTTTTTTGCTACTGTTTGTATAACAATGAGGTTTTCATTGTCTTATTCCGATCATTCCGATCATTCTGCATTTTTGTTTTTATTTGCGTTTATTATATTCAGATTTTTTAATGGAAGACACGGCATTGGTGGTTTTAGTTTATTTGTGATTTTAAAAACCTATATAACCACTAAAATGAGACTGTTGATAAAATGGCCTTGCGTGGGCAAATTTACTAAAGGGCGAAGTGACTAACGCGGGCGAAAATTTTTGGTACTTCCCAGATTTACTAACAGTCGCTGGCGTAACTTCGCTAGTGAAGGAGATTCTAGCGGTACTTCGCTCCCTAACGCCTGCCGAATTTGCGCTCTGGCGAATGGACATAACTACACAAATTCTCTAAGATGCGGATTTTACTGAACGTTACCTATTGTGCCAGACTTGCCTTCACCACCTCAGATCAGGCAAAGTGCAATAGGTTACATAGGAGATCCTAAAAAAAATAGTTCTCAAAATAGTCCCAAAAAACGCTGGCGTATTTTCCTTTTTTCAAGGTGATAGGCTTCAAAAGAGTATAAAATTTTTTGGGGTAACCACTTTCCCCCTACATTTCTTAACATATGGCACATAAACTATACACTGGGCTCATGTGTAGGGCAATATCACAACTCTATTTTATTTTATTAAGGTTTCACTGGGCCTGTGTAATTTAATGTATTTGCTGCAACACATACGTTCATTGAACTTTAAGTTTCCGCCGTATGCAAATTAGACAACGCTAGTGTAACTTCGCTTTGCTTGGTGCAGTAACGCTAGCGCAACTTCGCCAGCATTCAACGCCCTGGACGCAACTTCGGATTTTAGTCAATTTGCGTTGTCCTATGCCTGGCGAAGTGTTGAGCTGTGAGCGAAGCTATCGCTGGCGAATTTTCAGAGGTTAGTAAATTTGCCCCTATGTCTCATGCGAGATTCAATGGCATCTGTCTGTCACTGTAGATAGGGTTGCCACCTGGCCTGTCAAAAATGATGGTTGATCCCAATGTTATTAATAGGGAAAAAAGATAAATATATAGGAAGGCCGGTAGTAAGGTGGTACCCTAACTATACAAAAGGGGCAGATTTCAGCCTTTAAAATGCACTTGGGATGAAATTTGCCCCATGTAACATTTTGCACATGATTGGTACCATGTACATGTTTGTCTCATGCACCATTTTTGGCAGTTGATGAATAAGACCATTTTAATATGGTTCATATAAATGTACTCATCTTGGATGTTGAGTTTTGGAATTTATGTACAGTAACACATATCATATGTGTCAGGATTCCCCCCCCCCCCACACACACACTTCTTTTATAATTCCATACAAAATTCCCAAATTACAGTTCATTCTTCTGAAACCAGATTAGACAAGTCCACTGCTTTTTCTACAGTGCCTTGGCCACTATTAATGCAACACAAACGAATAGAGTAAAAAGTAAATAGTCTTTTTAGTGTTTCGTCCTCAGTTCCCCCTCTCTTTCTTAAACTCCTTGACAAAAAGCTCACACCCTGCTCCCCTTTTCACAGGTGATGACTAATTAATTCTATCACCTGGACTCACTTTCCGGCCTGAGTGAACACTGCCCCTTTTATTCTTCACGTCAGATTTGTCTCAGAGTTCTGGGAGAAATAAACTACAGGTGCTACTACAGATTAGATGTAAATGTCACCTAAAATAATAAATAAATAAGAACACAGCATATAGTGTAATAACACAACTATGCGAACTGCATTTATTTAAAAGATGGTTTGCTGATTTTTTTTGTTTTGATCTTTGACAGATTGGCTACTTGATGTCTCAGAATTGCAAACTAGATATTATGGTCACAGCCCTCTGCATTGGAGCCCTTGCTTCTTCACATTTATTTCTCCCATGGGCCATATTTTATTGCACTTTGAACCTCGCACTACCTTTAGTAAAGAGCTGTAGTATATTCTGGACCCTTTGGGAAAGCTCCTCTTTCTTACAATGGATGTGCGGGCATTGGATTTTTAGCTATAAGCAGCCATGGAAAACAAAACCTGGATTATGTAGAATAAAACTGTAGATTTAGCACCCAGTGACCCCAAGAAGTGGTCTGTTAACCCTGCAGTGTTACAGAATGCCAGGATTGATTTGGTTAATATTATGAATATAGTCCTGTTGATATTAAGGGAGCAAATACTGAACATTTGTGTATATACAATTAATTTTAATAGGATACATTTCATCCATAAATTCAGTATGCACCATCCCCTGAGACTGGAATACAAGCTCTAAATACACACACAAAGCATATGGTTCAAAGCCATATTACAAGACTGTAAATGTTAGCCAAATCTTGAAAGGGTCAGGAACATAGCTTTGGGAACTCAGCAATAAACAGACATTTCTTAATTCCTTAAATCTTTTGTGTTTACAAGTCAACGCTCCCACCCTTGTTTGGAACCGATAATTAACTCTTTGTCCTTCTCAGGAGAACTGCAAATATTAATGGATCAAATACACATTCACATGGTTAGCAGCAGAAATCCATCAGAAGCACAATTATTAGGAGCACATTTTATATTTAAGTTCATACAGGTATGGGACCCGTAATTTAGAACTCTGGGGACCGGGGTTTTCTGGACAATGAATCTTTCTGTAATTTGGATCTTCATGCCTTAAGTCTACCTGAAAATAAAATAAACATTAAATAAACCCAATAGACTGGTTTTGCTTCCAATAAGGATTAAGTATTGTTGGGAACAAGTACAAGGTACTGCTTTATTATTACAGAGAAAAAGGAAATCGTTTCTAAAAATTTGGATTACAGTATTTGGATAAAATGGAGCCTATGGGAGATGATGACCTTGCCATAATTTGGAGCTTTCGCGATAATGGATTTCCGGATAATGGGTCCCATACCTGTATATATAATGACCATGAGATAAAATATATACTACTTCTACTACTTTTCAATATAAAATCAGACTTTTAAAAAATCACAATTCTTTTTTGGAATTTATTAAACCCCGAGGATGGAAATGTTTTTATCTGAAAATCCGGCATCTCAGACCTGTCGAGGTTTCATATAAGTCAATGGGAGTCACAATGATTTTTTGATGTGCGCTGGGTTTTGAAAGGCAATTTTCTGCCCTTCATTCTGTTTTTTGCACTTTGCCCTATCTCAAGGCCAATAATATAGGGCATCACTGACTATCCCGCACCCTGCATATGTTATTCATAAACGTCCCAGGTCTAAATATGGGTGTACTGATCTCCAGGATTTAATTCCCATTTGTAATGTCCGAAAACAATTTAGACCACTCTCTCTTCAAAACAAACTTGGAAATGACTTCAATAAAAATGTGTTTGCCTCATTCTTAATCAAAAAAAAAAAATAATTTGGCAGAAACTGAGCCTGAGAGACAAGCAGAATTCAGATGAGTTTCCACTTGTTTATTCCAATGGCTATTGCTAAGAAACATTGGCCTAACTTATAAGCTATATAAATTGCCTGGTGTTGTACATTGATTATAGCTGCAAATTGTTAAAAGAAAGAAAGGGAAGGACAGGAAAGGTAACAAAGGAGAAGAAAGAAATGGAAAGGAAGGGAAGAAAAGAAAGGGGAAGGAAGGATCACCACATTCAAATATGGCAGCCTGTATGCTCCCTAACTTGCTCAATTGAAAGAGGGGGCATGCCTACGTGCAGTGGCATATCTAGAAGTTAATGTACAGCCCCCAAAATTTGCAGGGGTTCTGCTGTTTTACAAGTATCTGTTGAAATTACTTATTAAGTATGGCCTCATGGGGCCCCCTATACTTCCTGGGACCCCCTGCAGTCACAGGGTCTGCTTCCTCTGTAGTTACGCCCCTGCCTGTGTACTTCCCCAGCCGCCGTGAATTCAGCACTGACAAATTCATTGGATGAAGGCAGGTTTGATCTGTGGCAATCTTTTAATATTCAGGGCAGGGTGCACAGTGCAGAAAACATGGCAGATTTCTATAGTATTTATTTCGCATTGCACTACTGACTCAGGACTTTTTCATGCTGTATGATACTTGTGAATAATATCACAACTGCCTGCTTGCCTTGCCTGCAGTTTTTAAACATTCTTGAAAGAGCAACCACTTCAAAGACACATCTTCATTATTTCCTTATGTATGATTTGTTCTCTATTCCTACAGCTTGTAAATTTGCTACAGCAGGATTCTCTCTTTTACATGTTAGGGTGTTACTTGATGGCTTGAGTGGTAGTAATGAATGAAAATTGACAATATTCAAAATGACACCTATTTTTATAGTTAGGGGCCAGAATAGTTTTAGTTTCACATTGGAACAGGGTCTTGAAACTGAGGGGACATTACAGGCAAGATATACAAGGTGTTTGTATTTTCTCCCTGTATCTGCTTGATTTCCTACAGGTGCTCAAGTTTCCTCCCAGATTCCAAACACATGCAAGAAAGTTATTAGGTTCCTGATAAAAGTGCCCATAGTGTCATCTGTGAACCATCCATGGTTTACCGTACTTGATCCATGACACAGAGACAAACAAACCAACAACAAAAGAAAACAATAATTGAATAAAATGTGTCAAAAGTGTCTCTAAACATTCATTGTGCTATTTTGTCTCCACAGACTTTTGAAGAGTGGATTCCAAAGGGACTGCTAGAAATGGTTTACTCTTCTGCTTTGTGGCTCCACAGTCTGATGTTCTAACCCAACAAGATGGAAGATTATCTAAAATGATAAGAATCTCAAAACATTGTCAGATGGAATAGTTTCGATTCCAAGACACTGAAAACAGTTGAAGATTCCTAAGACACAATCTTAGTATAAGCATAAACAATACTTTATCAAGTGTGCGAGTCTCATCAAGAGCATGGATATTTAACCTCGTAACTTGTCTAAAACCCTGTGGAGATTATTTATTCAGGAAAAGCTGAAGACCATGCAGATAATGATTGATTTTTGTTTCTTATTTTTTTTCCTTGGTCTATCATGACCAGCCTTATCACTTCCAATTTGCTATGCACTTCTAAATCCAGGCACTTTGTTTGTAGGACAAGCTGGCATACCTATTGCCCATTTTTTTCCCTGCTAATATTAAATGTGTTCTTAAGTTGCAGCTTTCTTAGATATAATTGCTTCCATATCACAGTAATGTTAAGCGAGTTGCCAAATTTAAGTGCAAAATACATGGTCAGACCCCAGGATGCAATGGCACCTTCTTCCGTAGGGAACAGCTATTTTTTTTGTATGTCATTTCATGCATTGCTTTTAGATATGACACAAGCAGAGTAATCTCTTTTAAACCAAACTAAGTAACGCTCTAAAATGAAATGCCCCTGTACTCAAAGGCATACTAACCCATATATAATTAGGTTATATAGGTCTCTTGAAAAAATATGTTCTAGGATTGCAAAACTATACATTGGGTTAATGTGGCGGTAGCTGAAAATCCAAAGATGTAACTTCGAGGGGGCATAAATAGAGCATCATGGCACAAGGAGAATACAAAGACTATGGATCAAGTGACAAGGCTGACTGGGGGCAGATGAACAGGGTCGAATGGGTGTTCTGTGTAAAATTCAGCATGAGTTATCTGTGAAAATCGTTTAAGTACTGTTTCTGGAAGATGTAAATATGAAAATATATACTGAGCTCAATGACTCGTATCCTCAGGTGTGACTCATTGCATGGAGTGTGTTTTATTGGTTGAAGGGATTGAGGTCTGTGAGCCTTCAATAACCCTTTATTATGTGTCTCACTTATAATTAACTTCTAGAGAACATGGTGAAAATACCATAAGAGAACTCCCTATGAGTTTTAGCTGAAAATGTAAGGAGCTGACAGTGTGGGAATTCGGTATTAGGTCACTGCCTTTATTTTTCAAAGCCATTAATATTTTTTACATTGGAAAATTAATCACTGCATTGGTGCATTTAGAAACTTTGTTTGTAAATGTAAACCTGTAGGTTCCCCTCAACTCTAGATTTTATTTATTTTTTACCATGAATGTGCCAAATCATCTTGCCACAAGAGGGCCATGACCGATGTGTGCTAAAGACAGACCCACAAAGGAGACAGTGGAACTCCTAATATGTTCCTTATAATAACATGTTGGAACACAGGATAACAATTAAATATCCAAAATGACCAGTTGTGGCTCCTACCCAAAAAGAACCCGTTGTAAACTGACATGGGGCAATAATTGGCTACTATTTGAATTTTTCATGCTTAAATGTAAGAGTAGAACCTCAAAGACAAATAAATGGAATAACAATCACTCATGCTCACTCTTGCATTGCTGGTGGGAGACATGAATTTTGCTTTGTAAATTGAATATTAATTATTGTATAGTCTTTTGTAGTGTGTTCTAAAGGAAGTGAAATGGAGAACTGTAAGAATACAGAAGAATTTATGGATGTGGGGTCGAAAATCATAGCAATGAACCTATTTGCTTACAACAAACTAACTCATTTTCCGAATTTACATTGGGTGACCCAATGAGAGCGAAATTTGTGGTCTTGGGGATTTTATGAATGTTAAATTTGCCTTCACTAGGTTTAATGGAGCAATATTTATTGAGATACTGACACTGGGATGCATGGTTTATCATCGACCAAACCTGATATTCCGGCGATAACATTTTTTTCACTACAGTAGCCCATATTTCGTGGCCCAACTCACCCAAAAAGTTGTGTTATTGTTTCCATAGGTAAAATTAAGCAGCAAACTGATAAAGGATTCTTTAGTAATTTGGACCTAGGAGTTCAGGTTGCTGTACCAAAATAGGGCATGTTGGGATCAAAACTGTCATGATAACAAGATAAAGGTTACTTGCAAAAACATTATCAAGCAAATTCATTATCAAGACTGCAGCTCCTGTGTCTCCCAGTGGGCATATATATAACAATTTTAGCACAGACCCATTCAGTAATATTTCTGCAGTAGCATTATTACTAGAAGGAATGCCCTTTCATTTTTACATGAGGGGATGCTATTTCACAAAAATAAAGCCATCCCTTCACTTCTTTATTTTTGTGAAATAGCATCCCCGCTGAGGGGGTGTTTTGAATCCCAGAACTTTTTGCTCCTCTCCACTTCTGCATGCAAATAAAATGCAGAGGTAAAATAAAATATAGTTAACTATAGAGGAGAGAAAAGGAGAGAAAAGATTGCTGGGAGAGATATAGAGAGTGATAAAGAAGATGGGGACACCAGAGAGGGTTGTAGAGAAAAGGAGAGAAGAAGAAAATATGGGAAACAAAAATAGAAAATGAAGGTATTAAACAGCATAACAGAATAGTGAGAGTATATATATATATGTATACACTATGTGAAATAATCTTGGGTAATATAGAATATAATGGGGTTGTGCTATGTTATGAAACACAATACATAGGCAAGGTGCTGTGTTTGCAGAATTGAATTGTCAGCCAAGAAAAGTCATATGCTCAATTTTCGCTTTGGGTTCCTTGCAGGTCACACACTTAATCTATGCATACTGGGCATTAAACTGTGCATTAGAAGGAAATAGCAAAATGGAAATAGCAAAATGGTTTTGCATTAAATTGGGTGAAACCAGAAAGTATTGGGGTGTGAGGCTTATTATAACAAAGGGTGTGGCTTATGGTTGTGGGAGGGGCTTGTTTTAGCATGCCACGCTAAGTTCACCACACAGAGCATCCCTCCACTTTTTTCACTCCAATTCAAGCACATATATATATATATATATATATATATGTTGGGGATTGTATAACATTTTCCCTGCTTCAGCTTTACTTCTGTGACTTAAGGGGCACTAAGACTAAAAATAGGACCTGCAGGTTGGGCATATCTAATTTATTTTTCTTTAATTTAATGCAATGATCCCCAACCAGTGGCGTGTGAGCAACATGTTGCTCACTAACTCCTTGGATGTTGTTTCCAGTGGCCTCAAACCAAGTGCTTATTATTACATTTCTGGCTTGGTGGCAAGTTTTGGTTGCATAAAAACCAGATGTAGTGCAAAATTGAGCCTCCTGTAAGTCTACATAGGAGCTAACAAATGGCCAATCAAAGCACTCATTTGGCACCCCCAAGAACATTTCTCGTGCTTGTGTTGTTCCCCAACTCCCTTTTCATCTGAATGTTGCTTACAGGTAAAAAAAAAAAAAAAGGTTGTGGACCCCTGCGTTAATGAAATCACTCAGATGCATGGATTCTCCGGACTACAAGAATCACATCCATTTTGTGAAATGCTGGTACATAAAAAATTACATTATCTGCGTTAACCTATTGATTTTTTCCTAAGGGATAAACAGTCAACTTAACCACCCTGATCATGGTTCCAGTAAAAATCTAGCTGTCTGTTTCAAAAGCAATTTCAGTGCCTATCTTTAGGCAATGAAAATGGAAGTCTCAGGGGCGGGCCAGAGGTTACACAATATAATTGTCCATTCATTGCTCATCTGATTTCCACTTCTGTTCATACACTACCAGTGGAGAGTTGATGTTCCCTATTTCCATCATTGACAAGAATGAGGAATTCCACCTCCAGCATTCTCCAGCAGGTTTTATAGTTGACACGTTCTCACATTTTGGGTATTAAAGAAAGTCTTCTGACTAGTGCAGAGCTAAAGCAGTTCATAATGCTAACTATACTTTATTTTTAGGGATAGTGCCTGCATTTGACACTGTCCAATATGATTTTTTTTCCCAGGAAATGTACCTGTATTTAAAACTAGTCAATTGCACTATGCAACTATGACTATGAATGCAAATCACAGCATCTTCTCTCACACTCTAGGGTCACCCTGGATAATGAATTTGCTATGTAATGTGGGGATGATGGTAAGGGGATCCACCAAACCCATAACTGATTTGTGAATCTCACATGAAATTCTGGCAAATACAAAACCAGATCTGAACACTAAATTTATATACACACAATGGTGTAATCTCTTTATAGTCACATTACATTAGGGGTTATTTCACTCTAGAGGACTGTGGCGATCTCTAACTCTTATAAATATACCCATAGGAATCTGTGTTGTTTTGGCTTAATGCTATGTGGTATATTTATCAAAGAGTGAAGTTAGAGATCACCACAGTCCGCTAGAGTGAAATTCTGCCACTCTCCATTCATTTCTATGGGATTTTTAAAAAATAAGCCTTTCAAAATTCCATAGAAATGAATGGAAAGTGGCAGAATTTCACTCTAACAGACTGTGGCGATCTTTAACTTCACTTAAAGGGGGTTATTACCTAAACTCCGTATGCAAAAATCATGATAAATTCGTGATTATTTTTTTTTATAAAATCAGACTTTTAAAAAATCACGAATGTTTCGGAATTTATTAAACCCTGAGGATGGAAAAGTCTGAATCTGAGAATCCGGCATCTCAGACCTGTTGAGGTTGTATCTAAATCAATGGGAGAAGTCCAAGTGATTTTTTGATGTGCGCTGGGTTTCATGCAATACCCCGGGTTTTCGGGATTGAAAATCCGAAAAAATGTTGAAAATCTGATTTTTTTCCCGCAAAGCAAATTTTTAGGAGAATTTAATACTAAATAAGCGTAAAAAACCTGAGCGGATTTGATCAAAGTTTGTAGCAGAAAAAATTGAGATAAATTTTGACCTCTATCGATCAATTGAATATGAATTTTGCAAATACAATAGATTTGTCATGATCTCTTATTGATTCCCCGATTTAGTGTATCCCTAGTCAGAGTTGGAAATGGACTCCTAGGGCTCACTAGGAAATCTGACATTGACGGACTACTTTCACAACAAGTAAATGCTAAATGCATGAAGACTTGACGATGATAGAAACAAGAAATACTTAATGAAAATTGTTCTTATGTTGGGACCCATTGGAAGCTCTCCTGATACTCTGGCAAGCCAGTCCAACCCTGTCTCTATTTATGTGACTGGTTAATCATAATTCATATTACTATGTTTATACAGGCTAAAGGCCTAATCAGGTGAATTGCATGACATATTTAAAAAGCTAAAAAAAAACCTGTGATTGCTTTTTTGCCCTGGCAAGACCAAAATCATGGGACCCATCATGGGACTGATACCTTCCCAATCCCTCTTTCTGTAAATGTAAATGTCTGATTCCCTTTTAATCTACTGTTTGTACATACAGTAAGTTGTATTGTGATTCTCTTCTATTAAAAATGTAAAATGATTCCTATCTGCTTGCTCGTTGCTTTAATGATCTTAATCTTAAGATTTGTTTTTTTTTCCCTCTTCACTCAGTAAGGAACATATTTATTCTATATCAAGAATATTTAAACTGCAAACTGATGTATCCTTTCTCCCCCCCCCCCCATTTACGGGTGCCCATTCTTTATCAAAACCTTAACTCTGTAGATTTTACAATACTTGCTGAGGCCTCATAACAAGCCAGGCTTATCATTTCCACTAACGGTTTGATTATCTGATATGATTGAAGGCTGTTTTATTACTGAAACTTGGGTTTCAATTCAGTTTGGTGTTTGGCCAAACCATTTTGCGGATGATTTGGCAGTGGATCACCTAAAAAAAATGTGGATTATGTACATTGATAATACTTTTCTTTTGCAGAAGGCAAACCAATCTGATTACAAAGATGTGAATAAGAAATATTTTTTTGCAGAAGGCAAACCAATCTGACTACAGAGATGTGAATAAGAAATATTTGTCTGAAATTCTAGATAATATGATGTCAGTTAAGAGTGTAATGTAAACCATATTGCATATTTCCTGCTTTCCTCAATACAACCTGTATTAATCTGAGAGTTGTGTCCTCCAGGGGGTCAGTTCTTTGTTAGCAAGTAAGATTAAGGGGGTTATCAAAATCCGAATTTTTCAGATTTTTTAAATAAAAAAAGTCTGACCAAACTAGAATCCACGACTTACCCTTATTTATCAATACAAAACAACAACAAAAAAAATCGGATCGTCAGACGAAAACCAAAACTTTTTCTGAATTTTTCAGATTTGAATCATGAAAAGTTTGGGTTTTTCGTGAAATTGTCGAAAAAGCCCAAAATGTTTGGATTATTGAAGTGGCAATTCACTTTCAATTTTTCAATTGACTCCAAATGGGTTCTAGGAGATCCCCCATAGGCTAAAACAGCAATTCGGCAGGTTTTAGATGGCAAATTGTTTCAGTGAATCAAAGTTTTATTAATGGGCAAATTTTTCAAGGGTCGAATTTGAAAAACTTCGAAATTCGAATACAAAAAGACCAACCTAAATTAAATCAAAGGTTTTTTTTGGCTGAGTAGGCCCGCTTTCGATCGAATAGGTCCGTATTAGTTGGAATTCGAATCTAATATAACTTCACAATTGTGAGTGTCAACTTGTTCAAAATTGTGATTACCTGCAGTTTAGTGTTCAATACTGAACCAATACTATCAAAAAATAACCAAAGAAAACCAGGGAAAGTAAGAAACTTTAGAGACTCTGTTCACTTCAAGCCAACCAGTTCAGATAAAGTTATAAATGCGGGAATAAAACGTAGCTTTTAATCTAATCTAAAAAACACATACACACCATCACTAACGATACCAAACAAGACTTCATTAATTAAGTGGTGAAGTCTGGGACCGTGACCATGTTTCTTACTTTCCCTGGTTTTCTTTGTTTATGTTTTTTTGATAATTCGAATCTAATGTAAGTTTCCTCCCCCCCAAAAAAAATCTTAGATTGTTCAATTCACTTTCAATTTTTCAATTGACTCCAAATGGGTTCTAGGAGTTCCCCCATAGGCTAAAACAGCAATTCGGCAGGTTTTAGATGGCAAATGGTCGAAGTCAAATTTTTAAAGAGGCAGTACATGATAAATTTTGAAAAACTAATTTTCAAATTTGGACTATTCCCTAGTCGAAGTACACAAAAATTAGCTCAAAATTCGAATTTTTTTTAAATTTGAATTTTCACTTCGACCTTTGATATATATGCCCCTAAGAGTAGGAACCATGAAAAATTCTGATACAAAACCTCAGCATCTAAAATTTGGCAAGATCATGCAGAAGTCAGTGGGAGGTGTTCTTAGCAAAAAGTGAAATATGAAATATTTATTTGAATTGAGTTTTTTTCTGAATTTTTTTCACTTCTAATAGCATGAAAACTCTTCTGAAAATGAGGATTTCTGATCTTTGCATTTTTATTTGTTCCATGTTTTTATTTATGCTTTTTGTATTTTTTAATAAAAAAAAAGGGAACATCTGAGCTTTTTAAAAAGGTACATTTAGAAGTTGAAAGAAAATAAAATTACACAAATACAAATTTTGATAAGGCAAGTGGGAAGGAAAACATTGAAAAAAAAATAGCATAGGATACTAAATCATCTTACTGGTTACTATTACAGAAAATTCTGAAATAAATGAAAATATCAGCTTTGAAACAATCAGTGTTATAGAGTTGTTGACTGTGCAGTGCTCAGCCTGGAAGTTGTAGTTCCTCAGTTTGGGGATTCATGCTGAACACCCCTGCATTAGATGATAATTAGACAAAAGAGAGTGGAACCCAGCTGTCTGGCTGCAGAGACTCGTCATGTAATTTGGGAATCAGTGAAGACCTGCAGGCAGATTGGCTAAGACTTCACTATGGTCCCCCAGAACAATCCCGGTGGCCTGGCACTGACACCATCTCTCAGTCGGCCTTTTAATCTCTGTTATAATATTTACCGCTTCAATTCAAAGCTGAAAAGGAAAAGCAATTCAGCAACAATAAACATCCACATCTTTTGTTTCAGCATCCAAATCAAAGGGCGTCCTAATTTTAGAATATTTTTCATTGGTAATAAACAAAATTACAGATCAGCAGCCAAAGCACTAAACAGAGTCTCTGAACCGTTATTACTCAGTATTTCCTTTGACAGTCAGATCTCCGTGATAAAAAATCCTCATGCACGTTATACCTCCCAACATTTTAGAAACAGAAAGGGACAAAAAGATTTGATGGGCTCCGTGCAGGGAAATTTTTTGACCACGGCCATTTGTGTGGCCACACCCCCTAATTACCACGTTCAATTTACAGAATTTGGCAGGTTATGGAAGTTTGAACACATTTCTGTGGTTTTTATGTGTTATTACAGTTTTGCTAATGAAGGTGAATTGCCCTTTAAGCTGCAAGACTTAGTTTCCCCAAGAGACCTGCTTATATTAAATTATTACAATTGTTTCTTTGCTTATCTTAAATTGTTACAAAAGTATCTAAGTGCAACTGCCAGGTATTCTGGGCTCTCCAATTAAGTTTTAGAAACTTGGGGGCAGATTCACTAAAAGGTGAATTGTCGCCAGTGACTGCTTCACACACATCGCACCACTTCGCCATGCTCAAGTTTCGCTAATTCTCTTATATGCGAAGTTGCGCAGTGGGCACCGAACGCTGGTGTCTTTTCATTTGTGCCTAGCGAACATTCACTAGTCATCTTGCGCTTGGGTCAATTTGCATGCGGCTGGTAATTTAAAGTTGTATGGAGGTCTTTATTATAAATGTTGGTGCAAATGCTTGAAGTTACCACTTTTTATTACACTCCAGGGAACCTTAATAAAGACAAGAGAATTAATATAATGCCCTACACATGAGCCCACTGTAAAATTAATGTTCCATATGTTATAAAGTATGTAGACAAAACCAGTTACCCAAAAAAAGTCAGGACTATTGCAGCCAATCCCGCTTAAAAAAAGGAAAAGTCACCAGTGTTTTTTAAGCTTTAATGCATTTTCACCACAAAGGATATGATGTAAGTGACAGAAGATTGAGGAAGATCTAGTTTATTTTTAGCACTTCGCTTGGTCTGAGGTGGCGAAGATAAACTCTGGCGAAAGAGGTAACGTTCAGTAAAATCCGCATTTAAGTGAATTTGTGAAGTAAAGATCGTTCGCCAGAGGGAAATGTTGCCTGCCAACAGAGTGCGAACGAACGCCATTCGCCTGCGTCTGTTAGTGAATTGGCGATGTCCCTGCGGGTGGCAACGATGGCGAAAAGTAACTAGCGTTAGCCACTTCGCCCTATAGTGAATCTGCCCCTTTGTATCTTTTTCTGGCTGTTCAGTGCAGGAGATCAAAGAGAAAGTCAGGACATTTCAGTAACAAACCGGGACTGTGGGCTGAGCTGTCAAAATCTGGACTGTCCTGCAAAAAGCGGAAAACAGTGGGGAGGTATGCTTTACTCCCTTGGGAAGGCTTTCCGCTAGATTTTGAAACATTGCTGGTGGGATTTACTTCCATTCATGCTAGGGGGGTTGAGCACTGATATATGGGATCAGGCCTGGCTTCCTTTGGTATTCCAGTTCATACGGTGGTTCAGTTGGCTTGAGATCAATGAAGCACAGAGTTGTCACAGATAGAAACATTTTTCATTTGTATGTTCTATAAACTACTATTGTTATGCAATGGATGTGCCTCAGATTCACTCCAACGTAGGAAGGAGGTTTCTGCCATGAGGGGAGGTAAAGAACATTCTTTGTGGCCTTTCAGCAGGGCACTAAAAAGCCCCAGGCAGGCACACAAACATCTACTGGTCCAGTGTAGAAATCAGCAGGGGTAATTTACAAACACAAATACAGTGTGCAATTTCATATGCAAACCACCATGTTATGTACACATAATGCAACCTCTTCAAGGAAAAACACAGCAAGTCCAGTTGGTTTGACTTATTTCTACAGATATGGTATAATGTTGCGTTTTAGAATGCAAATCTCTGTAACACATTTTTTATGAATTCAGATGGAAAGACTTGTGATTCTATCTATCTTTTTAAAATATGTAAAAGCTCTGCATTATACGCTGTACAAGGCACCTGCCTAGAAATCTGTTGTGACATATAAAGAACCTGCAAAAGCAAAATATTCCTTAAAGGGATACTGTCATGGGAAAAAATGTTTTTTTCAAAATGAATCAGTTAATAGTGCTGCTCCAGCAGAATTCTGCACTGAAATCCATTTCTCAAAAGAGCAATCAGATTTTTTATATTCAATTTTGAAATCTGACATAGGGCTAGACATTTTGTCAATTTCCCAGCTGCCCCTGGTCATGTGACTTGTGCCTGCACTTTAGCAGAAAAATGCTTTCTGGCAGGCTGCTGTTTTTCCTTCTCAATGTAACTGAATGTGTCTCAGTGGGACAAGGGTTTTTACTTTTGAGTGCTGTTCTTAGATCTACCAGGGAGCTGTTATCTTGTGTTAGGGAGCCGATATCTGGTTACCTTCCCATTGTTCTTTTGTTTGGCTGCTGGGGGGAAAAGGGAGGGGGGAGATATCACTCCAACTTGCAGTACAGCAGTAAAGAGTGATTGAAGTTCATCAGAGCACAAGTCACATGACTTGGGGCAGCTGGGAAATTGACAATATGTCTAGCCCCATGTCAGATTTCAAAATTGAATATAAAAAAATCTGTTTGCTCTTTTGAGAAATGGATTTCAGTGCAGAATTCTGCTGGAGCAGGACTATTAACTGATTTATTTTTATAATGTTTTTTCCCATGACAGTATCCCTTTAATATAAGCAACTCTGGATATCATCAAATTGTTATCTCACAGCAAGTAAATATCATACATAAATAAACTGTATGTACTTTAAATATATATAGCAACCATGCAGCTCAGACAATGGTGCCTACAAGCTAATATAGTTGCAACTACTGCTACATTTCAAACACTGAAATCATAAAAGCCTTGCCCTTAGACCAGGGGTGTCCAAACGTTTTGCAACGAGGGCCAGATTTGGTGAGGTGAAAATGTGTGGGGGCCAACCATTCAGCCTGACATTCTTTGAACCATTAACATCATTTAACTCATTTAAACAATGAATTGAGTAAACGCTAAAGCAGTAATATTTGGGCACATTAGTGAAATGATCTATACTGCTGCCTGTGTGCTGAAGGTGTTAGTAATAGACACGTACTGGCACGTAATGTTGAGCCACTGTCAAATCCCTTTTAATCTCCTGTACTGGCACTTTAGTACGTCTATTGCACCTTCAGCCCTAAAGTATGTGAGAGCGGTGCATCACTATGTGCCAGTACGTGTATATTACTAACACCTTCAGTACACAGGCAACAATATAGAGCAAGTGGCAGATTCTTTCACTAATGTGCCCAAATATTGCTGCTACGGCTACGCGATTCCTGATTGCACTGTGCTGGCGGGCCGCATTATTATTAATTTCATGATGGAGGCTGAGGGCCGCTGTAAATTTGAAAATGGGCCGCAATTGGCCCAAGGGCCTGACTTTGGACATGCCTGCCTTAGACACTGGCTTTCTGTACAATACTGAAAGCACCATGGCAGGTTTCCCTGACAAAAAAAAAACTTTAGTTCAACCCCCATTTGATTTGTCTTGATCGCTGCAGGCTTTTCAAGCCCTGGTGAATAAACAAAACCAGGCTTGAACACAGCAAAAGTTAATAATAGGGGCTGCTCTGTGTTTCATCTCAGGAAGGAAGTAATTGCCGGTTGGTTTGCTGTTACTTTGCTTGCACAATTTGCAGGCCCCTCCTGTAGAGAACGGGTTGAGGAAAGGAAGAGAGTCAGGCGTTGCGGGTGGGAATACCATGCTGTTAACTCTCACTGCTCATTCATAAGTAATTATGAGATGCAAAAACAAATACTTTCTGAACAGGTCATCATTTAAAAGACATAAACTGACAAGTGAAACTGAGAATTTTTAATGTTTTAAGCACACAATGATGCCCTGAGACCTCAACGCATGCAGAATACCTTCCTCTGCTTTTCATTGAGCCAACTGTTCAAATTCCAAAGGAAAAAATGACCTGCCCTCTGCAGACAAAGTCTGTCTTTGTATGCAAATTGAATAATAAGGTCAGTCTGTACACATTGCATTTCTTCTCCCTCCTATACCAGCAACACTTACAACAATTTGCATGATTTTGATTTAATTTGGTAGTCTGGGCCCTTAAATAAAAGAAGGATTTTACTGTTACTTGCTTTGGTGTGATCTAATACTGGACACATTGCTATGGCATGGGGTTTTTCAACTTTCAAAAATACTGCAGTGCCATATTTGCCTACCAATAAATACACTCCTGGTGCGCTAATTCTGTATATTACGTGATGACGTCACGCGCAATGGTGCGAAATTCTACATACTTCAATCCGATTCCGGCTTGTCTGATGATTCTCTGCTTGTGATGGTCCGGCCTGCCTGTTCCTGGTGGTGTTCTTCCTTCTAGTATCCTGGTGAGACAATCATGCCCCTTTGATAACTGTTAAGCTTAGCTCCTCTCTCAAATAAGACCTGGCGGCATCCGATTAGCCGAGGGCTCCTCCCGAGGTGAAAGGTGGCGGTTAAAGGCAGAAGTGAGAGCTGAGACCAGGGAGCTTAGCTTGGGTTCTGGATATAGGGTGCGAACGTGACACTTGGTCAACGTGCTATCCCTGCTCCCTTGTGGCGGCACACAACATGACATCATGACATCTGTGGCATTGCACAAACATCTGATGTCATGTTGTGTGCCGCTGCAAGGACCTCGCGTCGGCAACAAAACACAGAACCGCCCGGGGATGGACGCGCTGGGAGGTAAGAGAGTGCGCCAATCTCCTGGTGTGTCTTTCACTCTGCCTGTGTGTGCCATACTCTGCCTGTCCAACTCTGCCTTTGGTTGCCATATTCTTCCTGTGTGTTCCATACTCTGCCTGTCCAATTCTGCATGTGTGTGCCATACTCTGCCTGCCAATGCCTTGCTCTACCTGTATGTGCCATACTCTGACTAGGCCCAGGTTTGTGGTGAGCACTGGGGATGCACAGTTCTCCAGTGCATTGACGCATGTGGGCGCTAGGACCATGCAGCCTAGGGGCACAGCAGAGGGAAATCTGGCCGATTCTGACTGCCCTACTGTGCTTGTGTATGCCATATTGTGCCTGCCCTATGCTCCCTGTGTGTGCCATACTCTGCCTGCCCTATGCTCCCTGTGTGTGCCATATTCTGCCAGCCCTATACTCCCTTTGTGTTTCATACTCTGCCTTCCCTATGCTCCCTGTGTGTGCCATACTCAGCCTGCCCTATGCTCCCTATGTGTGCCATACTCTGCCTGCTCTACTCTGCCTTTGTGTGCCATACTCTGCCTTCCCTATACTGCCTGTATGTGCCATACTCTGCCTGCTATGCTCCCTGTGTGTGCCATACTCTGCCTGCTCTACTCTGCCTTTGTGTGCCATCCTCTGCCCTCCCTATACTCCCTGTGTAGGCCATACTCTGCCTGCCCTATGCTTCCTGTGTATGTCGATATCTGCCTGCCCTATGCTTCCTGTGTAAGCTGTACTCTGCCTGCCCTATGCCCCCTGTGTGTGCCATACTCTGCCTGCCCTGTGTGTGCCATGTTCTGCCTGTGGGAGATAAACCTACTGGGGGGTTGTTAGCATTTGGAAATACTTGTTAGGGGGTCTTCTAAGGTATGTAATGATGTGCTGAGGGTTGCTTTGCTATCCATAGGGAAGGAGGAGGCATATGAATGTAGGGGTATGTCTTAAAATTACATAAACTTTTTGTCACATATGATTGATAAGTGATATCCCTGCAGTGAGCACCAACCATTTGGTTTTTTGGTGTGATACCACCATAAATGTGTGTATGGTCTTAACATTTTTTATAATAACATGGGTGTGGTTTAAAGTGGGTATGGTTTAAAAGGTGAGTGGTCAACTCTGGCTTACATTATCGGCTCTCCACCACACAGACCAGAAAAATTCCAGATACCACAGTAGGTTAACAAAAAATAAAATCCCCAAAATAATCCGGTATACGATTAATTCTATAATCCTGTGAATAATTATATACCTCTTGCACCATGTAAAATGAAAACCCCCTTAGAAATTTTGTGGCAAAATTTCACCACGAGAAAACATGACAACAAATTGCCCATACGATGTATTCTGTGCTGAAAAAGTCATCCCAGAAAAAGTTGCTATAATGTGTTTTCATGACCTTTCGCCAGGACTAGTTAAAACCCTCTTTTAATTGTAAGTGACTTCTAAAAATATACAGTTAAAATCATATCACATGGCGTTGGACAAGCTTATGGCAGGAAGGTGGCAGAAAGAGTTAAAGTCAGCTGAGGCTGAAAGGGTGGAAAGGTAGCAAGCAAAGGTCTAACCAACCTCTGTATTTGTTTCCTAATTAGCTGCTCTGTAATCAGGGCTTCCTTCCTTAAAAGTTTCAAGATGGGTTTTAAGTCAGTGTTGTTAATCTTTCATTACTTTATTACTGTACCGCCCCCACTAACTGTCATTTTCACTACAGAACCCTGTAGCCCCATTGGTACATCAACATATATTTGTAGAGGTGTCAGACTTGAACATTCGGGTGACAAACACGTTTTCAATAGAGACACTTTATTTAGATGGCATGGTAACATTGACAACTGTTTCGCCCTAAATCCTAAATAAAGGTACGTAACAATATACAGTAATGATATTTTTGGATGGTATATTGTATAGTAGTAAGGTTTAAAGGAGAAGTAAAGCTTAACTAAATAAGTAGGCTAGAAATGTTGTACAGCCCAAGGCAACCACAACCCTTTAGCAGTGAAGATCTGTGTCTCCAAAGATGCCCCAGTAGCTCCCCATCTTCGTTTCTGCTGATTCACTGCACATACTCTGTGCTGCTGTCACTCACTAAGCTTAGGGACTGACTCACAATATACAGTACACATAGAATATAAATGTCACAATATAAGGCTGATTCATACTTAATTCATATACTTACTACATGACAGCACAGAAACCAGTGCAATTAGCATCAGAATTTAATAATCAGCCCTGTAGCATCAGCTTATATTACAGACAAACCTCATTTTCTGCTGGATAATTAGTGACGACCCTTAAGCTCAGCTTCTCAACAGCTGCTCAGAGCCCACTGAGCATGTGAGTGTCACAGACACTTTCCAAGATGGTGACCCCCTGTGACAAGTTAGAAGTCCTGGATCATTGCTGCTATTGAGAACCCGACACTTTAGGCTGGTGAAATAAGTTCAGTATATAAAATATGGCATTTTTAGACACATTTAGGGGCCGATTCACGAAGGGTCGAATATCGAGGGTTAATTAACCCTCGATATTCGACTGGGAACTAAAATCGTTCGACTTCGAATATCGAAGTCGAACGATTTTGCGCAAATCCTGCGATCGATCGATCGAAGGATTTTTCGTTCGATCGAACGATTAAATCCTTCGAATCGAACGATTAAATCCTTCGAATCGAACGATTAAATCCTTCGAATCGAACGATTCGAAGGATTTTAATTCAACGATCGAAGGAAAATCCTTCGATCAAAAAATCACAGGCAAGCCTATGGGGACCTTCCCCATAGGCTAACATTGACTTTGGTAGCTTTTAGCTGCCGAAGTAGGGGGTCGAAGTTTTTCTTAAAGGGACAGTACTTCGACTATCGAATGGTCGAATAGTCGAACGATTTTTACTTCGAAACGTTCGAATTCGATCGAATTAGATCGAATTTAACCAATTCGATGGTCGAAGTACCCAAAAAATACTTCGAAATTCGAATTTTTTTTTATTCGAACCCTTCACCCGAATTTCATGAATCGGCCCCTTATTGTTAGGGTTTAGTTCTCCTTTAATTATATAGCCTCTACATTACAATAAGCATGATTTTGAACAGAGATTTACGACAGGCCTAATCATTTGAGCTCCATGAATTAATCCGCTGTTTAAAGATTTTTGGAAACAGTTTTGAAACACGTCAGGCTTATACCATGAGAATGTACCTAATTATGTAACTAAATTTTATTTAATCTGCCTATAGTGATCGGATATAACCCAATATGAATATTTTGAAACACGAGGAAAACAAGGAACTGATTAAATGTCACCATGGGCAAAGCCAAGTACATGAAGGACAGATCATGGGGGCTCATTGTTTTTCTGAGACAATAACTGCATAGCTTCGCAGGGAAGGGTCTGCCTGAAAATGTCAGTGTAGGACATGGGAGAGAACATACATGTGTGAGGTGTTATGTTAGGAGACAGTTATGTCATGGAACTCGGAAAGAACTTAAATTAACCCTGAAAAGAAGCAGATGCATACAGCACCACTGAGAAGAATTATTATATTATACAAAGTAATCCCTGTTCCTTAGCGCTTTCAATCATATAACAATAGGTTATTACAAACACAAATATTTTTGGTTAGGCAATATCTTTTATTTTCAACACATGACATGGGCAAAACAAAAACTGAAAATCAGCAGAGTGATACATAAGTGATGACCTCAAATAAATGTTTATTTTTTAATTAAAAGGCCCCCTGACGGTAGTCGCCCCCGTCCCCTTTTTCATCATCAGGACCAGAGCAATGGGGATTGGCGCACGGGAAATTTAAAAAATGATTTTATCCCCTGTGCATTCCCGGTGTTTCTGAACCAATGTGGGTGCAGTTTCACAGCATGCAGCCCCCTAAAATCCTGCCGTCCTAGGCCCGGGCCTTGGTAGTACAGAATAGGGCACATACTTTCATAGCAAACGCTGTAAACAATGCCAACCGCACTTTTAGCACATATGTGTCCCATTTGTTTCAAAGTACAAGCACAACTGTGTTAATTTCCCCCCTGGTGACCACAATGATGCTAGAACCATGTGGGAAAATACACAACATTGTGGCTAAAGAAAACACTGCAATTTCACTTTGCTTACTGCACTTGTTTTCATAAATGACCTCCTTACTTTTATGTGATTTTACAGTGATCTTACTCATGATTACTGTTTTCTGTGAATTTATATTGACAGTATTTGAAAAGTATTAATCGAACGATTTTTACTTCGATTGAAAAAAATACTTTGACTATCGAAGTTTTAAATTCGATAGTTTTTTAACTTTGAAATTCAACCCTTAGTAAATGTGCTGTGTTAAAATTGGTTAAAATGTGGTGTTAAATTGTTAAAGGGATACTGTCATGGGAAATTTTTTTTTCCAAAATGCATCAGTTAATAGTGCTACTCCAGCAGAATTCTGCACTGAAATGCATTTCTCAAAAGAGCAAACAGATATTTTTATATTCAATTTTGTAATCTAACATGGGGCTAGACATTTTGTCAATTTCCCAGCTGCACCCAGTCATTTGACTGGTGCTCTGATAAACTTCAATCACTCTTTACTGCTGTACTGCAAGTTGGAGTGATATCACCCCCCTCCCTTCCCCCCCCCCCCCCCCAGCAGCCTAACAACAGAACAATGGGAAGATAACCAGATAGCAGCTCCCTAACACAAGATAACAGCTGCCTGGTAGATCTAAGAACAACACTCAATAGTAAAAACCCATGTCCCACTGAGACAAATTCAGTTACATTGAGAAGGAAAAACAGCAGCCTGCCAGAAAGCATTTCTCTCCTAAAGTGCAGGCACAAGTCACATGACCAGGGGCAGCTGGGAAATGACAAAATGTCTAGCCCCATGTCAGATTTCAAAATTGAATATAAAAAAATCTGTTTGCTCTTTTGAGAAATGGATTTCAGTGCAAAATTCTGCTGGAGTAGCACTATTAACTGATGTGTTTTGAAAAAAACATGTTTTCCCGATGACAGGATCCCTTTAAATGTATAAAAATAGTTTTTTTGATGGAAATGTTTTTCACTAATGACCACTAGATGGTGTAATAGAATATAAGTAGCACCGGAAATTACATCTTTGTAACCTTGATAAAAGACCACATGGTCTGAAACTTTCTGTAATGCCCTAGCACCAACAAAGGCTTTTTTTATTCAGAAATATATTGGGTGCTGGACTAACTTCCTTATCAGTATTACCAGTGGACAGTGGCCATTGGAGAAAGTGCATCCAGCCAAGGAAGACAATGAGAGTCGTGCTGACTACTAGCCTGCTAAAACCATCTATGCCTTAGAACTAAGAATCTAAAAGAAGTATTTTCAATTGTAATGGACTCTCTCTATAGTCTTTAGTCAGGTTTATAAGAAAGCTTATTATTTATTACACCAGCACGTCATAATATGTGACTGAGAATATAAGAATCCTTATAGTCCAAAAAGCTGCTGCACACTGATAAAGTGAACAATAATTGTGCAAATTTATTGGCTCATGCAAAGAAGACAAGGCAACGTTTCGGACCTCGGCTCGCAGGGCCCTTTATCAAGTCTATAGTGAAACACTCCACTCTGTGCTAAATAGTGTTAGGTGAGGGCAGGGAAAGTGCTGGGCGGAAACAATTCCAATTAGTTGCATTCTTATATACCAATACAATATACCATTGTGACTTTCATAAAATGATCAGCCCATCCATTTAAGTGTCCTTTGTGTTGACAAAGTGTCCAAAAATTAGATACTGTGCACTTATCGATACATTAACAATTGTTATTATTGATAAGTCTGCCCGGCCAAACCGAATCCAGATTCCCACCACTAATTTGCATATGCAAAATAGGATTCGGTTCAGTATTCGGGTGAATCTATTGTGAAGGATTAGGGGGTACGGTCGGATCCAAAATAGTGGATAGCTCGAAATTCGAATTTTTTTCTTTCAAAAATTCACCTCGACCTTTGATAAATCTGCCCCTTAAACACATCACCACAACCCAGACTTAAAGGAGAATTAAACCCCAAAAATTAATATGGCTAGAAATGTCATATTTTATATATTTAATTTATTGAACTAGCCAAAAGGTTGAGCATATTTATTGTAGTACAGATCCAGGCCTTCCAAGTTGTCACTGGAGTTTCCCATCTTGGATTGTGTTAGGAGTGTCTGTGACATGCACATGCTCAGTGGGCTCTGAGCATCTGATAAGAATTTAAGCTTAGTTATCACAAATCACAAATCATCAAGCAGAAAATGAGATTTGCTTATCATATAAGCTGATGCTACAGGGTTGACTATTAAATTCTAATGCTAATTGTGCTGAAATCTGAGCTGTCATTTATCAATATTTTTTTTACTAATCAGCTTTATATTGCGACTTTTTTATTTTTGTGTGTACAATATATTGTGAATCTGTCCCTAAACTCAGTAAGTGACAGCAGCGCAGAACATGTGCAGTGAATCAGCAGAAAAGAATATGGGGAGCTACTGGGGCATCTTTGGAGACACAAATTTGTCTTTTGAAATGGCTGTGTTTCCCTTGGACAGGTATAGAAGCTCAAATATAATGTACAACATTTCTGCAATATTTCTTTAATTAAGCTTTACTTCTTCTTTAAGAGATGGGAAATTCTTGGCAGCATGCTACGTATCTATACACTTTAATCCATTTAAGTGAAAATTAGAATACAAACTCCATTTCTAAAGCTGGCCACACAGAATTTTTTCATGCAGTGTTATGGAATTCCAGATGAACTTTATGATGTGTGGGCCCATAAAACAATCAACTGTAAAAAGAAAAGAGGGCAAACAGATTTGGTGCTGGGTCATGGTCTGGCCTGGATATACACAAGGTCCACTTCATCTGAGTGATCCAACCAATCAGGCAATGAGCTGCTTGATTGGGTTAATATCTGGAACTAATAGTCAGATATTTCTTTATGAAATAAATTGCAATTAAACTGTGGGTTGTTTTTTTTACACAATCACTAGAAAAAATTTTTTAATGAACTAATCGCAATCATATTTAATTGTGGAAAGAAAGGTGATTGCAACTTAAAACTAGGGATGCACCGAATCCAGGATTCGGTTCGGGATTTGGCCAGGATTCGGCCATTTTAAGCAGGATTCAGATTCGGCCGAATCCTTCTGCCAGGCTGAACCCTAATTTGCATATGCAAATTAGGGGCGGGGAGGGAAATCGCGTGACTTTTGTCACAAAACAATAAAGTAAAAAATTTTTCCCCTTCCCACCCGGATTCGGTTCGGTATTCGGCCGAATCTTTCAAGAAGGAGTTGGGGGTTTGGCCGAATCCAAAATGGTGGATTTGGTGCATCCCCACTTAAAACAACACTGTTCCAAAAAAGTAAGCCTGTTGAACATCAACTATTTGAATAAACATAAAATAATGGCAAATAAAAATTTAGCTTAAATGCTTCAGGTACACCATTGATTTCTATAGAAACTTTGCAGCTGAAGCTCTCCATTTGAATTTTTCCCATTAGAGAAATCAGACCTGAATATATTAGAGTTCTTGTTTTTTTGCTGACATTTTATCAAATCCTTGAAATTTAATAAATCTGACCCTACACGTAGGGGCATATTTATCAAGGGTCGAATTGAAAAAAACTTCGAAATTCTAATTCAAAAAGATCAACCGAAATTAAGTCTCGAATCGCACCAATCTAAGTAATTTGCCATCTAAAACCTGCCAAATTGCTGTTTTAGCCTATGGGGGACCTCCTAGAACCTATTTGGAGTCATTAGGTGGACTTTGAAAAATCTAAATATTTGGGGCAAATCATTTGATTCGAATTCGATCGAATGTGGTAAAACTTTGATTAGAACGATTCGAATACAGCCTATTCACCCGAAGTTAAAAACATCGATTTTTTAAATAAATCTAGATTGGTCTTTTTTTATTCGAAGTTATGAGAGTTTAAAGAAACTCCCATTACTTTTAAATTCGACCCTTGATAAATCTGCCCCTGAGGGGCTGATTTCCTAAAATTTGAATTACAATTTTTTTTCACAAATCGTAATTTTTCTCCAAAAGTTGCAGGCTTTTTAGCATTCCTCTAAAACTCTAAAAATGCCAGATTTATTAAGTGTAAAAACCACAAAAAAACTTTAAAACAAAACTGTGCCAAGTAAAAGCCCATTTTAGAAATTTTCAGGTTTTTTTGTTCCTTGTTATTGTCCAAAAACTAATTTAATTAAAATTTTAATTAAAAGGTTTTTGTATTTTTTAGTGTATTGCTCAACATTTTTTTTCCATCCGTACTTTTTATGTTCAGATCTTTTAATAATTTTATGGCAGTCTTGGTTTTAGAGAAATAGAGTTTAATAGTGGTTTCAAAAACCACTAAAATCTGACCTTTAATAGGCCTCTAAGTATATATCATTTACAATGTCAGAACGATCACCCGGACAGTTTCAATGTTTGCTCTAACAGAAAAGGGCAGGAAAAAACAGAACCAATGGAAGATTGTAACCTTTGATTTAATCATATGGCAGTTTTATTAATATTATGTTTGCGGTTGTGGCTTAACTTTGTTTAACAGCATTCCATTTTACTAAAACTAAGGGGGTTATTTATCAAAATCGGAAAATATCTAATTATTTTCTGATGTATGTGCAGACCAAATCCGCACAGGTTATTTCCCCTTATTTATCAATAAATTTTCCCGAAAATTTCCTGTGCAAGAAAAACCCAGAAAAAACTTGAATTATACAAATTTATCATATCCACCTGAAAACTCAGATTTTTTCAGATTTTTGCCCAAAAACTGCAAAATTTTCGGATTTGCATGAAACCCAGCGCAGATCGGGATATCTTCGGGACTTCTCCTATTGACTTATATACAACCTCGGCAGGTTTAAGATGCCGGATTTTTGGATTCAGACTTTTCCCATCCTCGGGGTATAATAAATCCCTGAAAAAATTTCGGGTTTTTGCCATTTGGACTTTAATGAATAACCCACAAAATCTGTGATGAGACCTCAGCATTATATTCCTGAATCTCAATGCTTCCCAAACGCCAGCTCAAGCCGACAGTTGTACTGTTGAAAATTAAATAAGTGAAACTATAATAGCCTTGTGTATCTATCCACCAAAAGCCAGAGTATCCTCAATTTTATTTTACAGAACTGATCCCGGCCATGTTCTCTAGCCCTCGATTCTCCAAGAAAGCCTTTATATTATTCCACAAATACATATTCAATTTTGGTAAAATTAAAAGAGTGCACCAAACATCTCTAAGCTCTGTCTTCAAGACTGACTGAATGTGGGATGTGCTATTACAGCCAATTACAAGCTTGCAAATGCTTTAAGGTTGCTAAGGGGTCAAATCCCCCATCATTTCTATCTGGAAGATATATATATATAAATCATGTTCTATTTTATAGGTCAGGAAGCCACATCGTGCAGGGTTAGTTTCAGGGTTAAGCAGCAAGAGCACTTGCCCAGGTTACACTCCAGTAATTTTACATCCTCTTGAGGGGATATTGGTCATATTAGTCCCAGTATACTGAGTTACTATTGTTATCTATGTTCAGTAAATAAAACAAGAATGTCTAACTTGAGGTGTTGCCTTACCCCATTTGTTACAACCTGAAAACAAAATGATAGCCCTATTCATACTGCTGGGAGCCTGCTGCACCGGGGATCGTGGGATCGAGCACAGACTCTAACACTTTCACTGCTATAACAAAACGCTTACATTACAGACCATGTCAGAAAACAAACAGCATGCAACGGAGCAGGAAAAGGATACATTTGTTTATATGGTCCATTTATTCCTGTTTACGTTTTTTCCTTTTATTTAAAGAAAATCCATCATCAGTGTATTTAGAGGGAAGTCTCTATTTTACTTGCTTATTTTATGAGGTTTTCATAAAAAAAAATACGTAGGTTCCTCTTTTTCATTTCAAACCACAGAGACAGTTTGATACTGATTTTAGATTATGGGTTTCCAGGCTTTTACCCTTCAGATATTGCAGCAGCTGCAAAGGGATGCTGGGAGCCATATTTACAAAGCTGATGAACGGCTGCAGGTTGGATACCCATTTTTTTTTTGGATCCATGCTCACCAGATCAGTGTTTCTGGGTCACATTTAGGTGGTGATGTGTTCTGAGGTCCAAACTTTGAAAATGCAACACTAAAGATGATCATCAATTGGCTGTAAGGAGCAAGTGGCAAAACAGAGCATGTGTAGCATAAATCTGTCCATAGGACAACAATGATTATTGCCACTTCACCATTCAATGACCTAAAAATGAGCTCCACTCAGGGAAAGCCATCTGTAGTGTTCCATGTAACTACAGTCTAAGCTGACACTATCCCACACGGCTGCAACAATTACTTATTTTACAAAAACCTTGAGAATGTCTCTCATACGGTGCCAGCCTTTTGACGGTTTTCCCTTCCCTTAAGGCATCTTTTAAAATAGTTTGCAGGACTCTGCTGCCCTCTTGAGTTATTTAACCATGAAATACACATTCCTAGCAGTTTGTTCAATCATACAATTCATCTTAATGCATGCATCTTAACACATGTAATAATGCAAATTATATTCAAATCTGATTTAGAAATAACAACATGAAAGATTTGTCATCTAAGAACAACATTTGCTGCATGCTGCCTTCAAGGTACTTTTGTTTCTTCTTGAACTACACTGACTGTCTAGTGTAGATGAATGGAAAGAAGAAACCACCTGATTTTATCTAATCATATTACACATTAATATATAGAAGATCAGATGTTGAAGCATCTCACAGAATGTCATGCTGTTTCGTGCAGTTGCAGGATTAGATTTTGAGGTACAGATAAGTCTATATAACTAAAGTCTCTCATGTAGTCCAAGTAAATTTAAATTGCACGGATGAATTGTCACAACACTTTCATGTAAAATTGAATGTAGCTGTAACCCCTTTTTGGCCACCCCCCTGGTGCCAAGGTTGTACATCACATAATTCTTACCAATGCAGGTCCTAACTCCTCTCTGGCAGTGCCTCCACTTAATGGGATCCGGGAATACACCTGCGTTTGGCCCATTAGGAATAACATTCAACACACACTTTGCTTTTATAAAAACATCAACTTTATATAAAGAAAGTGTAAATTAAAGGGTAAGTAAAACAGCATTTATATCATACAATAATGACCCACTCCCCTGGGAAACTGTGGCAGTCCATTTCCTGGCCCTCCGTGCCATGCAACATCCCGCACTACTCCATTGGCAGAATCAGAGTTTCAGTCCCTTATCCCCAATGAGTACAATAGGTCCCAAGTAGTACTAGCAGCCCAAATAATTCTCCCTCCGGATTTAGTATTGGCTCCCTCGTGGCAGGCATAAACAAAGCCTGTGTCACAAATGGAATATTGCTGGATCCTCTCTTTTTCTACCCTCCCCTGGCATCACTCACCCTGATTCACTCTGACAGGTAGGCTCACCCAGAGCTGGAGCAGGCATCCACAGCGATGAATCCATTCCATGAACATATGCAGCTTGTATTATCCTCCAGCCATAGCTCCCAGCACGGTCTATAGCGAGCGCATGTAAGATTTCCATTGCTGACCTACAGCTCCCAAAACTCTCCGTAGTGTGAGCACACAAACCAGCATTTCCAAGCTTGAAACCCACATGGTTGAGCTTTCAGGCATTGGAGGATCCTGTCTCAGCCTTGGCAGACCTATCGAACTCCACTTTAGCCTACATTTTGTCGGTTTAGATTCACTTTCTCCTCAGTGAAATTACAGTCAGCAGCAAGACCAAATCTCAATCATAATGGCTGTCTGAGCACATAGCTCTCCCTTTTATAGTAAAGTGGTGCAGCAGCGACACCTTGTGGTATCCTCCGGTATATGCCATGTTGCACCAGCCCAAGGGCTCAGGCCCCATTGTCCAGCACCTTTTGAAACCCCATAGCTCAGTCCAACATGTGCTCTGTAGGGAATTAACCCTATGGGTCCCTACATAGCCATCATATAAAATTTAAATACTCTCGAACATCATTCATTTATCACAGTATCTCAGGGTGTTGTAGCTACCGCTTAGCTGAACTTTAGGAAAAACAATTACAGAGACAATCAATCACAGTTTAAAGTACATCTTGCGTAACAGTGTGTAATGTCACTGCAAAATAAGCTGTCTAAAAAAGGTGGATCTGAGCTCGAAAGGTTTTAAAGCTGACCATACATGGTCTGATTTTAGCTGTTGACTTGGCTTGTCCAGATCATCTAGCCAGATATCTATTGTAAAGGTTTAAAAATCTTGGTCCATTAATGCGATCCACCCCAGTCTGCATTTCATTGTTCACATGTTGTGATGTTGTCATTCCTGACATTTCACATTCACTTGGCACATAGTTAATACTGAGCTATTAGGTCATGCCTTAAAAGATGTCAAGGAGAAGTGTTTATTAAAGCTTTATTGATCTTGCTTTTGCTGTAGCTCATAAACTTTCATTCTCTGCTTTGCCTGTCCCAATGCTTTCTCAAGAGCTTTGACAAAATCCAAGCAGATCAGATCTACTGCAATCTTGTAGGCCGACTTACTACATCATGTAGACATGACCTGTTATTTATAAAGCAACATTGATAACTATTTATAATGTCATTCTGCAAAATATATATTGAATGTAAGTCCTTAAAAAACCTTCAAATAACTTGCCAGCTGCAGATGTCAAACTTACAGAAATGTAATTGTCAGGTTCAGACTGTAATCCATTTTAAATAATTCAAATACATCAGCTTTCGTTCAATCCGTTGGCACTATTTCTGATGAAATGGAAAAAAATTAGGATGTGGTCACATATACCAAACTAAGCTCATTATATATTTAAAGGAAAATTATGCCCCCAAAATTAATACTAAAAGGGCAGCTGTTGGCCAAAAATATTACCCCCAACCAAAGGTGTGGGCTAATAGAGCTTGCACTCTGGTTGGATGTAAAAGTAGTAGTACTAGGATACATGTCAGAAGTGCATTATGCACATGCACTATGCACAAATGGTCACTTGCACCAGGAACATTCACATAATGTGCTTCTGATGTCACACCTATGTGCATAATAAGCAAGTTGTGGCATTCAATTATTATGTGGATGCGTGTGCCCTAACATGGCGGCTCGTACTACTGTTACCCCCCCCCCAACAGGAGTGCAGTCATGCCCGGATTTGTGGAAAGGCCACAAAGGCCCGGGACAATAGTTTTTAAAATTTCCTGTGCACCAATCCCTAGTACTCCGGACCAGATGCTGAAAATTTGCAAATGTGCATAAAGGAAGAAGAGGGGATGGGGCGATGAATATCTATGGGCCTAGAGGCGCCTGATATGTAAATCCGGCCCTGAGTGCAGTCTCTATTAGCCCGCATATTTAATTGGGGAAAATGTTTTTTGCCAGCAGATGCCCTTTGATTATCAGATTATATTATATTTAGTGACAAATTAAAGAATCTTACCAAACTGGGATTTATTTAAGTAAATATTGCCCTTTTTACATCTTTTACCCTGATATTTTTTGTACTGCCTCAGAGATCACCTGACCAGAAAGACTGTAGCTCTATCTGTAACAGAAAGAAGTGTGGAAGCAAAAGACAGAACTGTCTGTTAATTAGTTCATGTGATTTAACATGTATGGTTTGTTTGTGTGCACTGTGGATTGTTGGATCCTAAGGAACAGACATTATTTTTTAAAATGTAAATTTTCTATTTAGGATTACCCAATAGCACATACTGCTTAAATGGTTTATTAAAACGGTTTATTTACACTAGTGATGTGCGGGCCGGCACGAAACCCCCAGACTCGCAGGCTTCCGACAGGCCCGCATATTACTAGTGTAAATAAACCATTTTAATGGAAAGGCTCAGTCCAACAAAAGCTCAATCCGACATCATGGGCCTGTCCCCCTGCCTGTTTTCCCCGAACTGAAAAGGTGGCAACTCTAATATGAACTGTTTTATGCAATATATTTTTATACAGACTTACATTGTTTGGGGGTATAGTTTTCCTTTAAGGGTGTATAGGGAGGTAGTGCAGAATTGCACTTACTCCTCTGCAGCAGTTCCCTGTAATGGAGCAGGCACAGAGCCTGTGTCTCTGGGCTGTAAGCCATTGTCTAGCAACCAGTGATCACACAGTGATCTTAGGGCTGCAGGAAATGCCACAGCAGCTCAGAAGTGGCAGGCAGGAAGAAGAAGTAGCAGAGCCTTGCAGAGAGACCCACACAGTGGACGGAGAAAGAGCAACTGCCGGTGGGCACAGAGAGCTGAAAGGCCCCACTAAAAGCTGTCATTTGGATCAGCCCTTTATCCTGGCTACAAAATTACTAAAGGATAATGGCATTTCCTCTTCCATTAGCAGTGGAGAGAATTCAGTGGAGAGAATTCCACATCTTCGTGGCTCTAATTGGAATGGGTGCCCATGCATCAGAAAGACTTACTGCTAAATAAAGCATAAGAGAGATTATTTTATGATCCCTTATATATTTATACATAGTTATCATATCACTCCTCAAGCGCCTCTTCTCCAGCGTGAACATCCCCAACTTGGCCATTATTTCCTCATAGCTAAGATTTTCCATACTTTCTACTAGCTCAGTTGCTTTTCTCTGGACCCTCTCAAATTCAATAATGTCTCGTTTGAGCACTGGAGACCAAAACTATACGGCAACAGTGGAAGAATGACCCCTTCCTCCCTCAAATCTATACTACTTTTAATACAGCTCAAGACCTTATTTGCCCTTGATGCTGCTGACTGGCACTGCTTGCTACAGCCACGTGTATTATATACAAGGACTCCAAGGTCCTTTTCCATTATGGATTTGCCTAGTGCAGTCCCATTAAGGGTATAAGTGGCTTGGATATTTTTACATCCCAGGTGCATGACTTTACATGTATCAGCATTGAATCTCATTTGCCAATCTAGGGTTGCCACCTAGCCGGTATTTTATTGGTCTGGCAGGTAAAAATGATGGCTGATCCCAATGTTATTAATAGGGAAAAAAGATAAATATATAGGAAGGCCGGTATTTTTTTCCAGAAAAGGTGACAACCCTAGGTACAAGGATGGAATTAATTGGGCTGCACAGTTGTGTGCCATCTGCTGATACATTACTAACAATACCCTCCCCTAAATCATTAATGAAAAAGTTAAATAAAATAACCTCCGGAAGAAACTCCAAGTAGAGAATGTACCATTAACAACCACAGTCTGTATCCAGGTGCAAACCTCTTCATTAAGCCCAACAAAACATGATATATATTAAATGATATCATAGTAGTTCAACATCATGGGTATGACTCGCAGCACCACCAGGCGTCTGATCTCCTGCATAACAGGATCTCTCAGTGTTCCCCCGTATGGATATTATACTCTGTCCACTGCAGTACATTATAGAAGGTTTCAGCTGGAAAACTATAGCACAAAATAATCTGCTCAGTTTTTTGGATCATAAAATTAAGGGCTATTCTGGGCCATTGGTGGTCACGTGACTCGGTTTCTAAGGCTACAGAATGCTGAAGTTCCGTGCCAGCTTTCCGTGTTTTCCAAGCCTCTCTTTGGTGCCAGCCACTAATACAACACCTGTGTAGTTTCTGACCTGCGTTGCACTTTCCGTAAAAAAACCTAACCTAATCATACCCTATCCCCCACTGTCTCCACAGTAAACATCTCTCACCGGATCTCGTCCTATAAAACTGCACGCTATTCCTATTGGTTCGTATTCGTGAAGTCTGACCGCAAACACGGCGCCCATTGGTTGCTGTGAGTTTAGTTGGCAGCGCAGCCCACCAATCGCCTGAGCCGGTATGTGGTATCTGTAACTGCTGTGAACACAGCTCCAGTGTGGGCTCAGCTGGCAAGTTTCAGTCATGGCGGTCACCAAGCAGCTTTGGATCCGAATCATTTACGCGGCCGTGGGCACCTTGTTTGGCCTATCAGCCTTCCTGGTATGGAATGTGGCCTTCGTGCAGCCTTGGACTGCAGCCATGGGAGGGTTATCAGGTAAGGGGCCCGAAGTAGTGATGTCATGTATCTTGTGTCATGTGATATTTGGGGTTTTACGTTTTGGTTTACCTGTGTCAAAAAAGAAAGGGCCGTTGTGTTGCCGTAGTGGCTGCAAGGGGTGCTGGTATTTATAGTCCCACAAAAGCCTTGGGGCTTGTTATATGTGCAATAATATAGGGGTTTTGTTTCAGAAATACAGGGATAGGATCTATTATCTGGAAACCCGTTATGAGAAAGCTCAAAAACACTGATATTTCTCACCATGTTACCTATAAGCAGACATTCTGTTAATCATTTCCTTTTTCTCTGTAATATTGAATAATAAATGTGCCTTGCCCTTTAAATCTATTTTGGTAGCAAAATATCCCATAGGGTTTAATGTTTAAAGGGGACCCGTCACACAAGCAAATGATTCCAAATCCTATTTTATCCAGCGCCGGATTTCAATGTCGGGCGCCCCTAGGCCGCGCGGTCCTAGCACCCACCTCACCTTCCCAGCACGCGGGCGAAAAAACGCCGGCGCAGCTGCTGTAATTGCATGGGGACGCACACGTCCCCATAATGCGCCTGGTCGGCATGCTGCCCCTATTTTTTGCCGCCCTAGGCCCGGGCCTATGCGGCCTTGCCGCAAATCCGGGCCTGATTTTATCACATTAGTCAAGCAAAATGAACTTTAATTACACTATATAAATTATTTGAATCTTGTTTCCTTCAGTCTGGGAATACAAAATTATAACAAGCAGGCAGCAGACATTTTTTATTCAAACCTTGCATCATCTCAGAATCTTGTTTGTGCACCAGAATGGGGAACCTGATGTCCATCCCCATGCCCTGGCTACACAATTAAATGGTTAAGAGAACAGGGGAATATGGGAAGAGCAGTGACATCTAAGAAGTGCTGAATGGAAAGTGAAAGTAATTGCTTGCCCCGCCTCTATGCCTACGTCATAGAGGAGGCACAGCCAATATTTGATTGACAGCTGAGATTTTTAAATGATTTTACAACAGCTATGAATGCTTAAATTAAAAAAATATTTTTTGGATTTCATGTTTTAATTTAAAAAGGACTTTTATTATACAAATTTTTATGTCTGGGTGACAGGTCCACTTTAAATGTTTTTCAGCCTTTAAAGTTTGGTGATCCAAATTATGGAAATCCACATAACTGTTCTTTTTAGGAACCGTATACTATAGAGCATAACCCCTTTTTTTCCTGGGTAAATAGTTCTTTGCAGTTGGTCTTTTTTAACCAATAACATTTTCATGGACAATCCCAGGGAAGTCAAAACAGTTAGCAACCTACAGTTATGTAGGACATATGTCTTCATGGACATTCTGTACTTAATCACTGCAAATTTGTTGGATGCTGCTTCATTTAATCATTTTGTCAGGTGGGATTAGTGGCCACAGGTGGGCTTTTTTTGTCATACCACAATGAATGTGTGAAATTGGAGGAGCCATATGTCTGATTAATGCAGCAATATCTGAGATGTTGGGATGGATATCAGGGGCCAAGGCACTGTGGCCAGTTCTAAGCAACTGTTGTATTCATGTTTTATTAAATTGTCGTTGATAACTGTCAGATGGGATATGAAATAATTTAAAACTCATACTTGCAAGGAATCAATGGGAAATTGAGTCAAGATGACAGCACAGTGCTCCCAAAGAAAGTCTCCCGGTTCTGTAAAAAGTAAGCAGTTCAGTCTCTGTGGGATAAGGGCACTCCAGCACATTAGAATTTTCTTTGTCCTTTGAGAACCATTTCCCATTCTCTTTAAGTTTTCAAGTAAGCATGAAAACATGCAGGTGAGGTTGACTTTTCTGAACTCATAGTTTAGTACAGTAATGTCCTTGAAGTGGAGCACACTGTATATTGTCCCACACTTGATCTAAAGGTGCTTTATAGCCCCATTGTTAAACTTGAGTTCAATGAATAGGGCTTCTGATGAACATACTTTTTTGGCTATTTTTTTTTTTTATTACAAAAAATATGTTGAAACCATGACAAACCAAGAAACTGAAGCTACTCCATGATTGGTCCTTGCTTGGCAGAGCTTTAAATTAAGTAGAAGTCCATTATGCAGAGGGATTATCTGTGGTGTTAAAGGACATGTTAACCCACAAAAACTTTTTTTTGCATAATAAAAGAAAACTCATTATATGCAACTTTTCTGCTTTTCCAACTATTGACTTGACTTGAGGCAGCTGGGAAATTGACAATATGTCTAGCCCCATGTCAGATTTCAAAATTGAATATAAAAAAAATCAGTTTGCTCTTTTGGGAAATGGATTTCAGTGCAGAATTCTGCTGTAGCAGCACTATTAACCGATTCATTTTGAAAACTTTTTTTTTTCCCATGACAGTATCCCTTTAATAATAAATTAACAACTTTAACATGGCTAGTGTTAAATAAGACATCAAAAAATACCCAAAGGTATTTCAAGTGTAAATCCAGTTATAGTGTATGACTGCGCATGCTGTCCGTTGTGGGAACATTCCTGCACAATTAGTGGCTAGACGTGAGTTTATGTTGGTTTTTTTTTTTTTGGAGATTTTGAACAGAAAGATTAGTCAAGCAGAATGTATATGAATGAGAAGCATGGGAGCAGGGCCAGAGCTGTTTCATAACTAACAATAAAATAGGATATTGGCAAACAGGAGATGCAATTGCAGATTGAAGCCCTTGTATTGTGTGGAAAAACACTGTTCTTGCGCTCAGCTAAGTTTACTTTCCATCATGGGTAGAATTATAACAAGACACGTGAGGTTTGTTTATACAGAAGGCAGCATGTAAAAGTGCTCCGTGCGTTTAATGTTTTCCCATATTTTGTAGGTTGGTGAGGGTGTTCTACTACATGAACTGCTGCATAGTCTCATGACCCCTGGCTCACTTGGCTGCTCCCCACTCTTTGCATTCTCCATTGTCACAGGGCTGTCAAGTTCCTATTTTAATGTATTTTACCTTTGTATTTGTTCAATAGAAATATTAAGAGATACATATTCAATTATTACTTACAGTTTTAGGCCCCTCGTACACAAGCAAACACATGGGCAAACAAAAGCATACTTCCCAACATTTTGGAAGTAAAAAGAGGGACAAAAATGTTTTTCCCGCACGTAGCGCAGCAATTTTTTGACCACACCCCTTTCCGTGGCCACCCCCCCTAATTACCATGTTTGTTTTACAAAATTTGGCAGGTTATGAAAGTTTGAAAATATTTCTCCTCATCTAAACTGTGTTTTTGTGTCTCAAAATTGTTACAAAGTATCTTATTTGCACCTGTTAGCTGTTCTGGGCTCTCTGCTAAAAGCCAATTAAGTGAGAAACTTTGTTTCTTTTTCTGGCTGTTAGGTGCATAGAAAAGAGGGACTTTCCAGTACAAATGAGGGACTGCTGGTTGAGCTGTCAAAAGAGGGACTGTCCCTCCGAAAAAGGGACAGTTGGGAGGTATGCAAAATGCCCGTCACCACAACTTATACTACTGAATGGCAAAAGCTTATTTACCAAAATCTGAAAATTATTTTCTGAAATACCCTCTGAACAAATCTGCACAGGTTATTTCCCCTTACAGTAGAACCCCCATTTAACATTTTTCAGGGGACCAGGAAAAAATTATGTAAAATCCGGGAAAATGTAAAATCAGGGAAATGTGTTAAAGTAACTTTTTCTTCAAGTACTGAAAGGATATAAGTACAGGAGTCCGTTTTACTTTGAGATACAATATCTACTGGGTTAATAACAAGGGTTAACCATTGCAGCATTAATGTTACACTATGGGGGGCATGTGCAAGGTCTCTCTGTCAGTCACATACACAACCAAAGTGATTGGTGCAGGACTGTATAAGGGACAGACTAATTGTAATTGACTATTTACAGGCAGAACCATTGCAAAATATATATCTAGTTAGTATTTTAAACCTCTTTATTTCACAAATTATAACATTCATAGAGGGGAAAAAAAGCAGTTTTTGGTATCAGGACAGAATTCCAATGTAAAATCCGGCAAAACATTACTTAAAATCAGGGAAATGCACCCGTTGAAATGCATTATAAATTGGTGGGACCACAATAAAAAAATATAAAATGCAGGAAAACTTAAAATTGAGGTTTCACTGTATTTATCAATACATTTTCACGAAAAATTCCATTGTGGGAAAAAACTTGTGAAAATCATGCTTGTTATTTATTTGTACAGGTATGGGATATGTTATCCGAAAACCCTGTTATCCAGAAAGTTCCGAATTACGGAGAGGGCGTTTCCCACAGACTCCATTATAATCAAATAATCCCAATTTTAAAAGTTATTTCCTTTTTCCCTATAATGATAAAACAGTACATTGTACTTGATCCAAACCAAGATATAATTAATGCTTATTGGAGACAAAACCACCCTATTGGCTTTATTTAGTTTTTACATGATTTTCTAGCACACTTAGTATTAAGATACAAATTACAGAAAGATCCGTTATCCGGAAAATCCCAGTTGCTGAGCATTCTGGTTAACAGGTCCCATACCTGTATAAGGGGTGACAGCAGAGAGGGGTGTGTTGCCCATTACTGTTCTTCCCTGAGAAAAGCAACAGATAAAATGCTCCATGCTTCAGAGGCCAGAGGAAAAGGAATTAAAAAAAAAAAAAGGGGAAAAAAATGAAGCCCGACTGAAAAGACAAGAAAACCCACATTCACCAGGTGAATTACTGTTTTTTCCAGTCCATTGCACCAGTCTGGGGAAAAAGTAATTCTGTGCAGCTGTGTTCACTTTCCCAGTTGCCCTATGGCAGACTCGCACATGCAATAGAGTAACACCTGGGAAAGTTAAGGAGGCATCTCTGCATTAGCGATTTTTTTTTTCTTTCTGTGTCTTTAGAGATGAATTTTTTTTTTACCAAATGGTAAAAGGCTCATTTATGAGCAGTCATTTTATTAAAAACTCCCTGGTAATTTAAATTTAAAATGCATCAGTTAATAGTGCTGCTCCAGCAGAATGCTGCATTGAAATCCGTTTCTCAAAAAGAGCAAACAGGTTTTTTATATATCTAATTTTGAAATCTGACATGGGACTAGACTTAGTGTCAGTTTCCCAGCTGCCCCCAGTCAAGTTACTTGTGCTCTGATAAACACTGATAAACTCTGATAATCTGATAATCTGTACTGCAAGTTGAAGTGATATCAACCCCTCCCTTTGTAGTTTTAGAGAGCCTTTGTTTTTAGATGGGGTCAGTGACCCCCATTTGAAAGCTGAAAAGAGTCAGAAGAAGAAGGCAAAGAATTTAAAATTAATGGAAAAGAAAAAATGATGACCAATTGAAAAGATGCTTAGAATTAGTCATTTTATAACATAGTACAATTAGCTTAAAGGTGAACCACCCCTTTAAGGCCTTACGGTGCTACAGTGGTATAAGGTTAAGGTTGGGTTAAAGACTGTCTCAGGCTGTTTTATTTCTCTAATAAAGACCAGTTTATTGAGATCCTGCTGTGATACATATGAATCTGCTCAGCAATATATCCAGAAACAATAATTGGTTGTGGGGAAACGGTCTGTAATATGTATCAGTAATTTAGGTACACAATAATACACTGCATGGGGTGTAATAATGTGTTCTATTTCTAGTTGCATATCCTAACCAACAAGTAGCATTTCTGTTAGAAAGCAAAAAACCTGATTGGTTGCTATGGGTTACTAGACATGGTGCATGGTAATTTCCTTAACCCCTAAAGAGTTGCCCTCGATCACATAAATAAAAAAGGTGGTGGTTGCCCCTTACATGACATTTTCCATCCATGTCAAGTGAATGGGCTCCAGTATATTGTGCTTATTAATAGTTTTTTGGTTTGCTTACATTTCGGCTGGCCAATTGCTTGAAGGCAAATAACTCACGGGCTACAAAACACATGATACATGTTCCCTCTCTCTACAAACTAAAAGTGGTTTAAATAATAGGTATTACATTACTGGTTTAGAAGTTCTTAATATATTGTTAGCTTTGTCACATGTTGCAGCACTGTTACTCTCCAGTCTTGCGTGCATGTATAGCCTTTCTATTGATCAGAACAACCCCACAGACTATATGAACCGTATTACTTTTAAACAGGAACAGATTCTGTTCAGCAAGGACAAAGATAAGAAATGTATCAACTAAATGTATCAATTTAGAACAGTTTACAGGGTCGGCGACCCCCCCTCCCAGAGCTGCTTTAAAAAGTAAAAAAAATACACTTTACACTTCAATATTAGAAAAACAGTGACACATAGAAAATAGAAAATAATTGGGAAAAAGTCACTATTTCTGGTGATCTATCTGAAAACAACTAGTTGTTGGATGGTGAACAACCCCTTTAATGATTACACATGTATCTTTCTAAAATAAGAGCTTTTGTTTTAATTATGTCGTCATATAAAAAAACATTTTGATTGCGAAGCGATGTACTTTACATTTGTTTCCCATCATGTTCCTTGCCACTATTTAAAGTGAAACTTACATTCAGGGCGGCTGGAGTTGGTACATAAATCCTTCAACTACGACTCCTCTTTTTAAAGGAACAGTAACACCAAAAACTGTATCAAATTAATTAAAATATAATGTAGTGTTGCCCTGCACTGGTAGAAGCTGTGTATTTGCTTCAGAAAGACAACTATCGTTTATATAGAAAAGCTGCTGTGTAGCCATGGGGCAGCCATTCAAACTGGGGGAAAAAAGGAGAAAGGCACAGGTTACATAGTAGATAACCGATAAAACACCATTGTATTGGACAGGGCTTATCTTTTCTGTGCTATGTAACCTGTGCCATTTTCCTTTTTACCCAGGCACACAGCTTTTACCAGTGCATGCTAACAGTATATTATGGGGCTTTTTTATGAAAATCCATATTTTTCTGATTATTAAAATAAAAGAAGTCTGACCAAACTAGAATCCATGATTTGACCTTATTTATTATTTCTAAAACTCAATTTAATCGGTCTGGGTAAAAACTCGATAAAATTGATCGAAAATCTGAATTCTACTTTGTATTCTCAGGTTTTTTATACCGAATTTCTTACCTGAAAAGGTTGGATTTTCGGGCTAAGTCCAGCGCAGACCACAGAAACTTCCAAATAGGATAGGGACCTCTGCCATTGACTTATATACAACTGCAGCAGGTCTGAGGTAGCAGATTTTCAGATTCTGACTTTTTTTGCTTCATCGGACTTTAATAAATCTCGAACAGTTCAAGTTTTTATAAAAATCCGGAAAAAACGGGTTTTCCACCAAAAGGCCAGTCCGACGTTTAGTAAATAACCCCATTTTACTTTAAAAAGCTTTATTCATTTTTCGGTGTTACTGTTCCTAATGTATTTTTTCCATGTTGAATGGAAGAAGTTAAGCACACAACATACAGGGCATCTTTACACTGTGAAATTCTAAAACAATATCACAGTTAAACTACATAAACCAAAAAGAGAATATTCCTGTGTCAGCGTGGAATATTCACATACCGTATATACTCGAGTATAAGCCGAGTTTTTCAGCCACCAAAATATGCTGAAAAACTCTACCTCGGCTTATACTCGGGTCAAGAGCAAAAACGGTCGCCGGCGTCCAAGAATATTCACCGGCGTCCAAGAATAGTCTCCAAGAATATTCGCCGGCATCCAAGAATGGTAGCAAAACGAGACGCCGGCACCTCCAATGGGAGCAGAAACCCTCCATTTTTTGATTGAAACTTACCAGAAGCTGCTGCATTTCTCACCCTCGGCTTATACTCGAGTCAATAAGCTTTCCCAGTTTTTGGAGGTAAAATTAGGTACCTCGGCTTATACTCGGGACGGCTTATACTCGAGTATATACGTAATTGAATAATTGAATTACTATCATTGATCGAGACAGCTCCCTCTGATTTCTATTGAACCTCGTCAACTTTGGCAACCTGACTAATGAAGGTTCCAGAGAATATTTTCCACAGTTTTTTGTTTCTCAAATTATGAAAAAAAACTCACTCATATTCTGTTAAAGGGGTTGTTCACCTTTTGAGATAACTTTTAGAATCATGTAGAGAGTGATATTTTGAGACAATTTGCAATTGGTTTTCGATTTTTATTATTTGTGTTTTTTGAGTTATTTAGCTTTTTATTCAGCAGCTCTTCAATTTACATTTTAGGCAATCTGGAAACTAGGGTCCAAATTACCCTAGCAACCATGCATTGATTTGTAATACATTTGTAGCCTTACAGAGCATTTGTTTTTTAGAAGGGAGTCAGTGACGCCTATTTGAAAGCTGCAAAGAGTCAGAAGAAAAAGGCAAATAACTATAAAAAATAACACAGAAACTTCCCCTTAAACCCCACCCCTCCCTGTTTTCTTTATTTTTCCTTTTTCCCCTGTATAAATACTAGTTTTATGGTAAAAACAAAACGTATACACTACAGAACAAAAATACTGCGAATGTATGTTAGAATTGTTCTTTATTTAATGTATTGACAAGAAAAGAAAAATACATATTGTTAAGCATCTGTAACATTTTCAATAAATATAAAGTTAAAAAAAAAAACTATAAAAAATAATGAAAACCGATTGAAAAGTTGCTTAGAATTGGCCGTTCTATAATGTAATACAAGTTATTTTAAAGGTGAACCACCCCTTTAAATAGGCCCCTTAGTGTTCTTTTGTTCTTATACTCTATCAAGGAACCTTGTTATCGTTATCTTCTAACATCAGGCAAATATGTATGAAATACAGCACTCCTTGTTTTCTGAAGATGGTTTTGCATGTTCTATTACGCAAACATCTTGTATCTGAGCGTTCCATCCTGTAGTAGTATGAATTGCATAAGATGCTGTTTTGTAAATTTGTGCTGTGTTGCCCAATATTCCTTGCTCCCATTCCTATCCTAATGACGGCATTCCTGTGATTTGGAGGGAGAGGGGATTCTCATAAGCAGAACTTTGTTCTTCCAGAAAGCCTTGGGCTCTGACCCTATTCCTGTAATAGCTGTGTAAGAAAAATCTGTAATTGCCATTTGTCTCATGGGCATTTTCAAAAGTATTGCTCAAACTGAAAATGTTTCACAAAAATGTGGGTAAATCAGTCCAGCAGCTCTGCCAGTTTCTCCTTCAGTGTATAATTGCTTAGATCACACTGCCTTGATATATAAAAACATGCTTTTTTTTTTGGCCTGAGGTAATGATTTAGCAATTACAATAAAAGAGTGTCTAATTCTGTTCCCCCGTTAAAGGTACAGTATACCCCTTTAGTTCAATATGAGTGCAATGAATAGGGCTTGTGCTAAACTTGCTGTTTAAATCACAAAAAAAGCTATGGGTTTTGTTAGTTCTTAAGCTAAATGGGGAAACTGAAGCTACTCCATGGTTGGTCCTTGCATGAAGATAAAATAGATTCCCAGAGCACAGATGACCCCTCCTGCATAATTCCCTGCCATGCCATGACCATTTATGGAGTAATTTGAGTTTTTATTCATTGGGCACAAATTGATGCTTGATATAATCTACAGATGTATTATGTTATGTCATAAAATAAAAGTTTTCCCAGGTACAGTAACAAAAGCAACCAATCCACAGGTAAACATCTTATCAGTTATTTATTGTTGTTAGTCTCGCCCCCTACAATTACTGTACCATTGCCATTGATGCAGATGACTACCACTGCCCTCTATTGAGGTGGCTAGTTGCCAGTGTTACCTCCTCATCTTTCCATTCTGCCTTTGGCCTTATTCACACTGAAACCTTCCATGTGATTCAGTTGGCTCGACTCCAGCAGCTTAAAGTAATTGTTCAGTTTAAAAAAATAAGAACTGGGTAAATAGGCTGTGCAAAATAAAAAAATGTTTCTAATATAATTAGTTAGCCAAAAATGTAATTTATTAAGGCTGGATGTCTAACATAATAGCCAGAACACTATTTCCTGCTTTGCAGCTCTATAACTCTGAGTTAATCAGCGGCTTTAAAGGGGGGGGGGGGCACATGGGACAGTGAGTTTGCAATTGATCCTTACCATTCAGCTCAGATTCAAAAGCAACAGTTATGTCCCATGTGCCCCCCCTCAAGTCACTGATTGGTTACTGCCTGGTAACCAATCAGTGGAAACCAAGAGAGCTGCAAAGCAGGAAGTAGTGTTCTGTTATGTTAGACATCCAGTCACTCCAGCCTTTATACATTACATTTTTGCCTAACTAACTATATTAGAAACATTTTTTTATTTTGCATAACCTATCTATCTACCCAGTTTTCTTTTTTTACACTGAACTGTTCCTTTGAAGGACAAGGCAACTTTGATGTCATGCTCCATGAAAGGCCATTAATAGTAACACCGCTTTCCTTGCATTAGTACACTAGCCTGCTTGCAGTGCCCTGATTTGGAATACTGGAGCCTCAAATAAAATGGAGCATAGTTATGAAGGTGTAACATAATGGTTAATCAACGTAAAGCTACATCTAGTACACCATTTATGTAATGGGGGCGGGGGGAGATTCACAGTGTAAATTGCACTGCCCTCCGATAACAGAATATTATAATATAGTAAATCAGAGTCCGTTTCCCCCTCCAGTTTTTCAAATGCAAATGTGTTCTGTTCATATTTTATAGGATTTCCAAATCCTGAGGAAGTTGAGGCACGTGCCAGAGTAGGACTGTCAGCAATAACAGGGTCTGAGAGTGACTTGGCACTTTTAGGGGCAGATTTATTTTTTTGAGATTAGAACTCGCCACAGAAAAACTTGCTCACTTTCTTAGATTTTTAGAACCGTGTTTATCAATGAAGTTCACTATTTGATAAATATGTTTTTAAAAAAAATCCCATAGGAATTAGTGATGTGCGGGCCGACCCGATACCCGTGGGACCCGTGGGTTTACCTGTGGGTCGGACAGGTTCGGGGCAACCTCGCATTGCTCCTCGCTTGGCAGGTGTGGGTTGAGCTCTTCTCCTGCTCTCCTCGCCCTGACCCGCACAAATAGGAATGAATAGATAAACAGATCTCACATTTTTGGTTAATCTGCCCCTGAGTGTTGCTGTGAAAGCACTGGCTCAGATTTAGCTGACTTTATGCTCCGCTCCTTGGTTTAGAATAGACACTGCAGAGGGGGCTTTGTCCAGAACATACAGGTCGTCGTAGAGAAATGTAGCCCAAACTGTATTTCTATCATTGTCCAGAACAAAGCAGGGGACCTGTCTGGATAAAATAGGTGGAGCCACAATTACCTACAAACTTTTCTTTTTAGTGAAATGGTAAGTAGGTAAAGTAAAGCGGCCACCCATTGTCTCCTATTTTATTCCTGGATAAACTGACTGCTAATCGTTTTCTGCACATTCTGCTCTTATATCCAGGTTTGTTTTATTACTCCTATTGATGCCCATTTGGTCTATTGACATTCTCTGATTTCCCCCTAAATGCATTAGCATTCAAAATGTATACTACTTCTGTTTTGTTGCAGTTTCGTACATGTTACTAAATGAATGAACACTTTATTATTTATGTATGCTTGTATTTTACAGAAATACATCTGGGGAAATAGAACATGTGGTCACCAGTTTTTGATGTGTCACGGTGTCCCTTTTTGCAGTGCCAGGTTCATATTTGTCACGTGTCTTGGTTTTTGTATGACTTTGCAACATGACACTGCACTTTTTGCAACTGGCAAACTTAAAGGACCAGTCACAATTTTTGTGTTTATTCACGTGATTGGGAGGAACCATACCTGCGCTGACTGTGGAAAGAATTGAATGGTATATGGAGTTGCCAAATAGCTAGCAAATCAGCATAGCAAATGAGTACAGTAGAACCCCCATTTTACGTTTTTCAGGGGACCAGGAAAAAATGATGTAAAATATGGGAAATGTGTGCTTGAGTCTGGCAGCTCAGTAATTCAGGCGCACTCTAAACTGTTACAATTTTGCAACATTTAGTTGATACATTTCTCTGCAGCATCTCTGGAGTATTAGAATTGATACAATAGTTGCTAACAGCTGCCTGTAATGAAACTCAGCAGGGGCAAAGATAAGAAATGTAGCAACTAAATGTATCAATTTAGAACAGTTTGCAGGGTCAGCGACCCCCCCCCTCCCAGAGCTGCTGTAGAAGGTGAAAAATTACTAGGGATGCACCGAATCCACTTTTTTGGATTCGGCCGAATACCGAACCGAATCCGAACCCTAATTTGCATATGTGGGAAGGGGAAAACATTTTTTACTTCCTTATTTTCTGACAAAAAGTCAATTTCCCTCCCGCCCCTAATTTGCATATGCAAATTAGGATTCGGATTTGGTTCGGCCAAGCAGAAGGATTCGGCCGAATCCGAATCCTGCTGGAAAAGGCCGAATCCCGAACCAAATCCTGGATTCGGTGCATCCCTAAAAATTACACTTTACACTTCAATATGAGAAAAACGGCAACACAAAGAAAATAGAAAGTAATTGGGAAAAAGTCATTATTTCTGGTGAACTGCCTGAAGGTTGTTTGAAGGTGAACAACCCCTTTAATAAGAAAGGGTTAAAGAGGTGGTTTACCTTTGAGTTAACTTTTAATATGTTATAGAATGGTAAATTCTATGCAACCTTTATAGTTTTTGAATTAATTGCCTTTTTCTTCCGACTCTCTCCAGCTTTCAAATGGGGGTCACTGACCCCATTTAAACAACAAATGTTTTGAAAGGCTACAGATATATTGTTACTGCTACTTTTTATTACTATTCTTTCTATTCAGGCCTCTCCTATTCATATTCCAGCCTCTCATGTAGATAATGCATGGTTGTTAGGATCATTTGGATCCTAGCAACAAGATATCTGATATTGCAAACTGGAGAGCTGCTGAATAAAAAAGCTAAATAACTCAAAAGCCACAAATAATAAAAAATGAAAACCAATCAGAATATCACTCTCTACATAATACTAAAAGTTAATTTAAAGGTGAACAACCCCTTTAAGCATTGCAGCGTTAATATTATACTATAGGGGGCATTTGCAAGGTCTCTATGTCAGTCACTTAAGGCTGAGTCGGCAGATTGACCCGTGTGGGGGACCATCCAACGTGCTTCCCCGATCGATATCGGGCCAAGATCTCGATCAGGCAGGTAAAATTAACCCCGTCAGATCGCACCCGCATCTATGCATTTATGTGGTCCCACGATCCGACCACCCGTATCGCATCCATTATGGGCCCACCGATCGGATCAGCCCAATATCGCTCACTTCAATGTGGGCATATCGGGGAGAGATCTGCTCTTTTGGTGTTGCCAAAAGAGCGGATCTCTATGTCTGTGGCCATCTATACACAACCTAAAGCAATAAGTGATTGGTGCAGGACTGTATAAGGGGCAGACTTATTGGATTTGACCATTTACAGGTAGAACCACGGCAAGATATACATCTGGTTCGTATTTTAAACCTCTTTATTTCACAAATAATAACATTCATAGAGGAAAAAAGGTTTTTGGGAACATCAGGACAAAATTTTTATGTAAAATCCGGAAAAACATTACTTAAAGTCAGGGGAATGCACCCATTGAAATGCATTATAAATTGGAGGGACCATAAAAAAAAAAATGTAAAATGCGGGAAAACTTAAAATCGAGGTTTCACTGTATAGCATTTTCTGACCTTTTGTCTGTGCCTGGTATTGTGTTTTGCAGGGGTTCTAGCACTTTGGGCGCTCATCACACACATCATGTACGTGCAAGACTTCTGGAGGACATGGCTAAAAGGACTGCGCTTCTTCCTTTGTATAGGCGTGCTTTTCTTTGTACTAGCGCTGGTGGCCTTCATTACATTCCTTGCAGTAGCCATATCTGAAAAGCAATGTAAGTGTCAGTGTGAAATGTGAAATCATGCACAATCAATGTACACGTTAGACAATAGACTCCATATAATTCATTTGTGCATTCTGTAGTGATGGGGATATGATTCATACATTCAGAGTTTAGTCTATTGGTTCTGATGTGATTGCAGGGATGCCCTGTAGCGTTTAGTTCTACCCCTGAGGCAGAAACTCAAACAAAATCTGGCCTCTCCAAATTAACAGACACTCCGGTCTTTTTATGAATTGGTGCACAGCATTTTGGGGATTACACCTCAGTGGTAGGACTGATAGCTATGGCTGCCCTTTAGAGCAATGGCACACTGGATGTTAGCTCATCCCACCACCAGTAATTTGATTTACAATGGTTAACAAAATTTCCTGTGTACTTTTTCCCTGAATGAAAGGGAAAGGCAAAAGCATCTTTTATTTAATTGATCTTGCTGGGAGGTATGGCCTACAGAAGGAGTTCAATGTATTCAGCAATGTGTGAGAAAGTGCAGGTATATTAAAGAAATAGTAACATCAAAAAATGAAAGTGTTGATGAAAGTAATGAAAACATATTATACTGTTGTGCTGTGCTGATTAATAATACAACTGGTGTGTTTATTTCAGAAACTCTTCTATAGTTTTATATGAACAAGTTGTTGTGTAGCCATGGGGGCAGCCATTCAAAGCTGAAAAATGAGAGAAGGCACAGGAGAAAACAGATACGCTCTGTAGTATACAATGGAATTTTGCAGAACTTAACTGTTATCTACTTGAATTGCTGTCCCCATGGCTACACAGCAGCTTGTTTAAATAAACTATAGTTGTGTTTCTGAAGCAAATACACCAGTGCAGGGCACCAGAATATTATATTGTTTTTCCATTAAAGGGGTTGTTCACCTTTGAGAAAAAATTTTAGTACGATGTAGAACAGGGATCCCCAACCTTTTGAACCCATGAGCAGCATTCAGAAGTAAAGGTAGTTGGGGAGCAACCCTAGCATGAAAAATGTTCTTGGGGTGCCAAATAAGTGCTGTGATTGGCCATTCGGTAGCCTCTATGGGTGGATTGTCAAACTACTGTTTGACAGTATACCTGTTTTTTATAAAACCAAAACTTGCCCCCAAGCCAGGAATTCAAAAATAAGCACCTGCTTTGAGGCCACTGAGAGCAACATGTTGCTCACAAGCTATTGGTTGGGGATCACTGATGTAGAGAGGGATATTCTGAGACAATTTGCAATTTGTTTCAATCATTTTTTATTATTCAAGGTTTTCGAGTTATTTATCTTTTTATCCAGCAGCTCTTCAATTTGCATCTTAACCAATCTGTTAACTAGGGTCCAAATTACCCTAGCAACCATACATTGATTTGTATTCGAGACTGGAATATGAATAGGAGAGGCCTTAATAGAAGTTTCAGTAATAAAAAGTAACAATTAATGTTAATGCTCCTTTAAATGAAGCTCAGAACTTTTTGTATAAAGACAGTATATGCCCCAGATTATGTCTTCTGCAGATTTTATGTAATTGCAGATGAGGGGGAAAGGTGGGGAGCCCAAAATGTAAGGGCTGAGTATTAAAACAAGGGTGAACGGGAAATGGTTAGAGTGGCAGACGCTAGCTGCAGGAAGCTCCGTTACATTTCCAGTATAATTCTTTTGGAGAACTAGTCAAAGTTCCCACAATAATATATTGGCTCTTGTGTGGATTTTGTGGGATACAGAGACTGCACAACACCAACATTGTGCAGCAGATACACCTGCAATCATGTATCTTATCTCCCTCCATCACCCTGCAGATTGCTTTACCCCATGTATGTAAAGGGCCACTAAAACAGGGTTTCAGTGGCCCTTTAAAATATATATGTGGTAGCCATACTTCCTTAAAGGGGTGGTTCACCTTCAAATTAACTTTTCAATTGGTCTTCATTATTTATTTTTAATAGTTTTTACATTAATGGCCTTTTTCTTCCGACTCTTTCCAGCTTTCAAATGGGGGTCACTGACCCCATTTAAATAACAAATGCTCCGAAAGGCTACAAATATATTGTTATTGCTACTTTTTGTTACTCATCTTTCTATTCAGGCCTCTCCTATTCATATTCCAGCCTGTCGTGTAGATCGATGCATGGTTGCTAGGATTATTTGGATCCTAGCAACTAAATAAAATTGCAAACTAGAGAGCTGCTGAATAAAAGGCTAAATAACTCAAAAGCCTTAAATAATAAAAAAATGAAAACCAATTGCAAATTGTCACTACATCATACTAAAAGTTAATTTAAAGGACAACAACCCCTTTAAAAATGTCATATAGACTAAGTTGAGTTGAGTCCAGATGACTTCTTATTGCTGTTTATTAATTGGTAGATATTGGAGATATCCTGTAATCTCAATGACATAATATTTCTGCATAATACATTTTCACTTCTGCTCAATTGTAAGCGTGTTTTTTTTTTTGTTTTTTTTGTTTCTCCCATGACCTACAGCCATATCCGACCCAAAGAGCTTATACTTGTCCTGTGTATGGAGCTTTATGTCTATGAAGTGGGCTTTCCTGCTGAGCCTGTACTCATACCGCTACAGGAAAGAGTTTGCTGATATCAGCATCCTCAGTGACTTCTGACATAGAGAATTCCTAAAAAGGGGACTTCAATCTTGGAGTTTTATATGTGTGATGGAGCACACCCGCGCTTTCTTCTCTCTACTAATCCTCTGGGTTTGTACCTGAAGAAGGAAGGAAAGATGGAAGACCACGAACATTGCTTTCATATTCCTATTTCTTAACTGCCACGCATCTGCATATCCCATGACGATTTTGGAATTCAATTGAATCCTCTTTTTGGGTTAAGATTTGCAATTTTTCTGAAAGCCTGAGAGCAGTGATTGCTGAACCCCACACAGTTCGTTCTGATTTAAAAGAAGAATGGGGGTAGTAAACATTTTTAACTTCCATAAGAAAGGGGATGTTTCATTTCACAGCTTACCTCATCTTATCTACAAAATACTCATTTTCCCCATTTCCAATTATATATATCTTTTTTAAAACTTCAGTTTTTTTTAAAACTTGTTTGTATCAGTATGTGTGTATTCATGTCTATACCTTTTGTGTTTGTTTTGTGAATATACATAATTAATATTCATATATAAATTGGATTTATGTTATTGAGCTGTAAGCCCAAAGGTAGCAGAACAAGTTCCTCTGTGCTGTGTCTGGGAGGATTTTATTGGTCTACTGTGTAGCCCGTTGGGTGACAGGCAGAAAGCCCAGAGATATGATTATGGCACATTAGGAAGTGCAGCACTTAAAGGAAGGGATCCTGCTGTATCATGTACATCCATATCAGTATTTTATTCATGTTTATTCAAAGTAAATCAATATAAAATAATCACTTTTTTAATATATGTACAACAATAAAAAGAATACACTCTATAATGGAAGACTAGCATTAAATAAATCATCTGGAGTATAAAATGGGACCAATAGAAGTGCCTTTTCCTTTCTTATATATTAATTTATTATTTATGTATTTATATAGCGCCAACATATTGCGCAGCGCTATAGAGTAAATGTGTTCATACAACTAAATCACATGAATTACATATGTAGAACTAATGGAGTCACATACATCACAACCAATACAGGTACAAAAAGTGAGGAAGGCCCTGTGCAAAAAGAGCTTACAATCTAAATGGAAGGGAATAAGACACAAGGTGTGGGAGTGGGCAAGATCAGAATTAAGTGAGCGAGAGATGTGTTACTGTATGTGATGTTGCATTTGGTAGTTAAGCAGAGTGAGGGTAGGCTTCTCTAAATAAGTGCATTTCAAGAGGGTTCTTGAAAGCAGAAAGGTTGGGAGAAAGTCGGACAGACCATGGGAGAGCGTTCCAGAGGAGGGGTGCAGCCCTTGCAAAGTCTTGAATGTGAGCGTGTGAGGAGGTAATGAGAGAAGAGTTGAGTAGCAGGTCAGTAGAGAAGCGTAGTGAGCATTTGGGTGAGTATTTAGAGATGAGTTCAGAGATGTAGGGTGGGGCAGAGTTATGAAGTGCTTTAAAGAAACCGTTCAGTGTGAAAATAAAAACTGGGTAAATAGATAGGTTGTGCAAAATAAAAAATGTTTCGAATGTAATTAGTTAGCCAAAAATATAATGTATTAAGGCTGTAAAACGTATTGTAAGAATTTTTTTAAGATTTGCCACATTAAATACACAGTGTTTAGCAGGAACCCTTCTGGAACACCCAGCTTGGCATGCTTTGATGGCGTAGACTAACCTACAGTGAAACAATCCATATACAGTATGTGCAAACTAGCAATGAATAAATTATAAATAAAAATTCATACTTGTGTTAATCTCATTAATTACTTCCTTATATATAAAATAAAGTTACCGATGTGCATAGTACATAACACAGAGTGAGGAACTCTGATTATTGTTACACTGATTCACTATTTGTGTAAGATTGTATCACACTTTACGATTTGCTGAGTTGCAAATTTCAGTAACGATTTTGCAACATTTTATCCGGAGTAAGTAGGTTTTAGCTATGCACATTGTTCACTTTATTTTATATATAAGGAAGTAATTAATGAGATTACCACAAGTATGTATTAGTCTACGTCATCAAAGCATGCCAAGCTGAAGAGGAGTTGCACGTCACGGTGGGTGTTCCAGAAGGGTTCCTGCTTAACACTGTGTATTTAAGGGTTGTTTAATGTGTGATTTGTAACTTTGAGAAAGGCTGGGGTGACAGCCAAAAATGTTAGGGGCCAATTCATTAACTTTGAGTGAAGGAATAGAAGAAAAAAAACTTTGAATTTCGAAGGTTTTTTTTGGCTACTTCGACCTTCGACTACGACTTTGACTTCGAATAGAAGGATACGAACTAAAAATCGTTCGACCATTTGATAGTCGAAGTACTGTCTCTTTAAGAAAAAACTTCGACCCCCTAGTTCGCCACCTAAAAGCTACCGAACCCAATGTTAGCCTATGGGGAAGGTCCCCATAGGCTTGGCTAAGTTTTTTTGGTCGAAGGATAATCCTTCAATCGTTGGATTAAAATCCTTCGAACGATTATTCCTTTGATTCGTTCGATCGAAGTATTTGCGCAAAATCCTTCGACTTCGATATTCGAAGTCGAAGGATTTTCATTCCCCTTGATGAATTTGCCCCTTAGTGTCTGCACAATAAATTAATTCTTGTTTCCCAAGTCCTGTGAGTACTGCCTGTACAATGTAGTAGATTGGGATTGATGGATGGCATGAACCCAAATATTTACGCACGCACGCACACTGTATATATATTTATTCAAAAAAAGGGGGAAGCACAACATGTTAATTTTAGTCAGTAGATTCCTCATCAGCCACAAGAGGGTGCTGCACTGCAGCCTTTTTCTTAGTTGTATAAAGGCAAAAAAAATCAGCTTGAAGCATATTTTTTACTAATAATTTAAAATAATATATATTACATTAAGCATCTTGAATAATAAACTCCCGAACACAATTTTAAGGCCAATATTCAGCAGAGGTATACTGTTTGTAGCAAGACCATTTCATTAACGGTAGAAAATGGCAATACCACTATTCCTTTCAGTCTCTGTGTCTTTCTCACCAGGCCCGGACTGGCAATCTGTGGGTTCTGGCAAATGCCAGATGGGCTGCTATAAGCTGCCATAGAAAATCCGTAGTTAGTGGGCTGGTGGGGGCTGTTTGGGCATCTGTGTACCTAAAATGCCAGGGCCTATTTTAATTCTCAGTCCGGACTTGCCTCTCACCCCTTAGCTACTGTTGAACAGGTGATCATCCAAGACTTCTGTATCTGTGTAACATTTAATCAGACCTGTCTGGTTGATGGTTTTTTTTTTTTTTTCTTTCTTTCTTTCTTCATTTGGTGCCCCACAGAGCGGAAGAGTACCACCATATACATATAAACTACAGATGATACTGAGGATAGTTTTTTTTAACCAGTAAGATGGAGCACAGGCACAGTTTTATTAAATACAACAGAATATATTTCTAATTTCTACTTGTTAAAGTAGCCATTCTTAATTCTGTTATTTGAACTATTTTGTTCATAATTTGCCCCAGGCTCACAGGATGAGTATAGATTGACTAACTTGTTCTCCTTTATATTACATTTTGAGTGGTCTAACCCCCTATATTTATCACGGACAGGTGCTGAACTAATTGTGTGGGACACTAATTGTGTGGCAACTCCCAGGCATGATCCCCATTTTGCAGGTCAGCTCATTTACTTCTGTCAGAAATAATAAATGTCCAGTATGATCTAAACCCCAATAGTAAATGAATGTAAATTCACTCCGCCAGTCACTTTTGCAAGTGATACCTTTATAATCCTAGGGTCACAACAGCTCTGGAAGAAACCTGCTTAGTAGTGATGGGCGAATAAATTCGGCTGGCACGAATTTGCGCCCAATTTGCGCGTTTCGCCGGCATAAAATTTTTTTGGAAAAGTCACTCGCATCAAAATCTCTGCACATCAACACTCTACGGATGCCCATTGACTTTAACACCAGCGGCAAAATTGGAAGCAGTTGTCAATTTTAGATTTTCATGATTTTATCGAGAATTTTATGCCGTTTTGTGAATTTCACAGGAATTTCACTAATTTTTTGTCGAAGAGGGAGACATTCACCCATCACTACTGCTGAGCCCTAGGCCTGGGCCTTTGTGTCCTTCCCAAAAATCAGGGCATGTTACTGTATACTCGGGCTGGTGCTCCAATAAGCAGAAAACTGCCCCGGTCCAGGGTTCTTCCTGCAAGTGCCATGGAGCAATCCTCTTCCTCCTCTTCTTACTTCACACAGGTGTGCATGTGCATTAGAGACAAAAAACACACTTTAACAAAAAAGCCAGCCTTTTCACTCTACTGTGCATGCAGCAATCCCCAATTCTGAAGAAAACGACGTGGAACAAGAGCAGTATTGATGCCAAAGTATGGGAAATGCTCCTCTTGCCCTACTAATGCATGTCAAAAGCAATTTATTCACCAACTCGTCAGTCTACAGCAAGATGCCAAAAGCCCTTATTTATACCCTATGTTCATATGTTTATATAAAGGCACATCACAGACATGTCTTATCAGATGAGCCTATCACACAATCACATCACTCTGAGCTTTCAGCATCATACTCAGCCTGTAAACCCTTCTGCTTATTCACTATCTGCTCTTTTTTGGCCTCTGGATTAAATTACCCACAGAGCTTTGGCACTGTGTTGTCTTTGTGGGAAAATAAAGACCTAAAATCAACAAGTCTCTCCTGGGACACCCACACCCCCTCACTGTGTGCCAACATTCCCAGGGCAATCCCATGGGAACTTGCATGTTGGGAGGATAGGCCTGAAGTATATAAAGAATGACAAACCATAACTCATCTGATTTTCCCCTCTGCCCTGGCGGCCTTCTGTTTTATAACTATTTACTGCAAAGCAGAAAAAGAAAAATTATATTGCTCTATCATCGTGACTGGTATTCTATACAGAAACACTTCTAACCCTCACAAACAATCCCTTCATGAGAGAACGTAATCGGCATCATATAAGGAAAAGACCAAATCCTCATCACATGTGTAATTATTCAATCTCTGTGGGAATTTCACCCCTGGCACCAACATTAAGAAACCTTGAGAACTGCTCCCAGTGCATAATACTTTCTTCTTAGTAGGAATAGCTAAAATATCTTACATTGGGAATCAGAGACATAGCAATGATTAGACCTGTGTAAGAGCACATTTTGTATTGAAAAGGACAGTGCTTACTTTTTATGCATTCTATATGCATACTTGGAATTTTTATCAGTGCTTGGAGAATGCAATCCATTCAATCACCCCTTCCCCTTACATATACGTTATTTGCTGAGCATTAGAGAAAAACTGCCTTCAGGCCTTGGTAAGACTTGTTTTTTTTACCAAGTTATATCTCCTAAATTGAATTACAAGGGGGGTGAAAAAACATAATTTCTGTTCTTTTTGAGATTACCCCACTAAAATTGCTCTATGTCTGTGTGTGTTCCTTAATGGAATATTAATCATCATAGTCTTCCTTCTCCTCAATGGGGTGAGCGGCACAAAGGCAGCAGGCCAGGCCATAATCTTTGCAGGGCTTTCTTTGGGTATTCTCCAGTCCAGATGAAAGCTATAACCCCTACAGACCCAGCCTTCAACCTCCTACTACCTGGAAAATTTGCACCGGCCATCTCCCTCAGGACCACTTAACCCTGCTTGCATGGAAATCCCTGTACAGATATAGGATCCAGAAACCCATTATCCAGAAAGCTCAGATTTACTGGAAGTTTATCTCCCATAGACTCAATTTAAAAAAAATAAACATTTTTGAAAATGATTACCTTTTCCTCTGTAGTCAAAACAATAATATTGGGTTTATTTAACGTTTAAATGATTTTCGAATAGAATAGTTATGGAGATCCGGAACAGGTTGGGAGCATTTGGTTAAAGGAGAAGCAAACCCAAAAGTTAAAAAACCCTATTCCCCTACCCTACATAGACCCCCTTCCCTACTCCCCCCCAACCTAAGTGTTACCCCCGGCAAATGACCCTAAGTCTTTACTTACCCCTCCATGCAGATTCTGTCCTGTGGAGTTCATGGTTGCCATCTTCTTCTCTTCGGTAATCTTCGAAATACAGCGGCATGTCAGCGTATACGCAGTTGAAAACTCACGCAAATTTTCCGAAGCGCCGGTCTCATTCCGAAGATTACAGAAGCGCCTGAAGATGGTGCCCTTGAACTCCAATGCCTGAATCTGTACCGAGGGGTAAGTAAAAAGTTAGGGGCATTTACCCAGGGTAACACTTAAGGTGGCCATAGACTCAAAGATCCGCTAGTTTGGCGACATCGCCAAACGAGCGGATCTTTCCCCGATATGCCACTAACGCCATGGCTATATCGGGGGTAATTCGAACGTTCGGCCGTATGGCCGAACAATCGAATTTACGATGCGCCAAGGGGCTCCGACGGGTCGGTCGGTTAAAAATCAAACCTTCCCGATCGATATCGTGGCCAGATATCGATCGGGAAGACCCGTCGGAAGCCCCCATACACGGGCAGATAAGCTGTCAAATCGGTCCAAACGACCGATATCGGCAACTTTATCTGCCCGTGTATGGCCACCTTTAGGCTGGAGGGAGGAGGGAGGGGGGTCTATATAGGGTGGGGGGTAGGGTTTTTTAACTTTTGGCTTTGCTTCTCCTTTAAGAAGGAGCAACCATGCAAGAGCTTTATAGTCTGTCTCTTTTTCAATACAGTGCCCAGGTTTCCCTTATTAGATTTCTGTAATACAGGTATTACAATACTATACAGATATCGATTTTATAGGCCTGTTTTTTTTTTTTACACACTTTTGTGATTTTCCCTCTCTGTCTTTGATCCGAAAGGTTAATGGGTAAAAGTTGAGTCTGTTGCATAAGCGTAGAGGCTGCAGGCGCAGGTGCAGTTGATTTGTAGTCACAAAGATTTTTTTTTGCCATGTTCTGCCCCTCCCTGGTTATTCTGCTTTTGGTTCTTTAGGGAGCCACCGCTGGTGTTAATCCCTTTAGTGGACTAGAATAAGCATAACCAAGGACACAAAGCTGCAAATGCTGTCCTTGCTTGTTCTGGAGAACATGATAAACTATATATCCTCCTATCATTTCAGGGACACTAATAAGAACAGATATGACAGGGTTCATCATGAAAAGCCCCACAAGAATGATGTAACATGTATAGTGTGTCATAACAATCCATCCAGCTATGACAGAGAAACGAAAACATCCAAAAAAATATATTCCCAGAATGATGCTGTTAGAGATTATACATTTTACTGCCCTTCTGTGAACTTCCTTGAAGTCATTTTATCTCGTTGTATATGTTCTGTACGTAGCAGAGATGACAATAAATCTTACTTGACTGGACTTGACGGAGCTTGGGTGGACCTTTTAGAAATGGCTAATCCAATAATTGAAGCACGTTTACTGAAACACAAATCAAAATCCTTTACGGGGAGGGAGACCTAAGCCATGAGAAAAATAAACAGAGTTCAGAGACATATTACATTACCTAATGAGGCAGTTAAGCAGTTCCAGCAATTTCTCTTGAAAAAGGTCTATAAGTAATGGCAAATAACTTACCTGCACGAAAAACAAAAAGGAGCTCCGCCATAAAAATATAAGCTGAGTACTGTTCTAGAATTGTTTTTATGATTTCTGTTTCTTCTTATTAACATAGGTTGATTTGTGTAGATCATATGGTGGCTTGATAATTCATGAACTGTATGCTAATTCATTCTCAAACCCTTGTCCTTTGAACTTTAACATTAGGGACTACAGTTTGGCATTTCGTCTATCGTCTCCAGCTTAGAGCAGAAACCACCATGTTAGGAAAATGGCAGCTGTTCAAAAAAGCAAGAACCACATGTCTATTTTGGCCAATAAGCCAATGGTACATGGGGAGATTCAGGCACTTCGTTCTTTATCACAAACCCTCTAATGGTACCTAAACCTGCAAACCATATCTTGACATCTGATGTCATTGACCATAACTCAGCCAAGGGATTTTATGGATTCCAATGAGCAGTGTCGGACCAAAGTTTCACTGTGTAGAAATGTCCAGTCATACATTCAGGCAGGGTTGGCCTGATAAAGTACCATATGATCTCCTGCTGGGCCCTGGCCAGGGACAACTGATTACCCCCTTTTTTTCATTTTCACCATAGGTTTATTACACCTATAACATTTAGCACTGTTTATGTCTAATTGTTGTGAGATGGGCCCTGGATGTCAAGTTCCCTGTTGGGCCCTGTCAGACGCTGAGTTCCATACAAGTTCAGCAGAAGTGAGTGCATGTGTTTTGTACATAGTTCAGGCTGGTACATCCCAATCTACATTTAAGCATTAACTTTGACTAAATGGAAAACACAGCAATTGGAAAAAAGCTACTACACACAATTTGACCTTTTAGCAGTAAGCATGCAGTAACTAGCTATATATATATATATATATATATATATATATATATATATATATATATATATATATATATATATATATATATATATATATATATATATATATATATATATATATATATATATATATATTAATGGGGCAGGCAAGGTCGAGCTGAATTTTCGAATGAAAAAAATTCGAATTACGAGCTGTTTTTTGTGTACTTCAACTAAGGAATAGGCCAAATTCGATTTGCAATTTGAAAAAAATTAATCAAAAATTAATCAAAAATATCCGAATATCGAAATTTATCACATACTGTCTCTTTAAAAATTTGACTTCCACCATTCTCCATCTAAAACCTGCCGAATTGCTGTTTTAGCTTATGGGGGATCTCCTATTTGGAGTCAATTGGTGGACTTTGAAAAATCAAAGTTTGTTTGGGAAATGCGATATTCCTTCGATTCGTACGATTCGAATTCAGCCGAATACAGACCTACTCAATCAAAAACGGACCTATTCGACCAAAAAAAACCTTCAACTTAGTTTCAGTTGGTCTTTTTGAGTTCAAATTTCGATGTTTTTTTCAATTCGAAATTTGACCCTTGATAAATATGCCCCTAAGGGCTAGTCCACACGGGGAGATAGCCACGCGTTTGCGGTCGCGGCGTCAAAGCGCCGCGACCGGCGCAGGCGACAGTTTTGTATGGGCGCCTATGTAAAAACGCCTGTGCTAACTACACGAGGCGATGCGCTTTTCAACAGTCGCCTGAAAATGCCTCGCCAGGCTTTTTCAGGCGACTGTTGAAAAGCGCATCGCCTCGTGTGGTTAGCACAGGCGTTTTTACATAGGCGCCCATACAAAACTGTCGCCTGCGCCGGTCGCGGCGACTGTCGCGGCGCTTTGACGCCGCGACCGCAAACGCGTGGCTATCTCCCCGTGTGGAATAGCCCTAAGTGTTATTGCACAGCTGAAATGATCGCGACCCATAGCACAACAAAATACAGGTATGGGACCTGGTTTGCCTGGGGTTTTCCGGATAACAGATCTTTCCATAAATTGGATCTTCATACCTTAAAAGACCAGTAACATAAAAAAAATTAAATTTTTTTTTCTACTTAACAAAAAAAAACACCAAGACAGTTTTGAATTTTAATTCGCAAAGTTTTTATTAAGAAATTACTTACCGATTCTCTGCTTGTGCTCCTCTTCAGAAACAGCGACAGGGCGACGATCCATTGAGCGGCTCTCGATTTCTCCTCCCTGCCTTCTATAGGAGATAGCCAGGGAGGAGAAATCGAGCGCCACGCAATGGATCATTGCCCTGTCGCTGTTTTTGAAGAGGAGCACCAGCAGAAAATCGCTAAGCAGTGTCGGACTGGCCCACAGGGATACAAGGAAATCTCCCGGTGGGCCCAGGTGTCAGTGGGCCCTTGTGCTGCTAAACATTTGGCCTATTTCATAGCCATTTACTATTTCTATGAGAACAAAAAGGCTAAATAGATGGAATAATAGATTATAGTATGTAAAACTATAAATAGAGGTTGAGCTAGGAGAGGAAGAATAATAGTACTGACAGTGGGCCCCTGGTCTAAGGTTTTTGGGTGGGCCCCTAGTATCCCAGTCTGACACTGTCGGTAAGCAATTTCTTAATAAAGACTTTGCAAATTTAAAGTTAAAACTGCCTTGGTGTTTTTTTTTTTCGTTAAGTAGAAACAAATTTTTTTTAAATAATTTTTTATTTTACTGGTCCTTTAAGTCTACTAGAAAATCATGTAAACATTAAACAAACTAAATAGGCTGGTTTTTCTTCCAGTAAGGATTAATTATATCTTAGTTTGGATCAAGTACAAGGTACTGTTTTATTATTACAGATAAAAAGGAAATCATTTTTATAAAATTGGATTAATTATATGAGTCAATGGAGGTGGCCTTTCTGTAATTCGGAGCATTCTGGATAACGGTTTTCTGGATAACGTATCCCACACCTGTATCAAGATAAACTAGAATCCTGATTGTACATCCTTAAATTTATTTTCCCAGATTATTTGCTGTTTTTTTGTGGTCCTGCACTCTCTGTACTGTTTTCCCCAGATTTTACGATTATTTGACTCGATCCTTAAGAAATTTAAAAGTGGGTTCTACTGTAATAAAGTATCTTTACTGTAGCACTGTACAGAATAGGAGGACATTATAACCATGTGTACTGCTCTAGCATCTTTGACTTTTAGTTCTGCTACTTGAGTTTTTAGAGTGTTCTACTAGCCATGGGCATGGGATTCCATGCATGAAGTGCATTCCAGTGATAACTAAGTGAGACAGGATGTATCAGAGCAGCTTCACTTTATTTAAAGGATATTAACTGAAAAGAATATGATTTTTGAAGAAAAATCATTTGCATTTGGAAAATGCTTGTGCTGATATTTTAAATTGTAGTCAAATTACCTTATTTTCTCTTTACAAAGCTCGAGCTTTAGGCTAATGTAACACAAGGCATTTTGACCTACTTGTCACCACTTGTGGGCTTCAGCAGGGCAGTATTTATATTAAGGCCCCCGAGGGCCTGTGCCTAGGGCAGCAGGGTTTCGGGGTGCCTATTTTTTACGTTTTTGTTTGTATTTTTTTAACCCCTCTACCCTCCACCACTGATTTCCACTGAAATCCGGTGACGGAGCTGATGGGGAGAGGGGTAGGGGGGTTGGGCCGAGGAAGCACGCGGAAGTGACATCACACACACTGAATAAGCCATGTGACATCACTCGCATGACGCGCTGACATCACATGCACCACATGCTCAGATCACACTCACAACGTGAGGGCGTGTTTAGGTCCTGGGTTTCAGGCATCATGATTCCCATGGATTATTATAGGAAGTGGAGACGGATATTTTGACCACTGCTGTATTTTCAATGCCAATAGCAAAGATGGTCAAAATTCAAGCTGTCTTTATAAGAGTGGCTTTATGGTGAGAGATCTGGTGTAAACCCAGGGGCCCAGGAAATTTTGTTGTATGGGGCCCTGCGATTTCTGATGGCAGTCCTGGATGGACGTGTGTCTTTTTTTTCAACCTAACTTACTTACTATGTAAGATGAGAATGTATACTAGCATGGTACTTTTATGTTCTAATACAGATATGCTATTTTACAAAACACATACATTTTGCCTTGGTAAGTACTGAGGTCATTTTGGTGATAATCGAGATTGGAATATTGTCACCATGAAAACATGGCTATGAATAGCAATGCAACACATAATTACATATTATATAAATCTTACATGAACTTGACTATGTGCTCCATTTAACCCAGTATCCTTTGTTACATGGTTGTTTTTTTTTAATGACATTATTGTATTTCTCTGTTACCTGTAGTCAATACAGTGAGTCACTGTGGGCAATACAATGACCCATGCACCAATGATCTTTTCTGAGAAGCCGGTCCACTTTGCAGCCTATTCAAGATCTCACTCTTGTAATCGAATATAACCATTAAAAAACAAAGCATCGCTGCTGGTAAAGTAAAGACAGTTTGGACAATCCTACATGTACAATAAGGTTAAATGGAGCAGAAATGTCATTAATAAAGGTTAAATTAAACGCAGCGAAAGCCACAAACCAGGGTTTTCCATTAAAGGGGTTGTTTTCAGGTTGTTCACCAGAAAAATAGGCTTTTTTCAATTGCTTTCTATCTTTTTATTTTTTTATATATATTTTTTTTTTTTACAAAATTGAAGTTTAGGGGCAAATTCATCAAGGGTCGAATATGGAGGGTTAATTAACCCTCCATATTCAACTGGGGAATGAAAATCCTTCCACTTCGAATAGCGAAGTCAAAGGATTTTGCGCAAATAGTTTGATCGAACGATTAAATCCTTTGAATCGAACGATTCGAAGGATTTTAATCCAACGATCGAAGGATTATCCTTCGACCAAAAAAAGTTAGGCAAGCCTATGGGGACCTTCCCCATAGGCTAACATTGGGTTCGGTAGCTTTTAGGTGGCGAACTAAGGGGTCGAAGTTTTTTCTTAAAGAGACAGTACTTTGACTATGGAATGGTCGAATAGTCGAACGATTTTTAGTTCGAATCCTTCGATTCGAAGTCGAAGGTCGAAGTAGCCCATTCGATGGTCTAAGTAACTAAAAAAACACTTCAAAATTTGAAGTTTTTCTTACTTCGAATCCTTCACTCGAAGTTAATGAATTGGCCCCTTAAAGTTGAATGTTCCTGTCTCTGGTGTTTTGAGTCTGGCAACTAAGTAATCCAGGTGCAGATTCTGAACTGTTATGATTTGCTACATGAGATGATACATTTCTCAGCAGTATCTGTGTAATATTAGCAACTATTGTATCAATTCTAACAGCTGCCTTTAATAGAACTCAGCCATTCTGTTCAGCAGGGACAAAGATTAGAAATGTTTATCAATAGAAAATAAAAAATAATGGAGAAACGTCTTCATTTCTGGTGAACTATCTGAAAACAACTGAACTGAAAAAAGTGTTGGAAGGTGAACAATTATTTTTTCCCTTGTTTTTCAAACCTGTACAACTTATTAAATGCCCCTTGTCCTCCTGATCTGTAAGACACTTGTCTCCTTTGGTAAAATCACAGCAGAAAGGGAAGAAAACTAGTGCCAGCCAAAAGCAGCTCAGGGTTTATAAAACAGGGAAGCAATACTGGCTATCATTCACTGGCATTGGTGTTCCATTTGGGATCCTGCATGTTACTGAAGCTATCATTTGGGAGACCTCCCTTGTGTTGCCAAGTAGTGTTCAACCAAACTGGTTTACAGTCAGAAAAGGTAGTGGGGAGAATGGACAGTAAGTGCCCACCTGTACAGGCTAAATGACTTAGAATTCTGATCTAGCTCTGACTCCATTAATATCTTCATGAACATACAGCACAACAATTATAGCCCTATGACCAGTGAATTAATATACACCGTATGCAGAAGTTACAACCCCTTCCCTTAAAGGAATAGTATAGTGCGAAAATAAAAACTGGGTAAATAGGCTGTGCAAAATAAAAAATGTTTTTAATATAGTTAGTTACCCAAAAATGTAATGTATAAAGGCTGGAGTGACCGGTTTCCTAAAAGAACAGAACACTACTTCCTGCTTTTCAGCTCTCTGACGCTGAGTTAGTCAGCGACGTTCAGGGGGCCCACATGGGACATAACTATTCAGTGAGTTTGCAATTGATCCTCAGCATTCAGCTCAGATTCAAAAGCAACATTTATTATCCATGTGGCCCACCCCTCAAGTCACTGATGTACGGCCTGGTAACTAATCAGTGGAAACCAAGAGAACTGAAAAGCAGGAAGTAGTGTTCTGTTAAACATCCAGCCTTTATACATTACACATTTGGTTTTATTTTGCACAGCCTATTTATTAACCTAGTTTTTATTTTTACACTGAACTGTTCCTTTAACACTATTTGACCTAACTATGGTAAGCTCCTCCTTGGGAAAGAGATATATGGAGCAATGGAGCTATTTTCCCTATAAATCCTTTACTCTCTGTAACCCCACAAAGAGTTGAGCCCTTAGGGAGTCCCCCAAGTTTCCATTTTTCAAAAGTTGTCAGTTTTTGGTTCCAGTTTCAGAAAATCTTGGGGACAGAAACAAATAATAATATAATAAATAATAATAATGGTTCATATGTGCTAGTAATGCATACATTTTGTGTGGGTTGTATTGTAGCAATGTGAAATACTTGGACCAGTCAGCATAATATGAATAATGATATAATAACTACTACAATGTTATTATTTAAGGCGTCAATTAAAGAGCATTTAATGCAATCATGGTGCTTTAGCATATGTAAATGATCTAAGTGTAGAGGGCTGGTGCATGGTTTCTCCTTTACAGCAGGACTGTATGATTTCCCCATGATAATTGGTTTTCTCCTGGCCAACTCCCAAATTCTGAAGGTAAAGCCTTGGTATGTACCTAATAAATATGGGCTTGTGCTGTACCAATCAAGGGCCAGCCACATTCCATGTAATTTTAGTTACATACAGTCCTAAGCACCTAATTATACAGTCATAGATATTTGTTCCCCAAAGAGAAACTGATTTATACGGTAGGGCAAGCAAATGTGTAGTCATCATTATAGGGGTTTATTTGGGATGGTATAGTGAATATGCCTGGGGTTAACCTCACATAAGTCTATCTTTTTAAGCAGATGTTTAGCTATAGTGATGCAGTAAGAAATTAAAAGATCACATTAAGTATGGAAGACGAGATCCAAAAACTGGTTTGTATTAGGCATCTATTTATAGTTACTGTGTTATTTTTAGATATCTACCTATCATCTATCTACATATCATCTATCAAGTTACATAGTTACATAGTTAAATTGGGTTTAAAAAAGACAAAGTCCATCAAGTTCAACCCCTCTAAATGAAAACCCAGCATCCATACATACACCCCTCTCTTTTAATTAAATTCTATATACCCATACCCATACTAACTATAGAGCTTAGTATCACAATAGCCTTTGATATTATGTCTGTCCAAAAAATCATCCAAGCCATTTTTAAAGGCATTAACTGAATCAGCCATCACAACATCAACCGGCAGTGCATTCCACAACCTCACTGTCCTCACTGTGAAGAACCCCCTACGTTGCTTCAAATGAAAGTTCTTTTCTTCTAGTCTAAAGGGATGGCCTCTGGTACGGTGATCCTCTTTATGGGTAAAAAGGTCCCCTGCCATTTGTCTTTAATGTCCTCTAATGTACTTGTAAAGTGTAATCATGTCCCCTCGCAAGCGCCTTTTTTCCAGAGAAAACAACCCCAACCTTGACAGTCTACCCTCATAATTTAAGTCTTCCGTCCCTCTAACCAATTTAGTTGCACTTAGTCTCTGCACTCTCTCCAGCTCATTTATATCCCTCTTAAGGACTGGAGTCCAAAACTGCACTGCATACTCCAGATGAGGCCTTACCAGGGACCTATAAAGAGGCATAATTATGTTTTCATCCCTTGAGTTAATGCCCTTTTTTATGCAAGACAGAACTTTATTTGCTTTAGTAGCCACAGAATGACACTGCCCAGAATTAGACAACGTGTTATCTACAAAGACCCCTAGATCCTTCTCATTTAAGGAAACTCCCAACACACTGCCATTTAGTCTATAACTTGCATTTATATTATTTTTGCCAAAGTGCATAACCTTGCATTTGTCAACATTGAACCTCATTTTCCAGTTTTCTGCCCAGTTTTCCAGTTTAGACAAATCACTGTGCAAAGTGGCAGCATCCTGCATGGAACCTATAGTTCTGCACAATTTAGTATCATCTGCAAAAATAGAAACAGTACTTTCAATGCCCACCTCCAGGTCATTAATAAACAAGTTGAAAAGCAAGGAACCTAGTACAGAGCCCTGCGGTACTCCACTAAAAACACTGGTCCAATTAGAAAAAGTATCGTATACAAACACAAGTGCAATTTCTTGTGCAATTGCTATGCTTTTTTCAACAATGCAGAATTGATTGCAAGAATTCCAGCATCTTTAAAGCTGGCCATAGACGCAAAGATCCGTACGATTTTCGAATCATGTGTGGAGTTTCCCGACATTTATCTTGCCATGCCGATCGGTCGTTCAGTCGATCGGACAGGTTAAAAGATTGTCGGCTGACAATCATATCTCTGCATGTATTGCCGATCGTACGATCTTTAGTCACTGTCAGCTTTGTTGGACAAAATCTTTCCTATGATTGCTGTGGGCTGATCTGTTCTTTACTGCTTTGTTCAATCTGAATGGTTAGTCGCAGGTCGGACGATGAGGACGTACAATCCTTCGTCTGATATTGCAGGGAAATCTTTGCATCTATGGCCAGCTTAAGGCTGCAAGGTGGTGATGCACCTAGCACAATTGGATGTGCCTGACACAATTAGACGTACTTGAGTGGAAGCCCACCTAACATGATTTACAGTGTTTGGCATGGGAGTTACAACTGCACCCAATTCTTTAGGAGCAAGTGCGTTACGCCTATTGAGGCTGAAGGGAACCCTGGAGCTGGTCATCAGTTGATTCAAAATGGAAGACAGGAAGCAATGAGCGCAACTATACAGAAGTGTAAGTTCATTTTGACATTTTTGTGGGGCTTCTATTATTTTTCTTAAAGGGAACCATCACTGTAGGGGATTTTTTATAAATCCATATCACAAATAGTATTAGTATTTTTCTCTTTGAGTTGTTATATATTTAATGACTTACTTGTTTGTTGCTCAACCTAACATAATTTCCCCTGGCTGCAACTAACACATTCATGCTGTGAGTCACTGACATAAATCACCTGCTCTAACTGGTTGATTACAGCAAGAATGAGCAATCTGCAACAGTTTTAATTTTGCAGCAGAAAAACAAGTTAGGTTGAGGAAGCATGCCGATTATCCAGTTGTATTTCAAAAACTATACAAAAAATAAAACCTAATGTCCCAATTTTTAATGGGTACTTAGTAAGGAACCGTGAGCTGAGATGGGCTGGAAGCACAGCAATGGTACATACAGAGAAAATGGAGGATTTGCACACAGCAGGGCCTGGACATGTAATCAAACCCTCATTTGGACAATCTAACTAAATTAGAAATGTAATTATCTTTCCAGCCACAATTAACCAATACTGCCAAGGAGTAAAGGGTGCTGGTTTCTATTAATGCTGCATTTTTTTTAATGTCTAAACATAGATATTTAACAATTATGGGAAAATGTAAAAAACACACTGGTTGAGTGTAACAAAGTTACAGCAACAAATTAACTTTCAAATATTTGGTGGCTTAACAGAGCATCCTAATGAGGTAAGATAACCAGGATCCGTCTTTCCACCATGGGAAACACTTTAACCACTCAATGAACAACAAAACCCTTAAAGTGAAAAGTATTTCCACAATTACACACTTCAGCACTACTGTAATTAAAAATGATTTGGTAATTAAAGACTTCATGCACAGCCTGCCAGCTCCCAGGATTATTACAAATACATCTCTATATATATATAACTGGGTGTGAGCTGCTGTAAATTTACACACATTTAGTCAGTTAAAAGGAAATGATAGCCATTTTTACATAGAGATTATTCTACACTAAACAGCAGTAAAGTATGGGGTGTGTTTAGAAGTCCATTGTTCCAGTCATGCTCTGTATTGAGTAACAGAACAATATTAGTGATTTATGACCACTAGGGACACTGTATGGTATATATATTCTTAGGGATACGGTGCTTTATATATATCCTATCATTGATTTTAATAAACAAACAAAGAATTGTTGTGCTTTTATTTGGTTAGTACTCCTCCATTCTCCATATAAGGAAGTGCTACATGTTTTGATATATAGAAAGCACTTCATTCTCTCTCCTCTCTCCCCCTCTCTATATACATGTGTGCAGGGCCACAATCAGGGGGGACTACTGTCCTGGGCCCAGATGATTTGGGGAGTTGAGGGGGGCCGGCCGTGCTGCACTTACGCGCATAGCCGGGCCCCTGCCATCAGTGAGCTGCAGACTTCGGATTGGAGGGCAGGGTGGAGTTTCAATGGCTGCTTCTTGCTTTGTGCACTCTGATTCGCCATGAAGTGTAAGTCCCGGTAAAGCCACATGGGGATTGGATGGGTGAAGCCTTGATAAAGGCCCCAATGTGGGCCGAAACGTTGGACACAAGAGTGATGTTTGAATAAAGAAATTCTTGATAAAAACTTTTGGAGTTTACACTGCAAATAATTCACTCTACCATATAAAATTTCATTCCTGAACCAAGAAGTGTATTTTGCTTTAGTTTGTGATATTTGTGTGTAGGCAGCAATTTCAGGTCATTTTGCCTGGTCATGTGCAGCATTCGTTGCAACTAAGTTTTGTGAAGTCGCCCGAAGTTGCCTCATGAGGAAACGTCGGACAACTTTCGAAAACGAATCGCCACGAGTGCCATCCTGCTGGCAATTTTTCATTCTAGCTGGCGGGCAGGTAGGGGAAGGCAGTTCGGGGAGATTGTCACCCCCAAAGAAGAGGCAATTTGTTGCCAGGGCAACTAATCTCCCCGAATCTGCCCGTGTGTTTATCAGAGCACAAGTCACATAACAGGGGGGCACCTGGAAAACTGACAATATGTCTAGCCCCATGTCAAATTTAAAATATTAATATTAAATATTAATATAAGAAAATCCGGTTGCTCTTTTGAAACTGTGCAATTTGTTCTGCAGAGTCCCTTAAATTCTCAGTGTCCTTCTGTATGCCACATTATGCACATACTCAGTTTAGCACTGGCAACATGGAGCAAAACCAGAACATAAAGCCTGTAGGAATGTAAGCAGTCACACAGAGAAACATATATTTCATACTATTGTACTTGTCAGTGTTTAGCAGCACCATTCACCCAAATATGAGCACTCCAGTAGCTCCATAGTTGTAGCTGAAGGAATGGAAGTACTAAGGCCCTCCCAACTTAGCTGAGTATTTAAAAAAACACTTAGCAAGTCTCTTAAAGAATAGCACATCCAGCTCAGGTATGCTGCCATGCCTTTCCTTGCCTATGTGTCATCCACCAGTCATCTGAGATTTTAATCTTAAAAGAAAACTATGCATATGTGCATATTGTACAAAGAAACTTAAAGTATTCAGTGCTACACCTTAATATTAATCTCCATAAATATGCTTCAGGCAGCTGTCTGGCAACTAGACTAGGCAGGGTGACAAAAGCAGACGGCCACTGTTTTGTGATTGTATGTAAACACAAGATAAAACACTGGCTGCATTTTATATGAAACAGACTTAAAAGTATCTAAATAAAAAGTTATGTTTACTTAATAAACTTTACGATGGACTGAAGAGCTCATAGTTATACATTAAAGGGATACAATGAGTCCAGAAAACAGCACTGCCCTATATGGAAACTAAACAACAAAAATAAGGGAAATATGGTTCTGTACCAGCCCTTGGCAACTACAGCCATTTAGCCATGCAGCTTTGTGCAAGGCTGATTAGTAATTAATTCAGATTTCAGATTCAGATTGCAGTTACTTAGCAGCTCAGAAACCAGTGCAATTTGCATCAGGCTTTAATTATCAGCCCCTTGGCTTCTATCACAGGTAAGCCTTTAAGCTTAGCTTTTTAGCAGCTGCCCAAAGTACACATAGCATATGTATGTCACAGACACACTTAACAAAATCAAAGATGGTAAGTTCTTGTGACAACTTTGAAGGCTGGAATCTTTATTTTTATAGAGATGCTGAAGTTCTGCATAATATCAGTTTATAAAAGCTGGCATATTAATTTTTAGAGTTTAGTTCTCCTTTGAACACAGCAGGGCTCTGCTTTCCTAAGTGAATACAGACAAATAAATTCCATAGCCATTAAAGTGGAAGAACTTTCGTTCAGCATTTTTTAGGCCATTACCTTGGCCATAACAGGTAGAATCTTGCAATGTGACCCTTTAAATGTATAGACATAGATTTCCAAAGCTCCAACAATTCAATAACACAGCTCAGCCTACACAGAGTGTTTGCTTTCATTTGGCCTTGGCAGGTGAAATATGATGATAAAAATAATGAAATTAAAGTTGGGTTCAGATTAATAGTGGTGTTTAAAAAAAGCGAATAAAACTCAAAATCCTTACAATAGCCTTCATTTCCATACACACAAATGCACTGGAAACACTGCACATTCTATTCCAAATCAAAACATGAAGAAAAATCTAATTTGTGTTATTCCTTCAGAAAGTGAAGAAAATGGACTATTAGGCTGTTCCAAAAAATAGCAGTGCCTGCATTCTTCTTTACAAACATTCACTGTATAAACTGAAAACTGTTTATACAGTCAATATCACTGAACTAATATTTAGTTGTATAATCAGTGTTTCTGAGAACTGCTGCACATCTGTGTTACATGGAGTCCACCAACTTCTGGCACCTGTTACGTTCCACAATTCTTCTGCATTTCATGATTTTGCCTCAGAAACAGCATTTTTGACATCACCCCACAGTTTTTCCATTGGATTAATTTCCGGGCATTGGGCTGGCCACTTCACACCATCAAACATCAATCTTGTTGGTCTGCAACCAAGAAGTTACTTGTTTACTGGTGTGTTTGTGGTAATAAGGTAACATGACCTCCTCAAGTATTTGATGTATTGAAACTGATCCATCATCCCTGGTATGTGATAAATAGACCCAACACCATAGTATGAGAAACATCATGATGTTTGTGCCACCATGCTTCACTGTCTTCACGCTGTACTGTGACTTGAATTCATCTAAAAAACTTTCTGCGGCCCCTAGACCCAAAAAGAACAATCTTGCTTTCATCAGTCCACAAAATGTTGTGCCATTTCTGTTCTGTGTTCTTTGGCAAAACTGAACTTTTTCAGCACATCTTTTCTTCAACAATGGCACTTTGGGGGGGGGGGGGCTTCTTGCTTATAGTTTGGCTTCACATAGGTGTCTTCTAATTGTAACTTTAGACCTTCTGTGATCTTCCTGGATCTGATGTTGGTTTGCTTTTTTGGCTATTCTTCTATGGATTCGAATGGTAGTTTTCCGTTTTCTTCCACGTCTTTCAGGTTTAGTTGCCATTTTAAAGCATTTCAGATCATTTTAGCTGAGCAGCCTATCATTTTCTGCACTTCATGTTTTCCCCTCTCCAATCAACTTTTTAATTAAAATACGCAACAATGTCTGGTTTTCAGAGAGAAATGCACTATAACCAGCATGCACAACATTTGCTCCTTCCTTAAATAAGGGCCTTAATTGACACCTGTTTTTTCACAGAATTAATTATCTCACTAATTGAACGCCACACTGCTGTTATTTGTAACAAGTTATTACTATTTTGAACACTTGAACAATCCTCAAATAATGATTCAATTACACATTAAACTGTTTTTTCAGGTAAGTCAGGGCCAGAACTGGGGGTAGGCAGAAGAGGCACCTGCCTAGGGCACAATCATAAGGGGGCGCTTGGCAAGTACCTATTAAACATATTGCTGCCTACCCCTATTCCGTGTTTGCTACACCTCTGTAGCTCTCCCCTCCCTCGTCCGCCCAGTCATCTCCTCCGCCTAGTCACATTCTCCCATCTCCATCACTCCCCTCCCCGTTACCACCTTCCTCCTCCCCTATCCATTACTCCCAATCCCCTTCCTCCTCCTCCCCTCTCTGTCACTCACCTCCCTCCTCTCTGCTACTGCGCAATCGTGTGTTCGTTTTGACACGCCCTCAGGCGCACAGGAGGTAGCGGGCTGGCCAACCTGGTTGCCTAGGGCGCCCAGTCAGCTTGGCCCAGCCTTGAGGTAAGTATACACAATCACTTGGAGGTGCCTAACGTTTGGCACCCCCAAGTAAATACATCCTTTCCTTCTCCTTGAACACTCAAGTGTAGCATGCATGGATCATTCACTATACATATAAAGCTATTAACAGGATAGATTTACTACTGTCTCACAACAAATGCACATACATTCTTATTGTAAGATGCTATGCAGAGCAGCTTTAAGGGTGGATTGCACTTTGGTCAATGGTATATTTACAGTCATACAGTATAATCTAAATGAACTCAGGTCATGGTTGGAGGTTAAATATTTCTGAAGTATGTTGGACAACATCAAGTTTCCATCATTTTATCAGGATCTGCAAACATTTATTTTATGCATCTGAATGTCATAGAATGCCCTTTGATTTAAGAGCAGTGTTATGTAACAGTGAAGTCATATAAAGAATGCACTCAATTCCAAATAAGAAAGACTAGCTCTGTTCATCGGAAGTGACATTAAGTTCTACTCATCAGAGGTAAATCTACAGAGTTATTTTTCTCTTCACACGTGTCTGTTTGCATCCCAAAGACAAAGTTTCAGGCGTACATTAAATGGTATTTCTGATCGCCATAGTTAATACAGGTTAATACCAATGATAAAGTTCTACTCACAAGACAGGACATTAAAGGCTAGTTCTGAAAGCCAGAGGAAACAGGGTGGTTCAGCTGTAGAGAGGCAATGTTAAAGGATAGTACTGTCCAACAGGCAGAGCACTGAAGGATGGTTTCTCTATTAAGAGGCAGCATTAAGGGCGAGGTCACAAGGGGTGATATTTACAGGGCGTTTTTAAAAACGCCTGGTTGAGCGTAAATACAGTTTTTTTCTCATTCCCCACAATTCAGCTTGGAAGAATTTAATTAAACTTTTGTGAAAAAAAGCCAAGCAATTTACATGCAAAATGTAGCAGGACTGATTGTCAATACACAGCGTAAATTACGTCACCAGCAAACAGGTATTAAATCTGCACAGAGCCTGCAATGTCTACCCTCCCTTAAAACACACACAAAAGAAATATAAATTGTCACAAATGTGTTTTTACTTCCTTATTTATCTGACAAAACGTCAAATGATTTTTAGGATTCAGATTCGTTTTGGCCAGGCACTGGATTTGTCTGAATCAGAATCCTATTGAAAAAGACAGAATCCTGGATTTGGTGCATCCCTACTAATACTAAAATTATTTTCTCCAGTATTAAAGACCATTGGGATTACCATGAAACACTCAGGGGCAGCTTTATTAAGGTAGAATTCAAATTTTCTAATGTTTTTTTTCTAGTTCAAGAAGATATCAGCCGATTCTAGCCTCAATAAGTGCAGTGCAGTTATTGGGGAAAGTTGTGTTCAATGGGAATGGAAGACAGTGTACAGGAAAAGGCAAAGCATTTCCATTTCTTATAGCATCAATTTTGCTTTTAAAGCAGAGATCTAGAAAGAAGGGAATGGAAGTTGTGGTGCAGGTTAGAATAAAGAATTAAAAAAGATTTGTACATTTAGAGAGTGCAGTAAAGCAGGCTGCTTTAACCTATCTGCCTACGGCTGGCCTTAGAAACCTTTGTTCACATTTTGTTCTGATAATTGGTGGATTGTCAGAAATGATATGGATAACTCTGCTTTGTGATCCACCTGCGTTGGTTCACTATAGGAGGGATACTGAGAGATTGGTAAAAGTTTGAAATGATTGAGTTGTAAGGGGATGCAAATGGAGCACTATATTGGCAGTACTGACATAAAGGTCCCAGAGCAGCACTGACCCTTTTTCTGATAACGATTATATGGCTGCTGGACAATATCTGCTACTGAAGCTGCGAAAAGACCCAAAGTCACGAAAGGAGGCGAAGTTGAAGTGCTGAAGCCACGAGTTCAATTCTACTGAACACCAATGTGGGTTTTTTTGTTTTGTTTTTTAATCCCCTGGCCACCAATGCATTATTTTAATATTCTATAGGCCGCTGCCACCAATGTTTTTTTTTTTTTAAAAAAAATGGGGGCCCCAATTTTTTTTTAACTTGCAAGGGGAGCCCTGGCACCAATGCTTTTAAAAAAAAATTTTTTTGAACCCCAATTTTTGTTTAACTTGTAAGGGGGGCCCTGGCAATAATGTTTTTTTTTTAACTTATAAGGGGGCCCTGACCATCAATAGCTTTTTATAACTTGTGTGTGGGGGTTACTTTTTTAGTGCTGATGTCTTTGTGGTATTTGGGCAGGATGGAGTGGGGCTTGGGTGGAGTGGGGGGGGATCTGGGGTGGGGCTTGGGCGCTAGTGTGGGCGGGGCCCAGGGGGCCCCGAAAATGTTGTTGTACGGGGCTCCGTGATTTCTAATGGCGGCCCTGTCTGTAGTTACGCCCCTGGTGACGGGGGAGAATCTTTCCCATTTTGCTTCACGGAAAAATGTGCAAATCAGTAAAAATTGTAAAAGAAGTATTTTCACATAGATTCATTTATCTGCACATGTTGTGTTATTTTGGGCTACCTTTGAAGTGCCTCTTGGCTAGTTTTGGGCTGGTTTTGTAGCTGGGTTACATATATAGAAAAATGTTCAGTGCCTATGCATTGGGCAGTAATTTTGGGGTTAACTTACCCAAGCAACCCGATCCAGCTGCACAAACCCCAAACTTTCAGCTCAGGAAGGCAATGTAGTGAATAGAAAACTAGTGATGGGCTGGCGCAAACTGGATCACACTCCAAAAATAGATGTAGTAAAAAAGTTAGTTTATTGAAACAAAAACATCACAGCAGAGGCCTTACGCGTTTCGTGCCATATGCATAATTAACATTTAACACACAATCATATTTAAATGAAACGTAACCATTCCGTTGCGTATATGAAACTGTCAATCCAAATTGGAGGCGGCCCTTGGAGATGGGCCTATAGCATAGGCCTTTGAGGTGCCTCGTGGCTAGTTTTGGGCTGGTGTTGTAGCTGACCTTGGCTGGTTTTGAAAATTAGACCTGGCGACCCTGGAGTGCGCCGCGGTGGAAACAGAGAAGCACGAACAGCAAAAAAAATAACCCCCAAAACTATGCATTTAAAATACGCCTGAGTGGTCAAAATTGAATTGCCACTAAAGTGAATTGCAGCTTAACTGAATCATTTCAGTATTAATACAATGAAAAAGGAGTCTATGGCAAGCTGTAGGCACTGATGTGGGAGCTTAGAGTTAGACAGTGCACCTGGCCATTGTGGAGAGAGATGGAGTTTGTTTTCCTGTCAGTAATTGGTCCCTCCCCAGGCTGACTGACACTAGTCCGGGACTTGCTGCCGCTGTGGGGAATCCTGCGCACTTTCCATTGGCTGAGGCGCTGGCACACACACACACACACACTTACACACCCTGTGCCTCGGGCTTGTTGTGCTCTTTGCTCGGTTCCTATAATCGTCCCAACACACAGACAACCGCGAGGAGACCTAGTGCGTCAGTAGCGCGTATTTTAGCCCCGGGCGCTGCCGCTGACTGAACAGATCCCTCCCTGCTGCTGTTATAAACTGCGCCTTTCACTTATCACCGGTCCCTTTCACTGCCCCTCGCTAGGGGGAGCACGTTGATATGAATCAGCAGGGAACTCCTCAGGATTAAGGAAGAAGGAGACTTGCAGCAGGACTGGGCACAGAAACTGGCAGTCGCACCTTTTCTGCTTCAAGATGCAGCCTGAATGGCAAGGACTATGCTCCCCACCAGGCACCCTGCCCATCCACTGGATTCACCCACTGTGTGCATCACAATAACCCCATGCTGTGGCCACTGGATTTCTTCTGTACTTCCTTCTGTACCTTTAAGTGGCAGTTCACAATGGCAATCTCTGCAGCAACTTTATACTCTCTTGTGCCCCCTTCTTCTTTTACATGAAGGGGTCAATATAGTGTGACCTGCAGTTGATACCACCATCATTTCTGTTGCTAATATGGACTGACTTGCTGGGCAGGATTATTTTCCATTCTTCTTTCTATCTCTGAACCCTCCCTGTGGGATCTGTGAATGAGAATAATCGGGCAGCAGCTGTGCAGTCCCTCTGGTATGAGGCACAGGAACAAGATGCACTTCTTCAGGACTTACTCCTATGAGATTCAGCTGGAGCAGAGAGTGGATATTCACAGCTGCATCCAAGGCATCAGATGGGTAATTATATCTTATTGCCTGTGCCACCGGCACTTTATGTTGATTAAAGAAATATTATCTTAAAGGGAGGGTTCGCCCTTAAAGAGAAAAATAACCTTTTTTAATATCTATCATAATATTACATAGTTACATAGTTAAATTGGGTTGAAAAAAGACAAAGTCCATCAAGTTCAACCCCTCCAAATGAAAACCCAGCATCCATACACACACCCCTCCCTACTTTCACATAAATTATACCCATACCTATACTATAGAGTTTAGTATCACAATAGCCTTTGATATTATGTCTGTGCAAGAAATCATCCAAGCCATTCTTAAAGGCATTAACTGAATCAGCCATCACAACATCACCCGGCAGTGCATTCCACAACCTCACTGTCCTGACTGTGAAGAACCCCCTACGTTGCTTCAAATGAAAGTTCTTTTCTTCTAGTCTGAAGGTGAGGCCTCTGGTACGGTGATCCACTTTATGGGTTAAAAGGTCCCCTGCTATTTGTCTATAATGTCCTCTAATGTACTTCAACACATCTGTCTGCTTAGCTTTATGACATGTTATACTCTAGCTAGTTATAACCCTCTTGATTTTATATATATATATATATATATATACTATATATATATATATATATATATATATATATATATATATATATATATATATATATATATATATATATATATAGACTTAGTGTTTTCTTGAAGAGATTGAGAGAGGGTTCCTTACGGAGCAATTCATGGATGGAATTCCAGAGGTAAGGAGCAGCAAGTCAGAAAGGTTTGAGACGAGAGGGGGCCAGTGAATGTGGATGGTGTGAAAAGAAAGCTGGCCAGGAACGTACAGTGAGACAAGTGAAGAAATGTAATGAGTAGCAGAGGAGTGAAGGGCTTTGAATGTTTGAAGAAGGGTTTTATATGCTATCCTCTTCTTAATAGGCAGCTGGAAACTGGAAGTTTGGTGTTTAAGATTGATTGGAGAGGAGAGAAATGGGAGTCAGGAAGACCTGTAAGAGTAGTAGGAGATTGTAATAGTCTAAATGGTATAGGATAGTGCTGTCCACGTTCTGTAGTACAGAGGGCCAAAATTTTACTGGCCTATGTTGGGGAGGGCCGATAATGGAAGTCAGTGTTGGCCACTCCCCATTTTAAACAATGTGGGCAGTTTCAGTCTGGATCTCAGGTGTGAATAATACAGGGGATTAGAGTCTGAATTTGAGGTTTAAACAATGTACGGACCAGTTTATCTCTGTAGTGATACCTTTTAAAGTTTACATATGGTAAACAGACACAGCATGTGGGGGGGCCAAAGAATGCGGCCTGCGGGCCGCCAGTTGGACAGCCCTGGTATAGGACAAGGACATGGATTAGTGTTTTGGCTGTTGTTTCTGAAAAATGGGTGTATCTTGGCTATATTGCAGTATTGGCAGTAGTATTAATACGATAAGAGAAGGAGAGAGACTGTTCAAAGATGACCCCCAAGCAGCGTGCTGAGTTAACATGGTTAATGGTCATGCCATCATTAGTAATAGTAGTAATAGTAAAAGGAAGAGATGGGCTAAGTTTGACACCATGAGCTCAGCTTTGGCTAAGTTGAGCTTGAAGTGGCATTGGTTCTTTCAGGAAGAGCTAGCTACTAGACAGTCTGAGATCTGGGTCTGAACGTTTGGTTAGTGAAGGGGTGTCAAAATATATCTGGATGTCATCGGCGTACAGGTGATATTTAAAGCTGAATGAAGATATAAATTCTCCTTAAGAGTGTACAAGGAGAACAACAGAGGACCAAGTACAGAACCCAGAAGCACCCCCACACTAAGATGAACGGGGGAGAGGATTTGTTTGCAAAAGTAACAGAGAAGGAGCACTCTCAGGATGCAGCTCTATCCTGGATACCAAGTGAATGGAGAATTTGCATTAGAACAGAATGATCAATAGTATGTATAGATAAGTCCAGGAGAGTGAGAATAGTGAGTGTGTGAGATGGAAAAAGAGATAGGATGGTGATCTGCAACAGATCAATATTAAATACAGAAAGATCTAAGCTTTTATTTCAGATCAGATCTAGTAGTTTTGTATATATAAAATGTATACTCATTTATCCTGCTGTGTGTTGTGCGATATTACATACAATATTGCTGCTACATTATTTCTAGCATGCATTCTGGGATATTATGTGCCATACAATGAATTCAATGAAGTATCCATGTCTAAGATGTCTATAATTAACCTCCCTAATGATTGCAGATAAATTATTATAGCTCTATTATGATATTATGTGGTTACATCACTTGCATAATGCATAGGAATGCATTGATCTATGGGTAATTAAGAAAATGAAAGGTTTGGGGCAAGTTCGCATAATTGTAAAAGAGGAAAGTACATAACACTGTTTGAAACTTTGATGTTCAGAAGATTCCCATGGCACTGGGCAACTATATTGGCCATCACAGATGTAGAGCTAGAGATAATAGGATCGGTACAGCAGTAGAGTCACTAGTGACATTTTGTTAGATAAGCCCCTGGAGAAATGGGTTGTCACAATTGATTTCTCGGATAGACTCATTAATCAATATCATTTATTTGTATAGCACCAGCAAGTTACACAGTGCTTTACACTTATAACAAACAGTAATTTATAACTTTTAGCAATTTACCAAGGTTTGAAAGGGTTACAGAACAAATATAGCAACAGAGAGCCCTGCTTAAAATAGCTTACAATCTAAAAGGATGGTAGGTTACTCCTAGTTATTGCTGCCGGCACACTGCTGTACTCTAGTGTGTGTCCCTGTTGGCATCTCTTGCTGCAGCTTTGCCACAGCCCATTATACCACATCTTTGTCTTAAGAGGCAAGTATAGCTTCATTTTCAGTTTAAGCCTCGCCAAAACAGCCATTATCTGACTGCAGCCTGGCCAGAGCTCCTTATCAGCTCCAACAGTGCTTTTGTTTTGTTGATACTGTATTGGGTGTGGCCATATAAGTAGGACTGTATAGAGCACTCGTAATACAGGTATGGGATACGTTATCTGGAAACAAGTTATTCAGAAAGCCCCGAAATTACGGAAAGGCTCCCGTAGACTCCATTTTATCCAAATAATCCAAACTTGTAAAAAATATTTCCTTTTTCTGTGTAATTATAAAACAGTACCCTGTACTTCATCCAAACTAAGATATAATTAATCCTTATTGAAAGCAGAACCAGCATATTGGATTTATTTAATATTTAAATGATTTTCTAGCAGACCTAAAGGGCAAGTCAAACCCAAAATAAAAAAATTGCCTAATAAAAGAAAACATAATTCTAAGCACATTTCCAGTATACATGTATGACAAATGTTCAGTACTTTTAAAGTTATTTGCGAAAACAATTGCTTTTGAAAGCAGCATTTGCTTAGCTCCCAGTTGTTACTTTTTAAACAATGTTGCAACAGTCTTGTCTTACATTGTATCAACAGTCTTAGACATCAGGACAGAGAATAGAAACAAATAACTCAAAAACCATATAAAATTTGTAATGAATGTATATTGCAAAGTTGCTTAGAAGTATGTTTTCTTTTATTAGGCAAAATTTTATTTTGGGGTTGACTTGCCCTTTAAGGATCCAAATTACAGAAAGATCCATTATCTGGAAAACCCCAGATCCTCATTATTCTGGACAACAGGTCCTATACCTGTAGTAAGAAAAAACTGCTTATTTTGCTTGCAGCACATATAGAAAAATACCATATGCAAATTTTTGCAGAAAAGTTTGAGTGCACCATGATCCTGTAACAGTGGATTGAAGGTTCGTGAACCCAACTATGGGGCAAATTTACTAAAGGACGAAGTAACTAACGCTGGTGAAAATTTGCCAGCGTGACGACACTTTGGAATTTCACCGGTATACTAGCGGCACAGCCGTAACTTCACTAGCGAAAGAGACTGACGCTCATTTACACTCAATCGCAAGGCGAAGTCGTGCTCTGGCGAAGGGACGTTACTGCGCAAATTCACTATTTTACTGAACTCTTGCGCGGGACATGCCTTCGCCAGCTAAGACCCAAAAAATGCTGGCGTCTTTTCCTTTGTTCAGGGTGATAGGCTGCAAAAGAGCTTAAAATTTTTTTGGAGTAACCCACTTCGCCCCTACATTTCCTAACACACGGCACATAAACTATACACTGGGCTCATGTGTAGGGCATTATAACAACTTTATTTTATTTTATTAAGCTTCCCTGGGCTTGTGTAATGTAATGTATTTGCTGCAACATATACAGTAGAATTCCAATTTTATATCCCCTGATTTTAAGTTTTCCCTCATTTAAATGACCATGAGGTACTCTATTAACACTGGTTCCACGGCAAAATGTTCTAATTATCACCACTCTTTGTAATCTATCCGCAGACATTTCTCTATCCAATTTTATGTAAAAATGTTCAAGGCTAACATTGCTTCATTTTATCAGTAACCTTCTATGTGGTACCACCATCTGAGTAAATCACATACACTGTAGCCCCAAGGTTCAGGTTTCTGGTCACCTCCTCAGAAAAGCAAGTAGAGAGTGCTGGCTTACACTTTTGGGATGTTATTATAACATTATTAATACAGTATTCTAATTCTAGCATTTTAGAACAAATTGCCAATTTGTATGCACCCCACTGGGTTGCCTCTTCTGAAAAACTAACCAACCCAGGTATTATGCTGGGGGAGAGCAGCACCACCATTTTTCTTCTGCTACTCTGTGTTCCTTGGGTGGGCAAAGTACACTCAAACACACACACTATGACACCACCAGAGTCTCAACAAATAAAACCAGAGCACTTGCATTGCACCAGTGAGATGTACTCAACCTTTTTTTTATCTGTGAGCCACATTCAATTGTAAAAAGAGTTTGGGAGCAACACAAGCATTAAAGGAAACCTATACCCCCAAAATTAATGCTTAAGCAACAGATTGTTTGATTGTGTGCACCGTGAATCCTAGGATCTAGGATACTCGCATCCCCCTCTCTGGGTTTCGGGCAGGTGTGGGTTTAGCTCTTCTGACTGCTCTCCCTGCCGCAACCTTACAAATGCTGGCTTACGACTTTTGGGTTGAACTTTTATAGACGCACCCCTGCTCACACCGCCCCTTTTGTGACATCATCGGCGGGGCGGTGTGGGTCTATAAAAGGAACCTAGAAGTCGGGCGGCTGAGGGAGGTTGGGTGGCGGGTGGGTGCGGGTCAGGAAAATCCCAACCGGCACATCACTACTAGGTTCCCAGGGGGCGGCCCTTAATTTTTAAAATGGCAATTTTCTATTTATGATTACCCAATGGCACATACTACTAAAAAAGTATGTTATTATGATAATAGTTTATTTACATGAAGCAGGGTTTTACATACGAGCTGTTTTACGCGGAGGAGTATAGTTTCCTTTTAAAAAAGCTAGAACACTTCTTGTTGTTGTAGGACACATTTTTTTTATAATACAGTGTTTGGTTTCCTGCTACCAGTATATATTAAGTCTAAACGTTTGGTGGCACCACTGCAGAAAGAAAATGTGCAACATGTGCAACAAATGTTTTCTCTTGGATCTGGAATCCTCTTTTAATTTTGTGGTTCAAACTTTGGACCCATTTCCCCTCCTGTTTGTAAACTCGTTACCACCAGATTATTAATTCCACTGCTTCAAGCCTGCTGTATTCCTCTGTATTCAATGTTGGGTTGTACAATGCAAATTTATGCTCTAATGGACTTGGTTGCAATCCCTGTGACCTGTGCTTACAGTGCTAATGGCAAATAAGTAGGCATACTTTATTGTGTAAACTTTGCCTTTGAACTCTGCTATCCCTCTGTAGCTTTGCTTGTAGTAGACTCACTTTCCTTCTCCAATGCTGTACCTAGACCTATTCTGCTTAAAACTGCTTGATACATGCTGTCTTCCTATATTGCCTATCTAAAAGAAGGCTGTATATATTTCTCATTGTACAATGAGAATTTGTGTCCAAAGGGTCTTCCCTGGCCTGAGGTTTGCAACCCTGGTGCCCCCTGTAGTCACATCTCTAAATGCAGTGCCAATGGCAGATAAATATTGGTAGAAAGTAACAGTAGCCAAATGAATATAATCATTAAATTCATTATATACAATCTTTCATTATGATATATTTATTTTCTGTACATGCTTTATGGATAACTGTTACTTGTGACAGATTCTTTGTTTTAGGAATCATAATAGGTCGATGCAGTCAGTTACTAGGGTTTTAGAATATTCAGTTTTTTCTCTTGCAGTACCTAACCTTTTGGCAGAGATGTGTGTGATTGGGGAATGGTAACACTGTTGTCGCATTCAGCACCCTATATCCTGAATCCAAGCTAAGCTCCCTGGTCACGGCTCTTACTTCTGCCTATAATCGCCGCCTTTCACCTCGGGAGGAGCCCTCGGCTAGTCTGATGCCGCCAGGTCTTATTTGAGAGAGGAGCAAAGCTAACGGTTCTGCACGGGCAAAGGGTCACAATCGTCTCACCATGATACTGGAAGGAAGAACACCACCAGGAACAGGCAGGCCGGGCCAGCACAAGCCGAGAATCATCAGACAGGCCGAAATCAGGATAGGAGAATGTAGAATAGTGAGTGGACAGGCAAAGGTCGGATTGGAGAGGTCAGAGTAGTCACAAGCAGGCAGGATCAGGATTGGAGAGTTCAGAGTAGTCACAAGCAGGCAGGATCAGGATTGGAGAGTTCAGAGTAGTCACAAGCAGGCAGGATCAGGATTGGAGAGTTCAGAGTAGTCACAAGCAGGCAGGATCGGGATTGGAGACGTCAGAGTAATCAGGCAGGCAAAGGTCAGGATTGGAGAGGATCAGAATAGTCAGGCAAGGATCAAACCAGTAATAACAGATAGAATCAGGCACCTAGGAACTTTACAAATAGAACCTAACAACGGGCAACTTGCTAAACGCTGAATTCCCCTTTTATAGTTTTGAATCTCGTGCCAATGCGTGATGACATCATCACGCCGGCACATAAACCAGGAATTGCACCACAGGGGAACTGGACACAGAAGTGAAAGGACGAATGTGGTGGGCGTCCCCGCCGAAGGCACAGCGGACACCCCCACATGCCAGAGGGCACACCACTGTACCACCAGGGTAAGCAATCGTTATTACAACTGTGTAGTTCTCGTATACATCTAGCAAGGAGGAGAGAATCAAACAAGTATAACTTCTATAAACAGGCTGCTGTGTAGCCATTCAAGCACAGGATACACAGTAGATAACAGATACGTTTTGAAGAATTGCTAAAGAGCTTATCAGTTATCTGCAGATTACATACAAAATAACCAACACAAGAGGTAAAGATGGCCCAAAAGGGCTTTCAGTCTAAAAAAATTGCCATAGGTTGTCTTCTACATAGGTCCTATTTATATCCATATTTTGGATTGATCAAATGAATGGGTGCTGCCCTATCTTTCTTACACCAACTGGATTAATTTAATTTAAAGATTTCAGTGGTCATTATGGTCAACCATGCAATAACCTTTGAATTCAGCACTTCTTGAACACAAAACAAGTAACCTTGTTTTACTTGGTAAGGAATTCTATAAATATATAATAGATATAGAAATGCCAGTCAGCAGCATCAAGGGCAAATAAGGTCTTGAGCTGTATTAAAAGGGGCATAGAGTCAAGGGAGGAGGGGGTCATTCTTCCTCTGTATAGAGCACTTGTAAGGTCCCATCTAGAATATGCCGTACAGTTTTGATCTCCATCACTTCAACAGGACATTATTGTATTAGAGAGGGTACAGAGAAGGGCAACTAAGCTGGTAAAGGGTATGGAAAATCTTAGCTATGAGGAAAGACTGGCCAAATTGGGGATGTTCACGCCTAAATATTCGGAAGGGGTTTTTTTACAGTGAGAGCTGTGAAGATGGGGAATTCTCTCCCTGAATCAGTTGTACAGGCTGATACATTAGATAGCTTTAAGAAGGGGTTGGATTGCTTTTTAGCAAGTGAGGGAATACAGGGTTATAGAAGATAGCTCATAGTACAAGTTGATCCAGGGACTAGTCCAATTGCCATTTTGGAGTCAGGAAGGAATTTTTTCCCCCTCTGAGGCAAATTGGAGAGGCTTCAGATGTTTTTTTTTTTTTCGTTGCCTTTGTCTGGATCAACTAGCAGTTAGGCAGATTAAAAAAAAAACGAAAAGGTTGAACTTGATTTACAACCTCACTTACTGTGTTACTATATATTTTCACTTGGTGTGTTGAAGCAGCTCTGATTTCTTATGTAAGGCTCTGTCAAACAATAAGCTGGCACAGATGGAGCAGTGTGGTAAACAGGAATATCTGTAAGTGCTTAGAGGTGATAGCAGTGAACAACTTGAAGGTAGAATGGAAGGAACTGGCTGTATGGAAATATTTGTTCAAGGAACTGATGACGTTAGTAGGGAAAGGGACCGTAACATGAAGCGCCAAGTAGAAGCTGAACTTACAATGCTTTCCGTGCAATATGCAGCCGTTCATCCATGCTACGTCTCTGCAATTTCCATTTCTAGGTTAACAAGTGGACACTAATGTTAAATTGATTTTACAATTATATTTTGTTGTTATAATATTAAAACTATCAAACATGTAAAAATGTAGACTAATAGTGCTTGGCCATTAAATGGGTTGTTCACCGTTAAATGATAGTATGATGTAGAAAGCGCTATTGTGAGACAATTTGCAATTTGTCTTAATTTTTTTATTATTTGCGGTTTTTGTATTATTTTGTTTTTTTATTCAGCAGAGCTCCAGTTTGTGATTTCAGCAGCTATCTAGTTACTAGGGTCTAATTTAACCTAGCAATCAGGCAGTGGTTTGAAAGAGAGGCTGGTATATGAATAGAGGAGGGTCGAAATAGAAAGATAAGTAATAAAAAAATTACAAAACAGAGCTTATATAGAATCGTTTTTTGGCTGATGGGTGAAGGAGTCAGAAGAGGCACTTTAAAAAATGATAAAAAAATAATAAAACTGAAAACTTTCTTAGTATAGGATATTATATAACCTACTAAAAGTTAACCTTAAGGCGAACCACCCCTATAAAACTGTGCACAACACTGATCATTAATGATCATTGATTCTTCAAAGCGGCTTGTTAGCAAATACTATACAAGGTTATAGAGAGGAACCTACTTTCAGATCTGGGATCTGTTATCCGGAAACCCGAAAAAACTGCTTGTTTGCTTATAGCACAGATAGGGATGCAGAGTTCTGCTTTCAAGTTTGAGGGTACTGTGGTCCTATAACAGTGGATTGAATGTTAGTGAACTCAACTATGTCTTTGTAGATGGTGCTTAAATAGTGACAAACATGTAAACAAATACAGTTATGGAATCTGTTATCCGGAAACCCAATATCCAGGAAGCTCCAAATTACGGCAAGGCCATCTCACATTGTACATTGTACTTGATCCAAACTAAGATATAATTAATGTTTATTGGAAGCAGAACCAGCCTACTGGGTTTATGTAATCTTTAAATGATTTTCTAGTAGGGTTAAGGCATGAACATCCAAATTACAGAAAGATCCGTTATCAGGAAAGCCCCAGGTCCCAAGTATTCTGGATATCTGGTCCCGTACCTGTACTGTACATCGTAAATCCTTTGATTATAGTGGGAGTTGTATGCCTACTGCTTTATGCTTTTACTGTCAATATTGCATGTGACAGAGTACACTCTAGTTCTACATTACCTTTTTTTTGCCAGACAACTGAAAGATGGTCCCCAGCAGATCACTAGAGTGAGCCCAGACATAGAGGAAATGGTGTTATTGTACTAGAGAACTAAAGGCCGCACCACATGGTATACTTATCAAAGGGCAAAAGTTACAATTTGGAGTATTTTCACCAAAAATGAAAACTCGACATAGAATCATCATTTGCCAAAAGGAAAGTACGACAGGTTTTGACAAATTGACTTCACATTGGTGAAAATCCACATCTTTTTACAGGTGAAATTTCTCCAGTGAATACCAGTAATTAACCAAGAGCACAAGAATTAATTATCACCAAGAGATATCGCTCTAGTGAATACTCAACCATTTACCAAGAGCAACCTGACACTCGTTTCTTATCATTTACGTCACCCCTCCATGCTAATATCCCACATAAGTCATTTCTTTATGGCTTTAAATTCTTTAGAGACTTTGTACCCCTACAGTTGTATGGCAAAAATGCACTAGTGAATTTTCACAGACAATTGGCAATAACACATTTCTCTCAGAGAATAGATTAAAGGAACAGAAACATCATTTTTTTTTAAATTTGTAAGTATACATCAAAAAATAAACACCAAGACAAAAAAAAAACTTTAAAATTGCAAAGCCTTTATTAAGAAATAACTTACCGAAACTCCACTTCCTGTCCTGTTCAGAAAAGGCGACATGGCGACCATCCATTGTGCGGCGCTGGATTTTCTCCTCCCTGGCTATCTCTCATGTACTGACCGCATGTGCGGCTGCTGCATCAGGAGCGTGGTGTCCATGACTGTGGATTGCTGGCTCATCGGCACGCTGGCTCCAAGGCTCCCTGGTTGATATTCAGCTCCTCCTTTACCAGATCGTTATAGGGGTCACACACCGCTTGTAGGGTCTCCAAAAGCTTCTCGCGGGTGTAGAAGCTCCTGGCTTTCACTGTATTACGGATCACGAACATCATGGCCACAGTGCAGATGTGTCATGTGTTCTTCACAAAAACGAATATGCTAATAATAAAATCCAGAAAAGCTGAACAGCACGTTACTGTGTATAGCAGCTCCCTATAGAGCAGGATAGTATGAGCTCAGACAGAGATTCTAATGGGACACAGTGATTGCTTGAGTGGGGAATCAGAGTAGCAGCCAGGAGTCACTCAACGAAACAAACTTTGGGCTCCAGAGAAGGAACGAGAACTGGAAGCTAGGGAACGAGAAGCTAGGGAAAATGTGCATCGGCGCCGCCTGCATCTTCCTTTTGCGGGGAAGTAGCTCCCTACTCAGCGTGCTCTCGTGATCCGTAATACAGTGAAAGCCAGGAGCTTCTACACCTGCGAGAAGCTTTTGGAGACCCTACGAGCGGTGCGACCCCTATAACTATCTGGTAAAGGAGTGTTTTGTGTTTATATACCTGATGAACTGAGGCAAACTTTGGTCAGACCAGGAGAAGCATCACACTTTACTTAATAGACCCAAATGTGTTGTTGATGTAACTGGGGCTATTTATGAGAAATTAAAAAATAAAACTAAACGTGTCAGAGTACGTCTTAGGGGGTAAAAGCAGGAATTATACCTCTGAAGCATTTAAAGAAGGGGTATTGCCCCTGAAATGTTTGCTGCAATCTGAAAGCATCATTGCTATTCATGCGAGTGCCATTTGGATTATGGTTTATTGGAATGATACCCCTGGGAGCTCATGAGCAATAAGATAATAAAATACACACGCAGACAAAATTAAAAAGATCAGTTATGGATTTTTAACACAAGCGGAGTGTGCAAAGTGAAGTTTTGGACGCATATCACCATCCCTTGTGCAGTGGAAGAGTTTAAAAAAATTTTAATTACTAGGGAAGGGTTTTTGCTTTTTTGAGTTAAAATATTGATTGGGCATGATTTACTGGGTGCCAATCTCCTGTGCCTGTTGACCAAGCCCACAGGGAGAACCCTGGAATCACTGCAAACTTCTTGAACGCGGCTGTAGCTCCCTTGTGTTTATGGATACACTTATACGCAATTCTGAAGAGTAGGTGAGACAGACAGTAATTTTTTCCTGTACATCTACATGACTGGAAATTCAATACACACTCAGATGTGGGTTTCTGGCCATATAATTATAGAAACGTCTTGTTTCTGTGTGTAATAAAGACACCAATGACAGAGGGTTGTAGATACCACAGGAAGTTCTCTGAAGCTTGCACCTGCTACAGTACTCTTGTAATGATGTTAATCGTTTTTTAAAACCATTCTTACGAAGCTGTGAGACAGGCCAGAAGAGACAGCAGTTGAGATGAGCTTGAATGGAGAGAATGGAGGTGTAAGTTTCCTACATATACATTATCTAACAGTACTACAATACTGTATATTTAACAGAATCTTTGGTTGGACCGTGTTATTTTGGGCAAGTGTTCCTCAAGACTGTCGTTGGCTAGAACTGTGGTTGTGCAACAACTGGAGATACATGTATCACTTATTATTTATTCTGTATTCCATCTATTGCTGGTTTACTATCTCCAGTATGTCCTGGTAGTTCTCCTGGCAGACAGACACTACCTATTGGATTTTGAAAGTGTAGAGTGAAGGAATAGCTCTGTAACATAATGGAAGGAGTCTGGATTCTATTTTTCTAAATGAGATCCATCTTTCATCTTAATTGCTTGATATTAGGGATGCACCGAATCCTCTATTTGAGATTTGGCCGAATCCTTGGTGAAAGATTCGGTGAATACCGAACCGAATCCTAATTTGCATATGCAAATTAGGGGCAAGAAAGGAAAAAATCTTTTGTGACGAAAAATCGTCAATTTTCCTATTCACACCTAATTTACATATGCAAATTAGGATTCCGATTCGATTCGGCCGAATCCTGGCCGAATCCCGAACCGAATCCTGGATTCAGTGCATCCCTACTTGATATGCACAGTGCAGACATATCTAATGCCTATATATTATTCTTTTAAAATGTTACATTTCTTTACCAGCAGTTGGTTGTGGGTTATTTCATGATATGATGCCCTCTATTAAAAGAGATAGTTGAGAACTTCTCTTGACTATGGTTTATTTATCTCACTCATTTCCCTGAGCTGGTGAAAACTGTTCAATCCCATGTGCTTTAAATTTGCTAGTCTCTTTGCAGTCACTCACCAGAGGAGAAAATGCTAGAAATATAATGACCAATTAGAAAAAATACATTTATTTTTTGCTAACTACTTTCCAGTACATACTAAAAAAAGTAAATATTTTTTTCATCACCGGTGATATAAAGATGCACTTACTCTTGGAACATGATTCTGTATATTTTCATATTGCAGCAAGTTACTCAAGGAGTAATATATATATGTGTCACATTTACAGACCATGACCTACAAATGAACATTCCAGCTGCCAACAATGTTAAGAGGACGTGCTAACCTACATAGTTCAAATGCAATCAAATATCACACCTTATGGCAGCAGAGATTCAGGATCCCTGCTCTGTGCTTTGGCTTTACTGCCTATTGTTCTATCACCTTCTAATTCCCTTTGCCACTGAGATATCTTCACTGAGCAGCAGAACAGTTTAACTTTATTTTTGAACACAGCTAAATATATGAACAGGGCGAGGGAGGTGATTTCCCGGGGTGAAAAGGGTAGCTTGAGATCTTTCTGGGAAAACAGTTAATTTAAATGTCAGTGCATAACATGATATATAATGGGAAATGCTTTTCAAACAGTGCCTTTGAGCTGAAGGCAAGATGGAGTGCCCTACAGCATACGGTGGATCACTATAGCAACACCAAACTTCTGCCAAATACACTTGGGATCTGAGCTTGGAGCCTGGAAAGAGGCCAGACTCCTGCCGGATGTCTCCTGTAGTTCAGGATTTCTGGATCGGTCCATGGCAGGAAGCCTTGCAAGGGGAGGGAGGAGGAAAGGAGGGGTGTGCTCCTATTGTATTAAGGGCGTAAATTAACATAAAACTCTACAGGAACAATGTGTATTATTTTTGACTATACCAAAACATTGTCGGTAAGAGCAAGTGAAATCTTACTTCCACTATGAATCTTTCACAAGGGAACAATATTATAGATCTTTGGCTCAAAATATTTTCCCGTTACCTGAAATGGGAGAATACGCATGGTCCTGCTGGAAGTCTTCCGGTTCCATGACTTTCACAAGTTTATGCTGCCAGGGCATGTCAAGCCCTTATCAGTCTAACTACTTTTAGCTAAAACTACCCTGTAAAACATGAAATGTGGGTAGCAGTATTCCCCAAGCCTTTTGTGTAAATAGGCTGAGGGGTAACAATTTGAAATATTCTTACCTTATAAACAGAAAGTGGATACTATTGGGCTCAAATACTGTGGGCAGGGGTGGATGGAGTTGAGAACAAAGCAGTGTAAACTAGCTCCCCTTTGAACACATTTATTTGCACCCCTGCCCATGGTTGGTTGGTATTTGTGGTAGTCATAGTTTGCTTCCAGTAGTCTTTATGATGATATATTTGGGATCCAAAAGGTGGTTACTCTTCTGTCCTGACATTTTAGATATTTTCAACCAGGAATAACCAACCATAAATCTGAAGTTCTTCAGTGCTGACTGAAGGACATCAGATATGTAAAATGGCCATTATTTTCACACATACATCAATTGCATGAGATTTGCTTTTGTATTTTTAATTTTTTGATTAAGAGATCACCATGTTTGCCCAAAATATCCAGACAGTCCTGAAACAGTAGACAAATCTTATGGAAGAACAAAGATAGTCTAACGTTTTTCTTACTAACAAAGTCTGTTGTGTAAACAAAAGGGAAATGTATTTTTCTCACTTAGTTTTGTTTTAAAAACACAGAATAAGCCTATCACTGGCTTGACGCAGAATACAGAATTGGGTCTGTACCTGCGCAAAACAGCTTTCTGGGACATGCATTGGATATACAGAAATTCATAACTCATAGCTGCAAAACTTTGGGAAGTCCAGGTTTCCTTAAGTCAGTATGGCCTGGGTAGCTACCCTTTGGGGAAAACTCGTCCACATGAAGCAGGTAATTCAGGTTTACTAAGCAACATTTTAGTTGTATGTATTGTATGAATATTTACAATATGTTCACCATAGGCTTTTTTAAAATATACATATGCCATGAGTACATGTTATGCTTTGTGATGATGCTTCAGTTTTTTATTACCTTGGTGCATTTCCTCTTGAGATTATATCCCATCCCTTGCCTGTTTATATATTTCATTTGTATAGTAGTGGCTTGTAAATAAAGGCAACATAGTACAGGGTATACAATGAGAAGTAAGACATAGAAACGTTTAAAGTAGCCTCAAGAAGGCACTAAAAAGTTAGATCTTCAAAAGCTTTTAGTGTGGATATGTGGCCATTAGATGGCCAACCAAACAGCATTTTATTGTTGGATGGCTGAAGATGCCAAAAAATAATGGCCAAACTTCGCAGTTAGGCAGTGGTGAAAGGCAAAATGGTGAATGAAACAACAGACAACATAGGCCGGATTTGTGGCGAGGCCCAGGGTTGCCAGGTCTAATTCTCAAAAACAAAGTCAGCTACAAAACCAGCCCAAAACTAGCCAAGAGGCACTTCAAATGTGCAGTGAAAAAGTAAAAAATAAATACATATATGTCAAAATGTGCCTTTTTCAAACTTTTCCATGAAGCAAAATGGGACAGATTCACCCGTCGCCGGGGGGATGGGGGGGGGCAGGAGGTATACATATACAATTTCAATAAATATTGGTAAAAACAGGTCAACCTCTAGACATTTTGGTGGCCAGCAGATTTTTACCCCAAAATTGCCTGAAATTGAGGAAAGTCACCAGAAAAAGCAAGAATGCTTAAGGGTGACAGGAGATTGGGGTACAGAGCCCAAAATCTGGTAACTCCTGACTTCTACACAAGTCAGTCCCATTGCATGCTGGGTATTGTAGTCTTACATTTAACTTGGCAGTTGGCAAATTGTTAGACAAAAGCTATATTACCCAACATGCACTGGGAGACGCAGGCTTGGCACATAAAGGCAATAAAAAACTTTGGCTGGTTTCCAAAGTACAAACCAGCCAAAGGCCCCAAAAGTAGCCCAAATCTGTACCTTGGGTAGTTTGTACTTTCCAAACCCGCCTGGGCTATAACTAAGTAGCCCAATTTGGTTGGAAACCCGCCAACCTGGCAACCCTGGCAAGGCCACAAAGGGCCGGACCTAAGGAGGCAAAATTTGAGGGGTGACATGCCGCCCAGCCGCTTTCTGAGGAGCAGTGGGAATGGGCAGCTCCCCGGTGCTCTGGCGCTCTCACACATTCACTCGTGGCGAGGGAGGCAGAGAGGGCGCTAGGACCGTGTGGCCCAGGAGAACTAGGACAGACAGAAAGGAAATCTGGCCCTGAGGGCCACGCCATGTAAGACTGTTAAACTAAGGGGTTGTAGCTGCTTCTGCTGCTTGTCCTGCATCTAAGTTACTCTACCGAATTTCCATGTATACTTCCATATAGGAATGAACAATTTTCATCCAATTTCAGATTCTTATTCAGGTGTTTTGGAGCTTCAGAATTGTTTCAAGTGGAGATTAAAATTGGTTTTACATTAGTGATAGCCAGACAAAGGAGCATAACTGGTGATACATAGTCAAGCCATTATGTATACGTTTCTATAGAAGCTCTAGCATGAATTAAACTATGTTGTTTTGCACATGTGACATATTTAATTTTATTTCATTGGAAATATTCTCTAAATCAACTTATTGACCTTAGCTCACTCCTATAGAAGTGGCAGAAAATTCTAATTAACCATGGATGGCTGATATGTGAAATGTGGAAAATCCCATTAGTTTCTCAGTACAGTGGCTGTTTACATGTCGATTGGGTGGGGAGGAAATTCCCTTTGTCTGTGAATCCGTGGGGATTTTGGCCACAGGCGGCAGCTCTGTTTGTGCCTCTTTGAAGATCCATGGTCAGACACTGAATATCACAATATTTATGGCCATCAGTAGGGATGAGAAAACATTTTCGCCATGAAAATGACTCCCATAGACTCTTATGGGTGAAAACATGTCACCGATAGACTTCAATGCATTTTCGCAAATTTTCTGTAAAGTGAAATGGGTTAGATATGCCCATCACTAGCCATCAGCCTTAATCAATAGTAAAACAATACTATACCGAGCTCTGGTTGTTCGACTACAACTCCCAAGAACTTATTTGATTTTTAATACACATTAAGGATAAAGCTCATAGAAACAGACGTACAGCATATTTGTTTAGTAGCCACTTTCTGTTATTGCAGGGCACTTGGCATGTTTGCTGTGCAAACACATTCACCCAGGCACAAAGCAGTGTACAGGTGACAGCTGCTGGGAGGGAGACTATTAAGTCACCGTGCACCAGAAGGGAATTAGAGGAATACATACTGATATCTGTGTCTTTAGAAAAAGGAACTGTTAAATTTAACAAACAATTGGGATGTATTGTGATATCATTTATTTATTAATCAGTCCTGCAGTTCTTGAACAATTTAATGTTGAATCTGTCACTGGGAGACAAAAATTTACACAGATTATAGCTGGAGGAGATTAACCCCACTCACCTGGGTATTCTTCTGCCATTTACATTATCAGACTCATTGCATCTGTCGTAGAACCCCTGCAGTGCTATAAATACAGCCTACTGTTAAGTGCAAGCTCTGCTCCACACTAAAACAGACCTAAAGCATGCTGCTTGTTTTATGTTTTTTGCCCATTTAGGTACAAGACAAATTGACTGCAGTACTTGTTGGTATCTAGCTGTGCTCTGTTACTTTCCTGTGGTTTGTTGAGTTGGGTGTGGCTTGATCAATTTGGGGTAGAAGAAGGGGGGAGAAGACGCGCTCTGTTTTTCAATTAGTAAAATTAGCAGCACCTCAATTACTGGATCCACTGGTCCTTGTATAGGTTTAAAAAGCAAAATGAGGTTTTGGGTGCGCTTGTTGAGCAGGGATTTTTTTCCTTTTACCTACAAGAGATAGAGTAATCCCAATGGTGTAATATTGTTAAAATTGGTACAGCAGATTTATCTGTATACAGAACTACTGTAGATTTCGTTCTGTTAGCGCTTCAAATAGACGTAGAGAAAGTCCTGTGCTTGATTCCAGATATATCTAAGTGCAAATAGTGCAATACTGTGGGTGAAGTAGAAAGATAGCGGCTTTTGTCTGCACTTACCCCTCGATAATGGGTTAGTTGTGCCTCACAAGGTCAGGTCTACCGTGGCAGCTTATTTCACCCTAGGGATTGCGCCGTCGTTTGATGGTGCCGGTAGTTTATCCCCGGTGTCTGGCTTGCTGTCAATCGTAGGGAAGACCGGGTTTTGGTGTGCAGATGGATCGTAGCAGCGTCTTTCGCCCTGGGTTTGCGCTGTAGTGAGATGATGTCGGCAGTTTCTCCTCAGTGGCTTGCGGAACGCTGTCGGTCGTGGGGAAGACCTTGTGGAAATATCAGCAGCAACGGAAAAGGGTTTCCGCTATTTCTCTCCCGGTTTCCGGTCCGTACAGATCCCGGGAGGATCTGTACGGACCGGAAACCGGGAGAGAAATAGAGAGAAACCGGGAGAGAAATAGAGAGAAACCCTTTTCTGTTGCTGCTGATATTATGTATCAGATATTATGTAACAGGGCAATAAATGCAACTTTAACCCTTTCTGTAACAGGCAGTGTGACAGGTGCACTGGTAGATCACCTTGTACAATAAGTGTAACTACATTAGGAAATGTATAGCATTGCTGCAAAGACTGTAAAATGGGGCAATGTACAATGGAGCTACAAACAGGATTATTCTGGCTGTTACAAGGTTTTTGAACTGTATTAAAAAAGGAGGAGATGGTCATTCTTCCCCATTACAGCACTGGTAAGGCCTCATCTGGAAGTGCAATTTTGGTGTCCAGTACTGAAATTGGAGAGGTGTCCATAGACTCCAATGGCTGAAAAAAAATTGACGCCCATAGATTTCAATGCATTTTGCGAATTTTTGGCAAATCAAAACGGGTCCGATTTGCCCATCACTACAACTCCAAAATGAATAAAATGTGCTTGCTTCAATACTCTGGCACCATTTGTTTAATAATTTTCTCTTTGCAAAACTAAATTGTAGGACAGAGAATTTGATGGCTTGTCTTTCTGAAGTAAATCAGAGAAGCAGCATTTAGGCCAGTATTACAATGCTTTGATTACTATGTGTCAGTTGCTTTCTAAAAATGTGGAATCTCTTATTCTCTTCCAGACGCCATTACCTGATATCGAATCTCAGGAGAAATACAGCCAGACTGTGAAACAGGTAACAGAGGAATCTTTTAGACTCCAGCTTAAATGTGGTGAATGAGCCCTCTGTCTGTGTTACCCAATCTGCTGGGGTGTAACATAGTTTATCTCCTCTAGAACAAGAATACTAAGAATATAGCTTTTCTAAATGGGTACAGAGGTATTTTATTTCAATCACAGATTGCTACTCTTTAGCTTTATTAATATAATTTCTGTAAATGGCATAAGGAAATTGTGATATGCAGCTGGAAATGCTGGAACTTAACCCACGACTCCCATAATAAGTATGATAGCCAATTGGCATATCAATCACTTACTACTTCTCCCTAAATTGACTATTTGCTTAATGGACAGGGTGAACAGATAATTACTTTCTTCTTACTTTATTTTCTCTAGTATCTATAAGGGTGTTAGAGACACCAATTCCAGTTTCAACTTTGTAAGTCATCACGGTTTTTAGTTTATTTGGCCACAGCATTCCATATTTCCTTCTACAGGCCACTGCTGTGTCATAATCTCTGTAGAGAAAGTCTACAGTATTGTGGCTTAGAGGCTTAGGGGACAGGCCACATAGCAGCAGCAAGAACAGCCCCCTAAGATTGTTCATAGCCTAGTAAGAGAGATAGAAATGATAGGGCTTGTTTCTGTGGTGGGACCCAAAGCAGTGCAGGGGCCAAGCATTGGCCCCAGTTAGGATGAGATGTGTGGATAATTGCTTATTTACAGTTTAAGATATTCCTGGATCTACAGTTTACCATATTGCAACATTTTAGTACGTTAGCTTGTTTCGAGCCTAAACTGGCCCAAAAGCCAAGTTGTTTTCCATAGATCTCTAAAGCAAGTGATAACAGGTGGATAGAGGTGTTTTGATTTACAATACATTTGGTTTGATCTGGATGGAGAGTATAGGCACCTATTAAGCTTTTGTGCTTGCTTAAATTTGCATTTTGATGGTATTTAAACTTTTTTTTTATAATGTGCAGACAGCAGTGCTGGTTTGGTGGGTTGGCCAAAAACAATATTTGCTATAGAGCTTCAACCAACTAGGGCCCATAAAGGGATATTGAATATAAAAGCACAATGTAAATATTATGCATAACTATTCTTAAATAATTCTAGTATGCCAATTAGAAGTGCCAAGCCAGCAATAAATAGAAAACAATGAAACCTCTTTTCTAGTCAGCTGTTATTATGCCTATTAATCTTTCAATGTGACATAATTCTTATTTGTGACATATCTTGTTTTCTTCTTAAAGGAGAACTCGACTCTAAAACTGAATATGGCTAAAAATGTCATATTTTATAGACTGAACTTATTGCACCAGCCTAAAGTTTCAGCTTGTCAATAGCAGCAAAGATCCAGAACTTCAAGCTTGTCACTGAGGGTCACTCACATGCTCAGTTGGCTCTGAGCAGCTGTTGATGTTGAGAAGCTAAGTTTAGGGGTCATCACCAATGATCAAGCAGAAAATAAGGTTGACCTGTAATATAAGCTGATGCTACAGGGCTGATTTCTGAATTCGGATTCTAGTTGCACTGGTTTCTGAGCTGACGTGTATTATCTGTATTAATTATGAATCAGCCTTATACTCTGACATTTATATTCTATGTATACTGTATATTGTGCATCTGCCCTAAGCTCAGTAAGTGACAGCAGCACAGGGCATGTGCAGTGAATCAGCAGAAAAGAAGATGGGGAGCTACTAGGGCATCTTTGGAGACACAGATATTCCCTGCTAAAAGGCTGTGGCTGCCTTGGGCTGGTATAGAAACTCAAAACACAATGTACAACATTTCTAGCCTACTTCTTTAGTTAAACTTTAGTGTCATAAAATTTGCAAATAATAAGCCATATCAATCGCCATGGGTCACCCTTTAACAGAAGGCATCTGATTGATTGGTTGCTGTAAGTTGTTAGACCTTTTGCAGAGGTTCTGACTTTTATTACATTAGCTCTTATGTGCTATTAGACTACTTTACATGCGTATAATAAGCAGGTTGCATTGTTAAAGTATCTGACTAAACAGTAGATTATGACTTCCCTGTATAATTAGCCTGTTTTTCCAGTAGTCCGAGATGACTAGAATGGTTGCACATTTCGTAGTTAACAAATAATTTTTATGCTCACTTTGTCATTGTAAGATTGATTTCATTGTGATATTGCTTGCTTAATTAAAATGATAAAAAGTAAGCTACAAAATCTCTCTGCATTTCTAATTAAAAAATGGGAATTTCCCATAATGTCACGGTCACTTTTCTATTAAGCAGCATCATTTATTGGATCCTCAAATATGTACTGCCTGCCGAAGTAGGTACAGTTAAAAAGGGATTGATATAAATATGTCTCTATATCCTTTTTTATTCCTACTGTTTTCTGGTTACATTTTCAGACTCCCAATACAGGTGGCCAGTTCAGTTGCATTTGGTTACCAGGCAGCATTTACCTTTCGTTGGTCTAATGCAGTTCGACGTTTGAAAGTCAATTTAAAGTATAGCCTAATTAAATAATTGAGGGCCACGGTACCTTGGTTAGTGCATAGTTAATTAATAATGTATCATGCATAAGATACAAGACAGTGGCATGTATAGGAAAAGAATGACAAATTAACCACAATATTTATATACTTTGTTTTTTTAACAGTATTTCAACATTTCAATTTTTTTTACATATTGGGACATACTGTAACAACTATCATCTATTCCTAAATTAAGAAAAGTCTAAACTTGTGGCAAAGAGATATACCAGGTTTTATATTTCAATTTTCTATTAACAAAACAATAAGACAATATGACATAGTCATGAGTTACAAAAATGTAAGTATACCCCATGATTAAGTAGCTTATAGATCATTATACAAATTGCATGGAGATAACAGATAAAGAAGGGCCTTGTGGTTATTATTACTAATAATAGAAGAGGGGGGTCTGAGACACAAGGTTTAAAGGGATACTGTTATCGGAAAACATGTTTTTTTCAAAAAGCATCAGTTAATAGTGCTACTCCAGCAGAATTCTGCACTGAAATCCATTTCTTAAAAGATCAAACAGATTTTTTTATATTCAATTTTGAAATCTGACATGGGGCTAGACATTTTGCCAATTTCCCAGCTGCCCCTGGTCATGTGACTTGTGCCTGCACTTTAGGAGAGAAATGCTTTCTGGCAGGCTGCTGTTTTTCCTTCTCAATGTAACTGAATGTGTCTCAGTGGGACATGGGTTTTTACCATTGAGTGTTGTTCTTAGATCTACTAGGCAGCTGTTATCTTGTGTTAGGGAGCTGCTATCTGGTTACCTTCCAATTGTTCTTTTGTTTGGCTGCTGGAGGGGAAAAGGGAGGGGGGTTATATCACTCCAACTTGCAATACAGCAGTAAAGAGTGATTGAAGTTTATCAGAGCACAAGTCACATGACTGGGGGCAGCTGGGAAATTGACCATATGTCTAGCCCCATGTCAGATTTCAAAATGAAATATTAAAAAATCTGTTTGCTCTTTTGAGAAATGGATTTCAGTGCAGAATTAGGCTGGAGCAGCACTATTAACTGAAATTTTTTTTTACCCATGACAGTAACCCATTAACTATTGTACAAAACAATGTTTACTTTGGGTTCAGCTATGGTGTGGGTTTTCCCGGCCTTGTGGATATATAACTACCCCAAATACTTTCCACCACCATGTGTGATGGTTGGTATGAGGTTCTTCTATTGACAGTATGTGTGCATTGAGAACAGAAATTGTGCATTAATAATAAATAACTCAACTTAGATCTTGTCTGTCCAGAGAACATTGTTTGAGAAGTCTTTGGTTAATTTAGATGCACTTTAAAAACCTTGGGTTTAAAATTATTTTCCCTGTCTACCCTTCCATGAAAGCAATATTTATTTTTCTCATGGTGGAGTCATGAACTCTGACCAGGTTGACAAAGGCTATCGTTTGCAGGAAGTAGATTATATAATCTTTGAATGTGTTTTAGCATTGTAGTTTGTGACCACTGGATGAATTTACTAGGATGCCCATGTATGTGAAGACTGGCTACTGTTTTAAATGTCCTAAATTTGTAAATAACCTTTCTTGCAGAGATATAATGAAAGTAAAGAATGTTATTCTAGGCCTTGGGTTGGCACAAAGCTTAATGCTTCAGATGAAACTAAAATTGTCACTTTCTAATAATCAAATAATTAAAGTTAAACCTGTGATGGAACCAGTAAGTGTGAACTTTCTTTTTCGGTTTCAGCATCATTTTTTTTTTGTTACATAATAATGAAGAGAAATTGGCTTTATCTAATTTTTCGGACTTGGGGAGGGTTATTCAATGTCATTATATGAAAAGCCACACATATGAAAGAGGTTTTTTTTACATTGCTGTAGTAGAAATGTAAACATTATTCCTGTGTATTCCTTTGGTAACTGATGATTTGACATATTTGTCCTGGGATTCCAGTGTCTAAGAAAATGAGTTTCAAATTATATACAAGTTGACTATTAATTAGTATGTATTTAGGTAAATACATCATGTAATATGAAACCAGATGGGCACTAACTTCTGTATTGGAGTTTAATCAATTAATTAAAGGGGTGGTTCACCTTTCAGTTAACTTTTAGTATGTTATCAAATGGCTAATTATAAGAAACTTTTAAATTGACATTCACTTTTTATTTTTTATAGATTTTTAATTATTTGCCTTCTTCTTCTGTCTCTTTCCAGCTTTCAGATGGGGGTCACTGACCCCATCTAAAAATAAATGCTCTGTAAGGCTACAAATGTATAGTTATGGCTACTTTTTATTACTCATCTTGCTATTCAGGCCCTTTCCTATTCCTTTTCCAGTCTTTTATTCATATCAATGCATGGTTGCTAGGTTAATTTGGACCCTATCAACCAGATTGTGGAGAGCTGCTGAATAAAAGACTAAATAACTCAAAAACTACAAATAATAGTTTAAAGATGAACAACCCCTTTAAGCATTGTCATTTTCATGCATTGTTCTTGTTCTACTTTAGGTGGTAACACATAAAGTCTGGAGGGCAGCAAAGGTTTTGCACACTTACCTGCTTACCATGTCGCCAGCCATGATGCGTGATAGGAAACACCATTTCCGCAGCCACCGGTAAAGCTATTGGCTATTGGTCCTCATATACATAATTACGTCAATCAGTAATTCTGTGCAGCATCTTAATTAGATGTAATATGTGCAAGCTTGGTGATATATATGAATACGTTTCATGGGATTATTAACCAATGGTCATGGACAACATTATTACACTGCAACATAATCTCCACACAAACAGCCAATATCAAAACACATATACACGTTCATGGAAGTCCACAAAAGACAACCCCCTTCCTCAGGTGTAAATTAGTGAACAACCCAGATAGTCCTTCACAAAGAATCCAAGCAATAGTTTACCACATTCAGGGGGATGAAGCTCAATAAGACTTTGCCTTTGTTGTTTTTCTGGTCCTCTTTGAATCTCTTTTCTGTACTTTCCTGCACTAAACTACAGAAGAAAGAAATGATAATGATATAATAATAACCAAAAAACACACATGGAAAAATACAATAATAGTGTAGTGCCACTTTTGCTACTACTCTATGGGGCAAATTCACTATTGGCTGAAAATGCTCTAGCGACGGCTTCGCCGCATTTTGCCAGGCGTATTTTCTCCAGGCCTGCTCAAATTCACAAAATTTCGAAGTTGCGCCCGGGGGGGCGAAAGGTAGCGAAGTTGCGCTATCGTTGATTCGTCAAGCGAAGTTACGTTAGCGATGCCTAATTTGCATACGGCGCCAAGTTAGAGTACAATGGACGTATATGTAGCAGCAAATACATTACACTACACAAGCCTGGGAAAGCTTAAAATAAAATAGAGTTGTTATTTTGCCCTATACATGTGCCCACTGTATAGTTTAGGTGCCATATGTTAGGAAATGTAGGGGGGAGGGAGGGTACCCCCAAAAAATGTACGATCTTTTTCAGCCTATCACCCTTAAAAAAAGTAAAAGACAACAGCGTTTTTTGGGACTCATTAAAAATGTAAACTTTTTTTACTCTATTGCACTTCGTCTGGTCGGAGGTGGCGAAGGCAAGTCTGGCGCAATATTTAACGTTTTGTAAAATCTGCAAGGTAGTGAATTAGCGTAGTTACGTCCCTTCGCCATAGCGCAACGTCACCTGGCGTTAGGGTGCGAAGTAGCAATAGAGTAGGTAGTGGCAAAATTACGTCACGTTGGCGAATTTTCGCTAGCGTTAACCACTTCGGCCTTTAGTAAATTTGCCCCTATAAGTTGATTCTCATCTAGGGCCAAAGGTGGTAGAACAATTTCTTGGCTGCAACCTTTGAAATCATTACAACTCTGACATGGGACAACCCTTGCCTCTTCGGTAGGAAATACTATACAAAACATGCAGTGTTTTCTAAATCTGTAATTAATTCCCTTTAAATAGGTCCTTTGTTTTATGACAAGATGTTTAGCAAGATATTGTCATTTCATTCAATTAGTAATTTCAACACATTGTGCTATGGCTTCTTACAAACAAAGCATATTCATTTTATTTTAGGAAGGGTGGGGCACATACTGTAGGAATATACAAGTAATGATTTAAAATAGGCGTTATCTCTCATATTTTCTTCTATTGTAAAATTTAAGGGCAAGGTTTATTATGTGCACAAAACGTTCATTTACACAAACAGGAGTTGCCAAATTGCCTTCATTGGAATGCGTAGTTCATATTGATTGCATATGCTGTTGGATTTACTCAAGAAAGGCAAAAATGCAGTGATGGATTAATTATAGAGTTCCCAAATTGGTTGGCTTCAGCAAGATGAAAAAGCCACAACTTACATTTGGAATATAGAAGTTCAACCTGCTTTTGCCTCAATTAAACCTACAGCAAACCAATACTTTAATGAACAGTAACAGAATTAGTCTTACCAACACCTCAGTGAAGGTTTACCGACACCTTAATATCATGAGCCCTCCACTAAAGGTCTTTGAAAGAGAAACATGGCTTTGGAAAGATAGATAAGGGATCATAAGGAGGTTCCTAAATATGTTAATGAGAAAAAGAGGTAACAAGTTATATACAAGTGTTCTGTAATTTGGATCTTCATACCTTTAGTCTACTAGAAAATCAGGTAAACATTAAATAAACCAATAGGCTCCAATTAGGATTAATTATATCTTAGTTTGGATCAAATACAAGGTACGGTTTATTATTACAGAGAAAGGGGAAATCATTTTTTTATAATTGCATTATTTGGATAAAATGGAGTCTATGGGAGACAGCCTTTCTGTAATTCGGAACTCTCTGGGTAATGGGTTTCCGGATAACGGATCCCATATCTGTACAATCACTAAAATTCAATCACAGTGATCCCATGGAAGAAGTAACTCGGATGAGTGGTGAAACACTGTTAGGATTTCTTAAGCACAGTTGCTTTAGACTAGATAAATAAAAATCTTTATATATAGCTAGAATTTTAGCTACAGAGCATGACGCAAAAGTACACAGTATGGCTCATTTACTAACACGGGGAAAATTTGCATCAGTGCAGTAACCCATAGAAGCCAATCAGATAATTTTTATTAGTCTACTTGTGGTATTTGCTGATAGTTGCCCATGGCTACTGATGGCAGTGCTACTGCACTGGTTTAGACTTTCCCCGTGTTAGCAAACAAGTTTAATTTTTTTCTGGCACAAATATGTCCCTTGAGGAAAGCAAAATTCCATGTATAAATAGAGAAACCATTACCCATTAAGTGAAAATATGTGCAATGCTTGCAAATTGCTCATGCAGTGGTTGTGATATTGAGAAATTGTTAGTAAATTGGGAGAATGCGTGTTTGGTGTGACAAATAGGGGGACTGAAGCAAACGTCTACACCTGTTAGTCAGGGGAAATCAATTGAAATTGGAGTTACTGAGAGAAACAGCCAAGAATGCAGTGCTTGCTGCTAATTGTGCTTTATTGCCACGACATGTTTCGGGCTCAAGGCCCTTTATCAAGTGTTAACAATTTCAATTGATTTACTCTATACCTGAGGTGGGGGTGTACACTGAGATAGAAGAAGCCTATTAAACCACTCTCCCAGAGCGCAGTCACTTCTATAGTGTGGCTGTTAGTCAGGGGAACAGGAATTTACACTTAATGCTCAATAAATATAGTTAAATTTAACATATTTAAATTAGGTTGTTTTAGAATATAGCCAATTAATTCAGCTATTTTATGTCAGACAGTTCTGCAATGTACCGTATATACTCGCGTATAAGCCGAGTTTTTCAGCACCCAAAATGTGCTGAAAAACTCAAACTCGGCTTATACGCGGGTCATACCTCCTTCCGCGGCCCCAGCAGGACTGCCTGTGACTGCCTGTGTCGCCGCCCGGAGCAGGTCCAGGAGCTCCGGGCGGCGCGTCCTTCCCTGCCGGCGTTCGCTTTCAAAATGGCGGCGCCCATGGCCGCAACGTGGGTAGCGGCCGGCGCCGCTACCCACGTGGCGGCCATGGGCGCCGCCATTTTGAAAGCGAACGCCGGCAGGGAAGGACGCGCCGCCCGGAGCTCCTGGACCTGCTCCGGGCGGCGACACAGGCAGTCACAGGCAGTCCTGCTGCCGGGTCACGTTTTACTGGGACAGAGGGAAGGACAGAGGGAAGGAGAGGGAAGGACAGAGGGAAGGACAGAGGGAAGGACAGAGGGAAGAGCAGCAGACGTGAGGGCCGGGGTGGGGAGAGCGACAGATGGGGGGGGAAGTGGCAGAGGGAAGCAAACATGAAATCTGGGCGGCACAGTCAGTCACAGACAGTAACAGGTACCTGCCCAGTGTCCCCCAATTGTTGCGGCTGGGTCACATTCACATTTTGAAATCTGACATGGGGCCCCTAGGCTTATACACGAGTCAATACATTTTTCCAGTTTTCTTAGGTAAATTAGGTACCTCGGCTTATACACGGGTCGGCTTATACACGAGTATATACGGGTATTTGCATTTTATGTACAGTATCTTCTCTAGTGTAATATGGTTTAATATTGCATACTCATCTTCTTTACCACAGGCAGTGTTGCTCCGGAAAGGAACTTGTTGACTGGTTACTGGGCATCAACCATGGCCTGCAGTCCAGAAGTCAAGCCGTGGGGATATGGCAAGTGCTAGTGGATGAAGGAGCCCTTATGCATGGTAATGAACTTTGCATCATGACTGTATTCCATGTTGGTGCCCACTTACAGACCCACCCCAGTCAGTATTATCTCTGACAAAAGGTGGCAACCCTACTTAATGTTTGATAACACGATTCCAAAGAAGTCTGTGCAGCACTTGAGTAGACTGGTGACCTTAAAGGGCATGTAAAGTCTAAAATAGAACAAGGCTAAAAATGCTGTATTTTGTATACTAAATATAATCATGAACTTACTGCACCACAAGCCTAATCAAACAAATAATTTATGCTTTCAAAGTTGGATACAGGGGGTCACCATCTTGTAACTTTGTTAAGCATCTTTGCAAGACTAAGACTGTGCACATGCTCAGCGTGGTCTGCATGGCTGGGAAGTAAGGTGGGGGCTCCCCCTGCTGTTCATAAGTATGATTGTTTCCCTGCTCAGCAGTTACGGGCAGTCTGACAATTCCTATCCACAGCAGTAAATGAAGGGAGAATTTCACTGCATACAGTCAGGTTTCTTATAAAAACGGTACATATTTTTTAATTAAAGTATATTGGAGATAGGTTTCTTTTTCATTAAAGAAAGTAAAAATGGGATATTATTTTTTTGCCTTTACATGCCCTTTAAATGACCTTGGTGGGCCACATCTGGCCCACAGCCACCAGTTGAATAGCCATGGTCTAAAGAAAAGAAGAGTAGCTGTTATTAAGTCAAAACAATGTTCAGCAGCGAAATATCTGCTGTCTGTCACAAGAGGAAGGCACCCCCAAGAAATTGCATATGTCATTGTTTCACAGCCTTTCCATGGGTCTAAAGGTCTTTCTTTATGCAGAGAAGGACACCAGACAGGATGACAGCCAAAGGTCTGGCTGCAATACTGTATAATATTTAATTCTGAAGGACTGAATGCTAAAAATATAGGCATGTATCACAGAGCCTTAGATGTTGGTTAAAAACAATTAACACCAGAAAGTAACTTTTTTTACTATTATAAATTTGTTGTATTTGCTTTTACATTACCTATCCAATCCCACATGTTCCTCTGCCATATTTATGCAGCAGTAGTCTGTTAGCATTAGAAATCTAACTGACTGGTTGAAAAGGGACAATACAGGCAGGTTTAGAAATTTCAAGTAGCAATCTCTGACTTTTCAGCAGCATGACCTAGAAATAACGTTTAATGTATATGATTATTTTGAAGAGTAGTTTTTAGTGTCAGCATCACTTAAAGGAAACTATACCCCCAAAATGAATACTTAAGCAACAGATAGTTTATATCAAATTGAATGACATATTAAAGAATCTTACCAAACTGGAATATATATTTACATAAATATTGCCCTTTTATATCTCTTGCCTTGAACCACCATTTCGTGACTCTATCTGTGCTGCCTCAGAGATCACCTGACCAGAAATACTACAACTCTAACTGTAACAGGAAGAAGTGAGGAAGCAAAAGGCAGAACTCTGTCTGTTAATTGGCTCATGTGACCTTACATGTGGTTTGTATGTGTACACAGTGAATCTTACGATGTCAGGGGGCGGCCCTTATTTTTTAAAATGGCAATTTTCTATTTATGATTACCCAATGGCACATACTACTAAAAAAGTATATTATTATGATAATGGTTCATTTACATGAAGCAGGGTTTTTACACATGAGCTGTTTTACTCAGTATCTTTTAATAGGGACCTACATTGTTTGGGGGGTATAGTTTTCCTTTAAAGAAACTGCATATACCATTTAAATAGGCATCACACCTATTTAAACAAAGTCCTTTTTTTATGTTGTTTGAGGATTAGGACGGGCAAAAATTCTAGAGATGTGAATAAAAAGACAAATAAAGGTGGCAATAGATGTTACAATTACAATCTATACTGTGACCATTGGTTCATAATACTATCAGTTAGAGCTGCATTATCAGATATACAGGTAGAAACAATACAATTCTACTAACAGTGGATGATGTTCGGGTGCCTTGAAAGGTGCCCAATCAAAATCTTCTGGCCAGCCCGATTGACGAGGCGATATCCAAGCCTTCTGCCAATGTTGGCTTGTCTCCTGCTATAGATGCACCTAATATCGTACAAAATATTATTTGTGCGTCTATGGTCACCTTAAAAGTTAAAGAGAAAAGGTGGACTCTGTATAAAATGAAGCCAGGTAGCATATGGTAGGTTCCTATATCCAGAAAGTGGGTTTCCCCAAACATCCTTTTAGTCTCTAATTCTTTTGACATTTGGATGGTTGTTGTCATTTTTATGCAATGTCCCTTTGTCCCACACTCTTTTTGTTTTGAAAATGGTAAGCTCTAAGGTTCCCAAGTGATTGCTACAATATGAATAACATAATATATGCATCAGACCTGTTTGCTGCTCAAAGAGAATGTCATATTCGGCAACGTTCAGCAACGTTTGCTTTAGTGAGCTAATATTTACACATTGCTTACTAAACAGCACTTGAACTATAAAAATGAATATAATCTGAAAGGGGCAAGTCATAAAGCCTTCCATTTCTCCTGGTCGGCTATTGAACTTTAAATCTTTAATATCTAGTTCTTTCATGGAACCTTTTATCGCTTTGAATTCACCATAAAACTCTCCATGTGTCTGTACCTGCTATGGAACATTCCATCATTCTGGGCGTGCCAGCATTTAGCATTACATCTGGTCAGATTACTTTCTTTCTTGAATCTCATTACTCCCCTTTTTCCAATTTGTGGTCATTTAAAATACATGTACAGTTATATTCAGATGTGTTCCTTTCTTTATTTCAGTTCAATTGTTGCTATGCGATATCCAGGGAGCATATAAAAATAATAACGGATCATTATCTTTGTTACAGTGAGACAAGAACCCAATTTCCAGGATAAAGACTCCCAGTTTTATCGATTCACAAGAGCTGAACCGTACGTTGACCCCATGCTGAGTGACAGAGATACAGAAGAGGAAATGCAAGAGTCTCTAATATTCCTGTCTCAGTTGGGACCAGCTGCACTTCTAACCATGATTTTACGCAAGCCGTAAGACAATAGCCTTTATATGAGCTAGAATATATTCCTGCATCTGCACTGCATCACATTGCATGGCAGAACCAACATTATATTCTGGTTGGGGGACCCTACTATTTTTGGGGGGTACTTTTTATATTTTATCGAAGAATCAACATGATACTCTACAGCTAATGAGGACTTAACTGCAATCAGGGACCAACATGATACTCTGCTGCAATTAGGGACTCGACTACTCTTAAAGGAATAGTTCAGTGTGAAATTAAAAACTGGGTAAATAGATAGGATGTGCAAAGTATGAAATGTTTCTAATATAGTTAGTTAGCCAAAAATGTAATGTATAAAGGCTGGAGTGAACAGATGTCTAATAAAACAGCCAGAATCCAACTTCCTGCTTTTCAGCTCTATAACTCTGAGTTAGTCAGCGACTTGAAGGGGGGCCACATGGTACATTTCTGTTCAGTGAGTTTGTAATTGATCCTCAGCATTCAGCTCAGATTCAAAAGCAACAGGTATGACCCATGTTGCCCCCACCTCAATTCTCTGATTGGTTACTGCCTGGTAACCAGTCAGTGTAAACCAAGAGAGCTGAAAAGCAGGAAGTAGTTTTCTGACTGACATGTTATCACATAAATCACTCCAGCCTTTATACATTAGATTTTTGGCTAACTAACTATATTAGAAACATTTTTTATTTTGCACAGCCTATCTATTTACCCAGTTTTTATTTTTACACTGAACAATTCCTTTAAGCTGGCCATAGACGCAAAGATCCGATCATACGAATCAACGTACGATCTGACTTTCCCATCTCCCGACCCGCCACTAACCATTCAGATCAAAGTCTTACCATTCCTATCAAATAAAGTGGTAAAAGAACAGATCAGCCAATGTTCTACCTTTGACAGCAATCGTACGATAATTATGTCTGACAATGCTAGTGACAGTCTCCCACTGAAAATCGTACAATCGGCAATACATGCAGAGATATTATCAGCAGGGGACAGAAATTTTGTAAGCTGTCCTATCGCCCAAACGACCGATCTCCGCCGGACGGAAAATGTCGGGACTCTCCACACACGGTCCGAAATTCGTACGAATCCACGATTCGTACGATTGGATCGTTGCGTCTATAGCCAGCTTTAGGGGTACTTTTGTATTGTGTGGTAGAATCTACATCACGTTGTTCTACTGGGGAGGAGTACACTGCTCATGGGGGTGATATAATCTCCTGCCATAACTTTGGCTGTACTGGGATTCTGAAATTTGTAGTGTAAAACATCTGTGATGTCTGTTAGAGAATTCTTCTCTATATAATTGTTACACTTTTAATTTAAAAGTAGAACCAAACTGTTGTTCTGTTCCCAGGTTACAACTGTAGTCTAGTTTTTGTATAACAAAAGTGCATGTTTTTTTTACAAGCAGAAACTATAATATAACTGATTGGATCAGGGGTTTGTTACAAGTGTAGCTTTTACATTTTACCCTATGTTTGTGCCTTTGGTAAACACAGACTCCTTATTTTACTTCAAACTGATTTTTCAAAGTTTACCTGTTCAGTACAATCATGGGAACTGCTGAATGCCAGCTAAGAGCAAATATGTACTTCTCCTCTCTGCATTTGTCACACCACCCTTGTAACACCTACGGGTGTGTAGATGGAGGGGAAGGAATTCATGATGGAATGTGACACCAGTCCGGAATAGCACTGATAGTGATCATGCCATGCATAAGGATCTTCATTCTCTCAACTGTACTCCACTTGCATACTCTAAAAGGGAATTTACCTATATTCAGACATAATTACAATTGCATGCCCCAAACAGAAAGTAAACAAACTAGCTGAAAATAGTAAGAATGCTCTTACTGTAGACACTCCCTCACAGTTTTAGTGTAATCTTTACAGTGAATGATTCCTTGCTTTTGTACTCAGTGTATATAGTTAACAAAGATAAAAGATTTGGTTCATCAGTTGTGCTAAATCCTTGTTGTTCATGATATTTAGCCCTTGCCAACGCACTGAAGAAGAGCTGGAAGTGATATTTGAGGAGTTACTGCACATCAAGGCGGTGTCCCATCTTTCCAACTCGGTCAGTACATCTTATTCCCACCGGGCCATTACAAAGGGGAAGGCTTGTCTTAGATTTGTATCTTACATAGGGCAAGATATAATGACAAAATGGGAAAATCAAAGCATGCAGCTGCTGTCCTTTAATATAAATGTAATACAGCTTATTATTAATAGTAATAAAACACCTAAAGTACTGCAATATTTGTCCATTTTACAGGTGAAAAGGGAATTGGCTTCTGTTTTGATATTTGAGTCTCATGTGAAAGCTGGTGCAGTGTGTAAGTATTTGGTACCAAGTGCTTCGTAAAAAACTGTCCCGTAGTCCAGATTGGCTCTCATCTGTAGTTTTTAGGATTGTTACAAATCAGATGCTTGCTCACTCACTGTAGTTAAAACTGAATATATATTGAGCAATTGAGACGATACAAGGCAACTGGTATTTATATTGTTAGAATAATAATAAATTAGGGATTGAAAGGATTGCCTTTTTGGCATCAAGCATTTATTCCATAACACTGATTTATTATTATCATCACACTGAAAAAAGTTTTTTTTTTAACCAATTTATGCAGCACTCTTATTGTTCATCCTCTTGTGTTTGCAGTGTTCAACCAAGGAGATAAGGGCACCTCCTGGTATATTATATGGAAAGGTTCTGTCAACGTAATTACACATGGGAAGGTACACTTTAAATACACTTTGCTTTTACTGAGTTTATTTTGTTAAACACTTTACTTTCTGCTCCACATTATTCAAAGAATATAGTCATAGGCATAAATAGTTTGCTTTTCCATTTATTTTACATAATATGCCCTTAATTGTATGAGAGATTGACTTAGCATAAGCCCATTTTGCTTGCCTTGGCCCTAGATTCATTCACAGACTATAACAGAGAGACTAAGGAGATAATTATAATTTATACAAGTCTTACTGTGGCATTGTGCTTCTGAGTAAAGGAAAACATTTAAATAGATTAATATTAAACATCTTTTTGAATTACACCTGAATACTTAAAATAAAAAAATGGAACACTAAATTGTAAACTGAATACATTGGTGTCAATATTACCAAGTCTTTGAGACCACAGAGCTGTTATTTGCTCTCATTCTCATAGTTTCACTCTATGAATTCCATAAATTAGGGCCTGGTTGCAACACTTCACGAGGGAGATGATTTTGGGCAATTGGCTCTTGTGAATGATGCCCCCAGAGCTGCTACCATAGTCTTGCGAGAAGACAACTGCCATTTTCTACGTGTGGACAAGCATGATTTTAATCGGATTCTTCGGGTATGTATCTTAGTCTTCTAACTATATTAAATAATTGATTGCATGATATATTGGGTCATTCATAGTTCTTTGCATGTTTGTATTTCTGCTGAATACCCAAATCTCACTAATCTCACTAAACTGCATGATCTTACCCAAAGGATGTAGAAGCTAACACAGTACGACTAAAAGAACATGGGAAAGTGGTTTTGGTTCTGGAGAAGAATCCACAGATATCAAATGGGAGCAACCTCCAACCTCCTGGGGCCTCCAACCAAAAGTAGGTACATCTGATTATAGATTCGCTAGTTTCCATAATATCTATTTACATAGAACAATTCATTTTTTTACATAATAACATTTTGAGATTTTATAAAAATATATTTGCACTAAATAGGTATTTTATAAAATAGCCATAGTGTGAGCAGATATGGCACTGCTATAAAAGCTATAAAAGTTACAACTATTGAGGTGACTTATTATGCTGCTATATTTCAGAGCAGAGTAGGAATTGCATTATATGTATAAAATCAATATGCATTCCACAGGTCTCAAAAAATTTAATTTGAAAAAAAAACATTCAGTGACCTTCCTCAGTGAAGGCTGAAACGTTACATAGTTACATAGTTAAATTGGGTTGAAAAAAGACAAAGTCCATCAAGTTCAACCCCTCCAAATGAAAACCCATCATCCATACACACACCCCTCCCTACTTTTAATTAAAATTCTTTATACCCATACCTATACTAACTATAGAGCTTAGTATCACAATAGCCTTTGATATTATGTCTGTCCAAAAAATCATCCAAGCCATTCTTAAAGGCATTAACTGAATCAGCCATCACAACATCACCCGGCAGTGCATTCCACAACCTCACTGTCCTGACTGTGAAGAACCCTCTACGTTGCTTCAAATGAAAGTTCTTTTCTTCTAGTCTAAAGGGGTGGCCTCTGGTACGGTGATCCACTTTATGGGTAAAAAGGTCCCCTGCTATTTGTCTATAATGTCCTCTAATGTACTTGTAAAGTGTAATCATGTCCCCTCGCAAGCGCCTTTTTTCCAGAGAAAACAACCCCAACCTTGACAGTCTACCCTCATAATTTAAGTCTTCCGTCCCTCTAACCAATTTAGTTGCACGTCTCTGCACTCTCTCCAGCTCATTTATATCCCTCTTAAGGACTGGAGTCCAAAACTGAACTGCATACTCCAGATGAGGCCTCACCAAGGACCTATAAAGAGGCATAATTATGTTTTCATCCCTTGAGTTAATGCCCTTTTTTATGCAAGACAGAACTTTATTTTTCTTTAGTAGCCACAGAATGACACTGCCCAGAATTAGACAACGTGTTATCTACAAAGACCCCTAGATCCTTTTCATTTAAGGAAACTCCCAACACACTACCATTTAGTGTATAACTTGCATTTATATTATATTTGCCAAAGTGCATAACCTTGCATTTATCAACGTTGAACCTCATTTTCCAGTTTGCTGCCCAGTTTTCCAGTTTAGACAGATCACTTTGCAAAGTGGCAGCATCCTGCATGGAACCTATAGTTCTGCACAATTTAGTATCATCTGCAAAAATAGAAACAGTACTTTCAATGCCCACCTCCAGGTCATTAATAAACAAGTTGAAAAGCAAGGGACCTAGTACAGAGCCCTGCGGTACTCCACTAACAACACTGGTCCAATTAGAAAATGTTCCATTTACCACCACTCTTTGTAGTCTATCTTTTAGCCAGTTCTCTATCCAGGTACAAATACTATGTTCCAGGCCAACATTCCTTAATTTAACCAGTAACCTTTTGTGTGGCACTGTATCAAATGCTTTAGCAAAGTCTAAGTAAATCACATCCACTGCCATCCCAGAATCGAGGTCTCTACTTACATTCTCGTAAAAAGAAATTAAGTTAGTCTGGCAAGATCTATTACGCATAAAACCATGCTGGCACAAACTCATAGTATTATGATTTGCTATGAAGTCCAGTATCTTATCCTTTATTAACCCTTTGAAAAGCTTTCCTAATACTGACGTCAGACTAACTGGCCTATAGTTTTGAGGCTGAGAACGGGATCCTTTTTTGAATAGAGGCACCACATTAGCAATTCGCCAGTCTCTCGGCACAATGCCAGATCTCAATGAATCCTGAAAAATTAAGTAAAGAGGTTTGGCAATCACAGAGCTAAGCTCGCTAATTACCCTGGGATGAATACCATCTGGCCCTGGACCTTTGTTAATCTTAACATGTTCAAGTCTCTTTTGAATTTCTTCATGTGTGAACCATGCATCATTAGTTGTATTACTAGAATTGGGAGTGTTAAGAAGGAAACCTTCACTTACTGGTTCTTCATTTGTGTACACAGATGAAAAATACGAGTTCAGAATCTGCGCTTTTATTTTGTTTTCATCAACCAGCTGACCCCCCTCTGATAGTAAGGGTCCCACCCCTTCCTGCTTCATTTTTTTACTATTGACATATTTAAAAAATAATTTTGGATTTTTTTTACTGCTTGCTGCAATATCCTTTTCTATAGCAATTTTAGCTTGCCTTATAGCTTCTTTGCATGATTTATTGGCCTCCTTGTACCTTATAAATGTTTCGGCTGTACCAGCTAACTTGAAAGCCTTAAAAGCACGTCTTTTCTTACCCACCTCAACACCAACGCTTCTATTGAACCAAAAAGGTTTTGCTTTGCAACGACGTTCCTTGCTTACAAGTGGAATATACTGACAAGTATATTTATTAAGCAGCATTTTAAAGACTTCCCATTTTTGTTCTGTGTTTAACCCTGTGAAAAGCATTTCCCACTTAATATGTTGCAGAGATGCCCTTATACTGTCAAAGTTTGCACGTCTGAAATTTAGTGTTTTAGTTACTCCCTTATAGAATTGCTTCTGCAACAGAATTTCAAAGGAGACCATGTTATGATCACTATTCCCTAAATGCTCACCCACACAAATGTTAGAGATGAGTTCAGTATTGTTAGTTATTACAAGGTCCAAAAGAGAGTTATTCCTAGTAGGTTCTTGAACGAGCTGGAATAAAAAGTTGAACAATTTAATTACAATCTCCCCATCTAATCAAACATGCAAATAAATAAAATACAAGTTAAAGGCTAGGCAACTGATGATTAGAGGAGAGGGCAATAAGAGAGCAGATGATAAAGGCTCATGGCAGAGAACAGAACTGGCTGACGGAATAGGGTAGCAAAAACATATAAAGAGTAGAAGGACAGGTAACAAGATCTAGAAGACACGATACAATGGAAGCAGAATAAAAAAGAGTGAAATACATAAAAATATATAAAGTGTAGAAGATAAAATAAATGCCACAAGTATTATAAATATATTTTATTAACTTACTGTATATACTCGAGTATAAGCCGAGTTTTTCGGCCCCCAAAATATGCTGAAAAACTCTACCTCGGCTTATACTCGGGTCAAGCGCACAAACTGTCGCCGGCGTCTAAGAATAGTCGCCGGCATTTAAGAATAGTCGCTGTGCCTAAGAATAGTCGCCGGCGTCCAAGAATAGTCTCCAAGAATATTCGCCGGCATCCAAGAATGGTCGCCGGCATCCAAAAACAAGACGCTGGCACCTCCAATGGGAGCAGAAACCCTCAATTTTTTGATTGAAACTTACCAGAAGCTGCTGCATTTCTCACCCTCGGCTTATACTCGAGTCAATAAGCTTTCCCAGTTTTTGGAGGTAAAATTAGGTACCTCGGCTTATGCTCGGGACGGCTTATACTCGAGTATATACGGTAATCTCTTTTCACTGAAGATATTATGTTTGCTGGTGATACATAAGATTTTCCATTAGAGAGATTGCTCTCAGAAGGTTTTGGGTGGTTGACAAATAGCCCTGGGAGCCACAAGGCTGCTAGTGATGTGTGGTAGAGCCATTCTTTTGTTTCATCTTACCAGAGCTGCAAACATCAGGGCCATAGTATATTTATCAGGCTTGAAACTTGACAGTATTTGTAAATATTTTGTTTGTTTGGACATGGCTATACAGTTCCTTTCTGGTAGGTACTTGTACCCTCTCCAGTTGCTGTATTCCAACCACTCAATGGTGTGCACCAAACCAGTGCAATTTAAAGCACAGTGAAATGGATTGACTTGCATGATTAACACAGGAAAAGAGAAAATTAATTGCATCGTAATTAATGTACCATCAAAACATGAACATTGGGAATATTAGGGGGCACATTGACTAAGGGTCGAATATCCAGCCCTTCTTCCTAAATCCTTAAATCCTTTGACTTTGAATATCGAAGTCAAAGGATTTACTGCATTTCCTTCGAATCTAGCAATTTGAAGGATTTTAATCCATCGATCGAATGATTTTCCTTCGATCAGAAATTGCCTAGAAAGTCTATGGGGACCTTCCCTATAGAGTAACATTGGTGCTCGGTAGGTTTTAGGTGGCGAAGTAGGTGGTCGAAGTTTTTTTTAAAGAGACAGTACTTCGACTATCGAATGGTCGAATAGTCAAACAATTTTTAGTTTGATTCGAAGTCGTAGTCGAAGGTCAAAGTAGCCAAAAAAATATACCGAAATTCGAAGTATTTTTTATTCTAATCCTTCACTCGAGCTAAGTAAATGTGCTCTAGGTATATTGAGTCATTAACAATGTTGGTGGAAGGTGTAAACTGCATAAAAAACAGCCATAAAGCATACCAGTATTTAGCATTTTGCCCCTATGATATTCTATGTTGCATTTGCTGAATTGATGACAAATAGTTACAAACATGGGCCAGGTTCATTTCAGGAAGAAAAAGTTATCTCATGATTTATCACTTGAAAACTCATGGACAAGATTCAATTTGAGGAGAAAAAAAACTTTTCTCCTAATTCAGATCCAGTTTTTCCCATAAGATAAGATTTGTTTGAATTGAATTGCATCTCAAATTGAATCTCATCCATGATAAACTTTTTTCTGACTTGAATCTGGCCCCATGCAAGTCGCTTTTGCCATCACTGTATAATACACTGGTAACACATAGGCATTGGATACAAGGGGCGAAGTTATCCTTGCATGTGCCATTGCTACAGACTTAAATGCTCTATACAGGGACCCTGAAGACTACAATTTTGTGCACATGGAAAATCAGCCCTATTGTGTTTATATATGACCTCTCCTAAATATAATGCTTGGTTCTCAGTGTACAAAGGGACCTTCCTGGTACTCTTACTCACTATATATGCAAAATAATTTTCCTGACACAGCAGAGCAAGTACAAGAGGGGAAGAACCGCTACACACAGCCCATTTTGTATCAATATATTTTTCTATTGATTTTATTGGATTTCTATATATAAATATAATCTCTTACAAACGGTATGACCATGTTAATAACACTGTACAAAAACAACCCATTAAGTTCTCATGTGAAGGGTTGTCTGCAAGTATAACATTTTTTCCTTTAATACTTTCTAGGTACACTGTCATGTCTGGGACATCTGATAAAATCCTGGAACACTTAATAGAGACTATGAAGCTAGATTCATACGCAGGAGGTATGTAGATCTGTCTTTGATGCTATTTCTATTTTAGTTTTCAACAAGAAAAAATGAATAAAGTGGAACCACCCTCCTCATTGTGACGCTCCTGATTTCTGTTATTGCTCAGCAATTTTCCAACCTTCATTTTTTTTTAAATGATACTCTTTTATGGATTAAACCTCTGCCAGTAATGATATTGATTCCAGTGTCAAAATAACCTGAGTTTTTTTTTCTTCTCTGGTTTTCTCACAGACTCCTTTGCAGATGATTTCCTCTTGACTCACAGTATATTCATGCCAACAGCCCAGCTGTGCCAAGCTTTGCTGCACCAATATCCTTTCACTGGAAATCTTTTATTACTATAGATTATTATAGCCCATAACACAGTGAGATCCATCCTAGTCTATGCTGCATTTAGGTAATAACCTGTTACCTATCCAGTATAGCTCTTCATCTGTTGTAGGCATTCAAGAACCTCTTCCAGTGAAATTGTGATGGCATACTGACTGCTGTCTTTAAACAGCAGCAGTGTGGGATCGAGTTTCAGTATACATCATTGCCTATAACTTGATGTGTCTTTGGAATTATTCTTAACATTACATAAAGTAGACATTCATGGAGTTGTCTGATACCCCTCCCTGACACACTCAGGCTCACTTTTAGTGCATATGTATAGAAGCAGACCAATTGCAGATTTTTACGTCTAAAATTTAAACTATTTAATCAGTCTTTATAGGAAACAGAAACTTTCCTAGTTACCTAAGCCTTCACACACTTTTTCAGCCATTAGTATATGGTAGGCTTCTCATGCTTTTAGCTTAAATGTTCAAAACAACCCCGTGTGACGGTAGCCCATATAAACCATTTTTTGCGCAGGAAAACTATAATGTTTTATCATGGAATCAAATGACCCTTAACAGCCACTTAGGTTCAACATGGAGCCATCAGAAGTGAATGAGCCAGAAAAGGCAACCTATTCTCTTCAGAAGCAGCAGAACATCCTGCACCTTGTTAGCCTGTGGGTTTCTCTGTATGGGAGGTTACTGGAGGCTGAACCAAGTGCCAAGAGCTTTCTAGAGGTACGTGACCACTGTGACCTATTACACTGAGCATCCCTTCTTCTTCTGTAAAATTTCTATTGAAAGTGCAGCAATGTTACTGTGGTGTTTATACAAATGGCCTGTAGATGTCACTGTGCCAAGACATATACCGTGCATACTTCCTGACAGCTTGAAAGTGAAAGATACTGTTGTGTAATGCCTGCATGAGCCTGCTAATAAAGCTCTGTTATACTCTACTCATCCTCGGCTACCAAAACATAACAATTACCAATTCATCTGGTTACTAAGTTTATTGCAGTATGTGTGCTTAGATGTATGTTAATTTATTTGTGTGTTTAACAACAGATGTGCTGTGCAATCGTCTTAAATCAGTCAGTGGAAATGTCCAAGGCAACCACCTTTATGTTTGATACTTACATAGGAGGCAACATATAGAATTAGGGATATCACACAATAATGGGCATATTAAACCTTTCTTGAAGTATTTTACTTTCGCTTTGATGTTGTTTGTCAAGACTCATATGGTGTGCTCATGCCCTCTAGTGGGTGCTCATGTTGTTGTTCTCTGAGCATATGGTTTCTAATCACAATCCAATACATTTTTTATTATTATGACCTATTATTTATGTTATGCAACATCCTGGAATGAACCCAAATGTTTTTCACAGAAACTTTCGGAACATGTTAGCAGAGTTCCACGTCTCCTTGCCTTTTGTAGAGAGAATCTTCAGGATAGGCGGAAATCCAGAACGTAAGTGGCACACAGCTTTGTGTTTGAATATGATTCCATCCAGTCTATAAAATGTAAGCTTAGATGCCTACTGATATGCCTACAAACAGTGCCTTGAGAAATCAGAGAATTTCTCCCACTCGCTTCGAAGTCCAAGCAGATTCTCACTTGGATAACATTCTTCTAACTTTTTTGGAATAAGTTCCAGGATATCCTTCTAGAATGGTGATAACTAACCAGTGGCTTTTAAGCAACATGATGCTCACCAACCCCTTGGCTGTTGCTCAAAGTGGCCTCAAAGCAGGTGCTTATTTTTGAATTTCTGGTTTGGAGGCAAGTTTTGGTTGCATAAACCAGATGTACTGCCAAATTGAGCATCCTTTAGACTGCACCTCCACATAGGGGCTACCAAACACACCCTTATTGGCATCCCCAGGATTTTTTTTTCATGCTTGTATTGCTCTCCAAATCATTTTAAAATTGAATGTGGCTTACAGGTTAAAATTTCTCATTTTTTTCCAGTAATCAAGCACTAATTGAAAAGTGTTTTATTTTTCCATGAACTCCCCCTCCCTCTCCAAACATGGGAATTTGTAGATAATGAGCTCTGTGTAAACGAACCCTTCTTCCTCTGAACTGCCGCCTTTGTTAGGGTTTGAGATAAGGAGTAACTCAATATACAGAAGACTTATCTGTTGACCGGTAAATTGTTTTACTACCGATTTCTCTGCAAACAGTGATTTGGCAGAACCAGGATGTACAACAGGACAATGGAAAATGTCAATTGTTCTGTTTTGTTGTTTAGTTCAAGAAATAAACCATAGATCTTTTTTAATTTAAACAACAGTAAAAAGGTGTATTCAGCACAAGTCATATTCATTCAACTTATTTATAACAACATGAGTTTAATGTGGCAAAATTTGCTAGAAAGGGATTGCCCAATATACTGTATTACTAAATGCTAAAGGGCAATTAAGGAGTTTTTGTTGCTGATTATGGTTCATTGGTTATTAAATGATCTTGTATAAACAAAACTGTACTGCACCCAGCAGTCTGTTCTGTAAGGTGGGTGTACCAGCTTTAAATCTGGCAAGTTACTTTAACCATTGACTGTATGATATTTTCTAAAGTCTTACTATTGTAAAAGGTGCTCTAATTTTCTAGCAACCCACGGCAAGTTAATTAAACATGGAGTGGGTGTAAATTGCCATTAGGTAAACTGGGGAAAAGGGGTTAGGATTATCATACATAAAGCAGAGGTTTGCTAAATAGGGTCTGTAGAGGGCACAGGGTCCATTGTACACAGAAGAAAGTGGCATGTCTATTTATACAAAAGAGCTATTTGTATATCACAACAAGTGCCTAGTGATGTCATCAATTATAATATGATAATATAATATGATGTACTTTGTGTCACATAACACAATGAAACTTGCAAATTGTTAAAAATAATGTACCCCTGTTGTAAAATGTAATTACAGTATATTAGAAGTAACCTCATGACCTGTATAAAAGAACACTCATGGTCTCTAGCTTGGTGTCTTTATATGGTTATTGGAACTCCTTGGTGACTTCTAATATCCTTCGATTTTACAAACCCAAGTGCATAATTTACTGTATCTTGCTAGTAAATGTGTAAATGGGTATATTTTACTAATTTTTCCGTTTTTATTACCTTTCCTGCAGATTGGAAGTCTGCAATGGGAATCACTCTCCACAAATAAAGGTACACTACTTGTAGGAAAAAGAGCAATGCTTAATAAGTTATAACTATGTAAATAAAGTTTAATAATAGTAAAAGTGGTGCCATTAGTCAAGCCACAGACTGTATGCCCCCTTTAGACCCCATACCATCCACACAAACACCTTATTTACACATATGCTGCACAGAATAGCCTCAAGGGAAATACAGTGTCCATCAGATATAGTCTCCTTACTGTGTGACACCAGGATATATTTTGGTTATTAGTCAGTTTGCTACTTTTCTATGACGCTGCATTTGTTTTACTAGATTAACAGCTATGGGAACCTTTTTTCCAATCTGGAGGAGGATGTATCCAGCAACACATATACTATCCGAGCTGGTGACAAAGGTAGGGCAAAAACCATTCTTATTGCCTCAGAAATTAAACTACATTTTCGTGTTTCAGCTTTAAAGGAAAAAAAAGAAATTAAAATTATTTTGCAATCTACATTACTTATTTGTTTTAGCTTTTCAAGATATTCTGAATTTTACACTGCTACAATGAGATTGAAACTACACCATCGAACACAATAGACTGACAAGCAGTTTTTGTTTGGTTGCGTTATAGATGCATTATATTAGCAGAGTGAAAAATGCTTATAGCTTGAAAAACTGATTTCAAAGCAGAATTCTGCTGGATGAGTGCTATTAACTGATGCATTTTGTAAAAAAAAGAAAAAACAAAACATATTTTCCCATGACAGTATCACTTTAAAGCAATAATAAGGAATTGTTTTGCTATCATACTTATTAGCTCCCATGTAATTAGCTCAGGTACTTTTAAAAGAGATAACGAATACTCGGTATAATTATTTTGCCATCAACATGGATCTATGCTTGGTTAACTACCATCAGTTACTGTATATGGCAGGTTCTCAAAATAACAGCAGACTATGTAGAAGGGCTTATCTTTATTACTATTTATTCAAGGCTGGTTATAAGATGCTTCTTGTTCCAGTGCCTTACGATATTTATCGGCCGGACCACTCATGTATCACTACAATGCTGCCTGTGAATGCCTCTGTGCAAGAGGTGATATCGTCGTTAGCAACAAAGAATGGATATAACAGAGATCATATCATAGTCAAAGTAAACTCAAGTGGAGGTAGGTATGGAAATGTTCTCTTTGAGGCTGGATTACATTATCCTTATCTTGGTTGATTAACTTGGCATGAGAATCAACCGAGGAAGCCGACAAGTGCTAAGAAAATGTTTATTTCGCCATGGTGCCATAGACTGGTGGAGGCTTTCAGCCTGGCTCCTCATTCACTCCCATGAACCCTTGGTGGCCATTTGGGCTGTATGCTGATTCAGCCCCTCTATAAATGTCCAACATTGGTTTTACACACTTAAAACAGGTCTGTGACTGACCCATGATATCTTAAAGGATTTCCTGAATGGTTTTTGGCAAATCGCACACCACGTTTCAATACCCACCTAGTTCTAATAAATATGAGATTATACAGCGGAGAGACAAAGACAATTCTAACAAAAACTGGACACAGAAGTATCATGGGATTGCGAGAGCTGTCCTGTAACACTTGATTGTTATTCTAGCACACCAACGAAAAAAAATCTTGAAACTTTTTGATCAGCTCAATTTCAAATCAACCTGCAAAAGACAAGATTTGTTGTTATTAGTCCCGTGAGGATAGGTTATTTATTTTCAGTACCTCTGAATGACTGGGACTCCCCCCTTTAATGATACTATGGACCTGGTAAAGACAGAGAGCAAGTCTAATCTCCACATATCTGTCTGTACTTCTTTCTTTGGCAGAAAGGGTCTGTCTGAAACATGAGGACACTGGTGTATTCACGTCTCTGGGGCTCAATGAAAGACTTTTCATCTGCTATACGCATGAATTGAACAATGTGGTGAGTGAAATGTATAAAACAATGGGCCACTGGGCAAGTAAATGTGTGAAATTCTGCTGCACATGAACTGTGTACACAGGCAGGACCAGACTGGCAATCTGTGGATTCTGGCAAATGCTGGATGGGCTGCTGTAAGATGCCATAGATATTCACTATTTACTGGGACTGTGGGGCTGTGTGGGCCTGTTTTGACAGTCCAGACCTGCATACAGGGGCCTACTTATGAAACTGTTTATAAAGATTTACTACAGAAAATAGTGGAAAAAATCTGTTGCGATCCCTGATCTCTTCCAATAAATAGAAGTGATATATTTTTATTTTATTTATATTTTTTATTTATGCCATTTTTGTACATGGCTTTATAACAAGCCCATTTGCCTGTATCATTTTTTATTCAAACATACTTTTGCATTAACAGGTATAATCGTGGGGCAGATTATTATCATACTAAAAAAATAGTTTTTCACCATTTGTTACCAAGTTACACTTCAGGCATTTACCATTAATAGTGCAGAACATCATTTCGGATGAGCCCAAGTTGCCTATTTCAAGCAAAGGGCAATTTTTTTCCACATTATTAAATAAATAAATAAAAAAGCTTGCAGGTGTTTGACCCATGGAATATTTAGTGGTTATTGTTAGGGATGGGCGAATTTTTTCGCCTCGTTTCGCCAAAAAAATGACGGCCATAGACTTGTATGGAGACGTGCGTCAAAAAAAAAAGCCGCGCAACAAAATAATTTCGCTGCGCGACAATTTTTTTTTGACGCCCATAGACTTTAATGGGCGTCTGCGACATTTCGCCGGCGGCGAATTTCTGGCGAAACGAAACTGGTCAAATTCACCCATCCCTGGTTATTGTCAGCTTAAAGCAATTTGAACCAGTTGGGAGAAATGGGAGAAGATTTGGTATATAGGTTTCTGGTTAAAAGTTACTATCACGGACGATAAAACTAAAAAAAAATAAGTGAGTGATTTATGGCAGAAAAGAGCTTATATTTTTTAATGGCACAGTTTCCCCTTAATTTATGGACATACCACCAGTGCCGAAATTAATACATATAATCACAGAATGTCTTGTACGCCTCTTACAGACCATCCTCCCTGAACAACTGGGACCAAACACAAGCAGCTTTGATATACTGGAACTGATCAGCTCCAAGGACCTTGCACACCAGATGACAGATAATGACTGGAACTTGTTTAAGAGCATTCACCAGGTACGTTCTAGGATTTTGAGACCTACCTTAGACAATACAAAAATGGGGGCAGTCTTCAGGCTTCAAACATTTTAGAGCATTGCCCTCAATTAATAACATTTTAACAATTTACAGGGGAAGATCTGGCAGTCATACAACATGCATGCATTCTAACATTCCCTTATGGATTGTGCATGAGTATGTAACACAAGAATGCTTCATCCATATTTCAGGTGGAATTGATTTATCACACCTTTGGAAAGCAGAAGTTCCGTAATGCGACTACTGCAAACCTTGAGAGGTTCATGAGGCGCTTCAATGAAGTTCAGTTCTGGGTGGCGACTGAAGTGTGTCTGTGCCAGGAGGAGGAGCGGAGAGCACAGCTTCTGAAAAAGTTCATCAAACTGGCAGCCTAGTAAGTGACTGTTCCTTGTAAAACTCCCTTTCACCAGAAGGTTCATATATGAATGCAGTGTTTTTTCACCAAATTTTCAGCATTATATCGGTCGCACAATGAGCTTTGTCTTGAGCAATGGTGTTCAGTGCACCAAAACTGGTGCCTTGCATTTTTCTGTGAATAAGGTACAATTTGCAGCTAGCATTTGTATCACTATGCCCAGTGGCAATTCCAGGGTTGTGTGCATCCTTGGCCAGTATATTGGTCTGGTTAGCAGCTGTGGTTTCTTAATAATAGTAATAGGAATAATAGTAATAACTAAGGTTAATAAGCTCAAAGTGTATGATAACTTGCAAAATTTTGCAGATGACTTAAAGCAATTGCAAAGAGTATGGAAATGATCCGGGGGGGGGGGCATTATTTGGAAAAAAACACGTAAGATGGTCCAGGTTTTGCACTTTATACTTTGCATCCCTTAGTAAACCTAAAGAGGTTATGTAATAAAAGTCAGTTTGCTCAGGAGCAGTAACCCATAGGAACCAATCAGCAGGTAGGATTTACTCGTCACCTGTTAAAAAGCAAACATCTTATTGGTTGCTATGGGTTACTGCTACGGGGGAACTTAGTGCATTTTTTTACGGGGGTTAGTCCTTTTTATTAGTACATGTGATCTAATTCCCAGTCCTGTGAAGACTTTGATGCAGTTCACACTTGTTAACAAAGTGCAGTTAAACAGTTTATTTTGTCATTTACTTCATACATTTCCCCAAGTGTTCAGATGTTTTAAATGCACTTTGGTACTGATAGATCTGGAAGAACTGGCAGTTAGACAGGTTAAAATAGAGTTCTAAGGTTGTACTTGATGGGCGTGTGTCTTTTTTCAACCTAACTTAATATGTTACTATATATGTGTAAAGTTTTAAGCTGTCTCTGTTCATTTTTCATAGGGTTGATGGGACTTTTGGTTTAGCAGCATAATTACCTTCGCATCTTGCTCACTGAAACTGCTGCCATCTTACTGTATTCATTTCTGTCATTCAGCCTCAAAGAACAGAAAAATCTGAACTCATTCTTTGCGGTGATGTTCGGTCTCAGTAACACAGCCGTCAGCCGCTTGTCCAGAACCTGGCAAGTAAGTAGTCGAATGATCCCATATTTTTCATATCACTTTAAGATTTCATTTGCCCCACTCATCATTTTTTAAAACACTCAAATGGGCTTAATGTGACACATCTTTAACACAAAACAGCCGTAGGCTCAGCTACAATTTCTCATTAGAAATGAAGCTATGAGACAAGAGATTTGATAGATCTTTTATTTTTCCCATTAGAAACTGCCAAACAAAATCAGGAAACTCCATTCAATATTTGAGAGGCTCATGGTAAGTACATTTGGAATTGTTATTTATACCTCCATCAATGTTTAGTAATTAATTATTATAGGCTATTGGCATTAGTAATGAATTCTTCAGATGTCAGCCAGCTCAGATGGGTTAGAATCTGAAACACAAGCAGCCAATCTATTAATTTACACCTTAGAAAAAGTGCGTGTCCTCTTGTGGTTACATACTGAGTAACATGTTCTTTGTTGTGTTTTTATTAATATAATGTCTATAGGGATACATTTGTAAACATTGACTTTGTTGCAGCTCTGCATGAATATATTTACTTAAATAATGTAATGTCATTCTTAGGACCCCTCATGGAACCACCGATCTTACAGACTTGCTGTAGCAAAACTAAGTGCCCCCCTGATCCCATTTCTTCCACTCATCCTTAAAGGTAAAAGAGAGAGAAATTCTGCATGCACACTTTACATTGTGTTTAAACTTTATTGCTAATGTGCATAGCAGGACAGATGAGTATATTGTTAACTCTTTAAAGGAGAAGGAAAGCTAGACAGTTTATTGCCAATAGAATAGCCACAATAGTGCAAGCTAGAACGCTATATTTAGTCTGCAGAATGCTTTACCATACCTGAGTAAACAGCTCTAGACACTGTCTCTGTTTGTTTAGGATAGAAGCTGCCATATATGCTTGGTGTGACATCACTTCCTGCCTGAGTCTCTCCCTGCTTACTAACAGCTCTGAGCTCAGATTACAGTAGGGATGGGAGGAGGGAGGGGGAGTGGAGCAAACTGAGCATGCTCAAGGCCGTGCCCTGGAGGTTTAAGATGAAAACAGGAAGTCTGATACAGAAGCCCATGTGTACACAATAAAAGCAAAGAAATGTGGTGTTTCTTTTGACAGAGGACTCGGAGCAGCATTACTTTGAGGGTTTACTGGTGTATTTATATAGACCTTTCTGATAAAGCTTACTTAATTTTAGCCTTTCCTTCTCCTTTAACACTGTTTACCTAATAGCATGTATGACTGACTGTGACAAACACACCATACTCCAAGTTTAAGTGGTAAACTTAAGCAATTCTGGTTGAGCCAAGTGGCTGTATGTAAAAGAGTAGTGTGTCAGACACACCCAGGGGTGCTCCGCCAATGAGGCGAGTTGAGGTTGTCGCCTCAGGCGGCAGCGCCCCACTAGGTACCAGGGGCAGCAAAAATGCTGCTCCTGGTACTTTAAGAGCGAATTTCCGGGGGATGTGGGGCAGCAATAACTGCTGCTGCCTCAGGCGGCGGAGGGGCCAGGATCGCCCCTGGACACACCTGTTAGGTGAACAGGTTCCACCCCTTGAAGATCATAAATTGATAGCCTGAACCAAGTGTAACAATTCTTTTAATGCAGCAAACAAAGGAATAATGATATGTGAATCCTACACTCTACACCCTAATCAGGAAGATGATGAGCAGCATGAGTTTAATTGGCAAAAAAAATTCAAATGACTAAGCTAAAGTGGAAGGATGAAAGCTTCAAAAGGTTAAAGGTATGGGTTTATAAAGGGATTAAAATTCAGCTCTTGAATCCACATGAGGTCAATAGCTTTGAACTAACAAAGCCCTAAATAGGCACTAGCAAATACTGAAGTGGAACAAGTTATGCTGGTAACACTAGGAAATAAGGAACACGCTTCTCTCAATCCTAAACTGAGGGTCATTAAAGGGGTTATTTATAAGTCCGAATGCAAATTTAAATATTAAAAAATAAAAAAATTTTTTTACTATAAAATGTGAATTTTTAGTGGAGAAAAAAACCTCAGATTTTTCAAGATTTATTATACTCCGAGGATGGAAAAAGTTCAAATCCGAAAATCTTAGACCTACCGAGGTTGTTTATACTGTAAATCAGAGGGACAGGTCCCTATCCTATTGGGAAGTTTCTGGGGTCTGCACTGGAATTAGCCTGAAAATCTGACTATTTTGGACTTTTCTGGCAAAAATCCAGAAAATTCAGGCTTTTCAGGAAAAAGCCCAACAGTGGCTTGTGAGCAACATGTTGCTGTCCGATTCCTTGGATGTTGCTCCCAGTGGCCTCAAAGCAGGTGCTTGTTTTTAAATTCCGGGCTTGGAGGCAAGTTTTGGTTGTATAAAAACCAGGTGCACTGCCAAACAAAGCCTCCCATAAGCCAATTACAGCCCATAATTGGCACCCCAGGAACTTTTTTCATAATAGTGTTGCTCCCGAACTCTTTTTACATTTGAATGTGGCTCACAGGTGAAAAAGGTTGGGGACATTAGGAACAGTGAGTGTCCCCTCAAGCCATCATAGCCAGAACAAGATCTGACAATTATAACTAATGACACCACTATTTATAAAAGAAAACAAAACATATTTATTCATGGCAGTAATGTATTGTTAACAAGGAATGACTGTACAGTATATAATGGTAACAAACCGCTTTGTATTTTGTTCCTTGGAGATTTCTAATGTTCTTCACAAATGAGGCATGTTTTATATTCATTTTACAGACCTCACTTTCTTACACGAAGGAAATAGAAGCACATTGGACAACCTTGTAAACTTTGAGAAAATGGTGAGTTAGTAACATAATAAAATATTCTTACTTTCATTTTATTTTTCTTATAATACCTGTAACCCCAGTAATAATGTTAAAATATTTTCTATGGCTAATGGCACATGCAGCAGTTTCTCCACCAAACCTCAGATTCAGCCTCCCTTCAGCCCATTAATAGGATTGGAATCTGCCTGTCCCTGCTCTCTTGGATCAGTGTTCAGCCCAGAAATGCTTGTTGGATGATGACATTTGTGGGGTGGAGAGAGGTCACGTTGGTGAAGAGTGGTCAGGTTGTAGGCAGGTTGGGGACAGGTGCCTTATTATGAGTGAGCTATGGGGCTAATCTGGGGCTAACCAGGGGCAAATTTGGGATTGAAGAAGCAGGATTAAAATTTACCAGCCAGCACATTTCCAGTAACTTTGTAATACCGGCCCTGGACTCAGCTGGTGTATGACATGCCAGGTGACAACCCCATTAATGTATTGCAATAAACACCAATATGGGGATGGAGGTAATGGTACTGGCCCCTTCCTTCACCCAATACCTCCAGTTTAAAAGTGGGGTGTTCCCAGTTTTACTGTGGTGCTCTGGACACACAGGATAGGCTCAAAGGCTTTGGGACAACAATATGCTCCTCCTCAAGCGATAACCCACCATATTGATTCACATTGCTTGTATAGCCTTAATTAGGGTGACACCTAGTGTTAAAATCATATAGTGCATACAGTGATTCAAAGTTTGCAGTAGTCAGCAATAGTCCAATTAATAATAACCGCAAAGTCCAAGGAAAACAGTTTTTACGGAAATTTCCAATAACTCCATCCAAAAAAGTACTTTAGGTGGAAATAGAATCTTAACAACAACAACACTGTGTAATTAATGTGTCATTAGTGTTAGCATTATATCTGTTTTCCAGCAGCCCCCACACGATACAGTATGTATGTAGAGCAATTAAATATCTGTTTATCTCCCCCTACCTAGTAAAACCATTTAGTTACCTAATTCTCCCATACATGGATTTAAAGATTACTTTTAAGATCATTCAACTATAATTTAAATTGAGACAAGCTAATTAAGTTGAAAACTAAACAATATGATATACACAATGTCTGCTGTTTGGTGTGAATAGCTTTCAATGAAAAGTGTTGTAAAAAATAACACATGATTGAGAACTACTGACGTGTGGCATGTTGACTTCTGCTGCATGTAGTGTCCCTAAAATGGCACTTGCTCAAAAGACTGAGTTTCCCCTGTTTGCTCCTCAGAAGTAATTATGTATATCTGGGCAAAAATCTGGCTACTGCAGTTCTGACCAAGGGGTCTATTTTCATTTGGAGGTTGAGGATAAATGTCTCCTTTCTGTTCCCTAAACTGGCCTAATTCATATCTTCCTAATTATCTGGGGCCCAAGACAAACTAACAGTGATCAATTCTGCCACAAAATGATCAAGGCTCATCTGTTATTGAAAAAAGAACAATTTTCATAATGAAACAAATATTGAAATTCCTATGGTTAACTGTACTTATGTGCTTTTTCCTCCTTAGCGCATGATTGCAAAGACAGTGCAGATGTTCCACAGCTGCCGCAGCCAGGCCTACAGTGAGTCCATTCACCTTAACTTAAATAAATATAAAAGGGGCCTTAGTTGAGCAGTGATGTTTTTCTTGTTATCTACAACAAGTTGTGTTATTAGTGATGGTAAATTCTGTTAATAATCTTTCCCAGTTTAGCTGAGGACAGTTTATAATGACCTAATGCTTTTTCCCAGTTCCTCTATCACCTTTAAGAACTCGGCCTGTATACATCCTTGAGGATCCTAGTGCTGCCCGGATATCTGCATGTAAGCGCAACCTGTTTTTAACTGCTTTTGTTACAACGTTTCATTACATGGGTGATTTTTAAGGAATTTTGTGGACTTTGTGGACCTTTTCTTGCTGATCCAGTTGAAAAAAGTGACGAAAAGAGCAAATCTTTTATTTATTTATAGTTCATGGATCAAAATCAAGTAGTAGTATTAAAAGTAGAGTAGTGGAGTAGTATTAATACCATTTCTGCCATCACTGTAAAAAAAAGATATTCTTGTATTCCACAGGAATGTTCTTATGTCCCCTGGAATGATCTAATAGTGACTAAGGCACCATAGAGTTTATTGTAAGGTCCTCATATATAATTTATTTATACTGTATATTGTGATAATCTCCTTCCAGAAGTACATCTTCTCCTTGTCAACCAGCCTTTCTTCATGTCCACAATTTTCACTGCCCTTTGTTAACTTTAGTCACCCATCTTATGTTATATTTATATATACATATACATTTTTGGATGCTTGTAATCAGTAGGATTCATTTACCTCCATTCATTTACTTCCCACCCCCAAGCTCATGTCATTTGTTTTTTACTGTGACTTTATATGTAGATGTAGGGAAGCTGCTCATAAATTGATTTAATTATGCATAGTCCTTTTTATTAGATAGACTGATATGTGAAGTAAAGTGCATGTGAAGACCATGAATGATTTCTTGAACCTAAGAAAACAAACTAGGCCAACAAGAACATAAACAGGGCCCTCAATCAGCTCTGATTTGGTCTACATGTCTATAGGCTGGTCTTCTGGAGGTGTGCACAATAAAAGCAAAGCAGTGTATCTTTTTTTTAATGTGCTTTTCATGGTTTTAACAGGTTCAGAACACTCGATGACCCTAAGAAGCCCGGCTACAACATGGGCTTACATTCAGCATATGAAGGTGATTGATAATCAGAAGAAACTGATGGAGTTGTCCCGTAGCCTGGAGCCTGCTTCTTCTGCATGATCATTATATAAGAGCAAGACAGATTTGAAGTAAGATAAAACTGCAACCCAGTCCCTGTATCAGGGTCAACATTAGCAGAACACTTTTATCGGCACTCCAGCTCTTGGATTGTGATTTCTACATTTTTCCCAGCAGTATTTTTTATGGTTTTTCTCAGGCATTGGGAATTTCAATTGTATGGAATACGGACTGTCAACAAAACATTAATAGGCTACCACTAAACTGAAATGTTTCTTGCTGCTTAAAGCGCCTTCAGGTAGAACCTGAGCAACGTCTTCCATATTCTGATGCAAAGAAAGGTTTCTTCAGCTAAGGGATGTCGGCACTTTGTCTATCACTATACTAAAACCTTTTAATGTATGGCAGACATTTAATAAAGTTTTGACGCCCACAATTTTCGAAGCTGATCAACTGAATTCAGTTTCCAAAGAATTTTGGATTAGTTATGTGAGAGGATCAGTTCATTAAATGTATATTATGGTTGGACAATGACAACTGCTTAGATCTACATGAAGTAATTCAGATCTTTCAGGGAGGACTTTCCTAAAGAACAACTTGAACAGTGAGACAATTGAAGAACAGCCAAGGAATGCGCTTGAATTTTAAAAATACAATACCCTACTTGTTTAATGGGTGGACAAAAACTTCATAACCAAGAATTATCCTTTACCCTGTTAAACTAATGAACTGTGTAGAATGTATATATTTTGTGTAAAGAAGATATATATATATTTTTTTTTAAATAAGTTACCATTAACTTTACATTTATCAGAAAGACATATGGGCCCATGCAGAAGATGTAATCTACCTGTATAAAGCCACTATTTTGTATATGTACTCTGTAACAGATAAGAATGCTTCCTCCAGACTTTATAGAAGTACTGCAGTATCTCATGCCAGTTTGGATGCTTGAGAGGTCCCTATCAGATAAAGTTCCTAATAATGCTATAGTGAATCTTTTAGGGCTGAAAATGACTAGTGCTCGTCAATGGCAGGTGGCAGTTTTGGGTGCATTTCAGCAAGATGAAAAGACTCCTTTGTGCCATCAGTCTAAAGATCTGATAAGCAGACATGCAATGCTATATACGTACATTTGGGAACTACATTAAAGGGATACTGTCATGGGAAAACATTTTTTTTTCAAAATGCACCAGTTAATAGTGCTACTCCAGCAGAATTCTGCACTGAAATCCATTTCTCAAAAGAGAAAACATTTTTTTATATTCAATTTTGAAATCTGACATGGGGCTAGACATTTTGTCAATTTCCCAGCTGACCCTGGTCATGTGACTTGTGCCTGCACTTTAGCAGAGAAATGCTTTCTGGCAGACTGCTGTTTTTCCTTCTCAATGTAACTGAATGAGTCTCAGTGGGACATGGGTTTTTACTATTGAGTGTTGTTCTTAGATCTACCAGGCAGCTGTTATCTTGTGTTAGGGAGCTGCTATCTGGTTACCTGCAGTACAGCAGTAAAGAGTGATTGAAGTTTAACAGAGCACAAGTCACATGACTTGGGGCAGCTGGGAAATCGACAATATGTGTAGCCCCAAGTCATTGAATATAAAAAAAACAGTTTGCTCTTTTGAGAAATGGATTTTAGTGCAGAATTCTGCTGGAGCAGCACTATTAATTGATTCATTTTGAAAAAAAAATGTTTTCCCATGACAGTATTCCTTTAAGATTACTTTGAACAGATACATAAATATAATCCTCATTTCCCAAAAGGAATTATATGCTTTACCAGAGATATTCCAAACACAAGTTTTGCTATACCTGTACTACCTAGTAATGTGCCAAATTTAGCTCAGCAATCAGAACACTCTCCCAAAATGCTAATTCCTTAGAATCCTCAGTATCCAGTTCTATCCATAATGGTGAACAATTTCTTGCCTTTGTGCAGCTGATTTTTGTGAATTGTGTTCAGCTGTGAATATCAGCCTTAGGGTTTAGATTTGGTTTCATTTTTAGTTGAATCATTCAGCAGAATAGCCATGCTGTAACAACTATGCAAATCAGGATTAGCATATTGGCTGATTGTCCATAAAACTATCCGAGATACTGGGCCAGATTAAACTTTTTATCGCATGTCAACAAGTCTTGCAATGCAATGAACACTCACCTATAATGCATAATCTACTGAAGTAAAAAAAGCACATCTTGAACTATAGGTTTGAGGCACAATTTACCATGAAAGCCTTACTCGCATAGTACAGATATGGGACCTAATATTCAGAATGCTTGGGACCCGAGGCTTTCCGGATAATGGATCTTTCCGTAATTTGGATCTTCATATCTTATGTCTACCAGAAAATCATGTCAACATTAATTAAACCCAATAAGCTTGTTTTGCTTCCAATAAGGATTAATTTTATCTTAGTTGTTTTGTTATTATAGAGAAAAGGGAAATCATTTAAAATTTAGATTATTTGGATAAAATTGAGTCTTTGGAGCAAATTCACTAAGATGCGAAGCGCCGAACGCTAGCGTAAATTCGCTAGCGTTTGGCATTTTCGGTACGTCGCAAATTCACTAACGAACGCTGGCGTAAATTCGCTAGTGTTACTTCGCACACTTACGCCAGGCGAATTTTCGCTAGCGATGTAACTACGCAAATTCACTAACTTGCGCAGTGTACTGAACGCTACCTTTTACGCTAGACCTCAGACCTGGCGAAGCGCAATAGAGTAGATAGGGATTGTTTCCAAAAAAGTCAAATTTTTTTCTAAGTCCCAAAAAACGCTGGCGTGTTTTCTACATGATGGGTGATAGGCTGAAAAAGATCGAAATTTTTTTTGGGGCTCCCCTCCTTCCCCCCTACATTTCCTGACTCATGGCAACTTACCTAGACAGTGGGCACATGTGTAGGAAAACTTACGCTACCCCTGTGCGAAACTTCGGATTTTAGTGAATTTGCGGAGTGCTGGCGAAAATAAGCCTGGCGAAGTGCGGCGAAGTTGCGCCTGGCGCAACTTCGCATCTTAGTGAATTTGCCCCTTTGGGAGACCGACTTTACGTAATTTGGAGCATTCTGGATTACGTGTTTTTGGATAATAGATCCCATGCCTGTATAATTTATCTGCCTCCTAAAGTAGTATTTCCGAAATCCTGTTCTTCCCCACCACTGCTTGGCATTTGGGTTACTGCTTATTCCATTAAGATTATAGAGTATCTAGTAGTTGCCAGTAGTTACATGTTAAGTTATGCCTTTTTGTTTTTATGCATATTTGTGAAAGTGTGAAATGTGTTTGCAACTCTCATTCAGTTTAAAGCCCTTGCATTATCATGCTATGTAACTGATGGATTAGTAAATATTACTCTGTAGAGATTGGCTAATACCGTGAGGAAGTTGTAAATGGAACACCTGAAAGAGACATGCAGTTCATTCCCTTTCTGTCCCTTCATAGAACATAATATGCACTATGCTGGAAATCTACAGGGATTTCTACAGTCTGCCACGTGACCGGTGGGACTTCAAAAACAATGTGAGATATGTCAGTGTTAAAAATGTATTTATAAATAACATACACAACATACTAGAGTATTTGTAAAACATTAAGAAGTGTGTTGGTTAAAGCAATTTCTTTGAACCAAACTGTTAAATAATACAAAGTCATAATACAACCCTGCATCCGCTTCTCCATAATAATGGAATACTTCACAGAATGCCAATTCTATAAGAGGTGGTCTCTATTCAATTATGGTTCTGTGTATACCAATGGGGGCTCTGTTAACATTTGACCATTTGTTTATTGGTGAAGTATTCAATGGGTAAACATGAATATGTCTTAACTTTGGGTTTAATCCAACTATGTTAAGGATACTTTTCCTGCACACCCTGTCTTTAGAAAAGCTACCCTATTTGATAGTTGGATTGTATACAGAGCCGTGGATCATACAAATATATAAAATATCCAGAAGTGTTGAAGTTATGGCCTGTAAAAAAAAAAAACATACCTTAAATATAAATAAAGTATTTTAATTAAATCCAGGCAAAGCATTTTTATAGGAACTAAAAACTTAGCTGATGCCAATTAAAGGTCTGTCTTCCCTCTTTTGCCACTGCATTCCCTGTTTAGCTTCCTAGCAGCCTTTTGATAGGAGACGTGAACTTCTTTGTCTCCTAGAGGTTCATTGACATGTACATTTATTTATGTATTGCCATCCATTGTTTGTGGTTTTTGCCTCATTGTAAAACTAGCCACTCTGTCTGAACTATAAAACAGTCCATCATGTTCCTGCCTTACTGGTATCTCAATGATATCCACCCCAGAATCCAAGCTGGTCACATTATTTATGTTTACCATTCCAACCAGAAAACCTCCAGAAAAAAGTCAGTTTCAAAAAGACACAAACCACGCCATTGGTTGAATAGGAAAAGGTTTACGTAGCTGAAGAAAATCTTGCTTCTTAGAGTCTTCAGAACCATTCCGTTCTAAAGTGCCCTGCACAGAAAAGGAATCTTTGTGTCCTGCAGGATGACTAACATTGGAGAGCCCAAGGGTATCCCATGTAAACTGCAGGTCAGCAGAGTTGTCACACTGAATTGTACTGCAGTCCAAGTCTCTGGGGAGACTGAGTGCCCTAAACTGAGCAGCAACTGAAGAGGAGGTTTCCTTGACTGGTGACTCCAGAGGAATCATTAAAGTTTCTGGGTCTAGTCCACTTTTTAAAGAAGAGCTGCGTCTTTTGCCGTTGAGGCTACACAAGGAGTTATCTAGTAAGCTACTAAGCACTGATCCTCCTGATGGCATTAAACAGTGAAGAACTGATGATCATTGGATCACCTCCCTTTTTTCTCCTCCAGTAGGGTCTGAAGTGTTCAAACAAAAGTCTTCATTCACACTAAGAGATTGGCCATCTAGGGACAATAAGGAGTACATGGGGGAGGGTTTTTGACAACTGTGGTCCACCATACGAGGAAAGGAATTTTTCTGACCATCATAAATGAGGGGCTTTGGGTCTTGCACATGTAAGGTAAAACTTGTCGTGGAAGTTGCTTGATCTCTGACCAGTCTTTTTGGTTTTTTGAAAATTTTCCATTGTTTATTTATTAAAGCATTTCCTCCTGTCAAGATAAAATAGGAAGACGGATGGAGTTAAAAGAAGTAAATGACCCCTACCAATTGCTTTATATGTCAAAGAGCCACTATTAATAGTTTTAAGCATCATCGGAAAAAATATATCTGAAATTATATCATAAAAAGAAGTAAAGGTGGTTATACACAGCAGATAAAGTTTGAGCAGCTTATTGACCCATGTATGATGCCAGCCAACAGCTTGTCCAAGAATTATCTAGATGAAAATTGTCGGGATATCCATCGGGCATGTTTGATTTTTCCTTTGAGGGTTGCATCTGTGTATTGATGTGGCCTTCTTCCTGACTGCCTGCATTAATGTTAGTTATGATCTGATTGTTGGGCCAAGGGCCAAACCCCTCACCTCAAGGTGGGCACAGCAATAAAAGATGCGCTCGTCTGGTGAGGTTGATCTTTACATGTATGGCCACCTTTAGATGCATTAGACTTTTTTCTGAAGACAGCTACTATTACATGCTATTGTATAGGTTGAAAAGCCATACAGAAAAGGCACCTATAATGATGCAGTGTAAGAAAGAAGCAAGAGGGCAATTGATTGAGAAGTTGCATATACAGATTTGTAAAAGTTACTGAAATTTAATATTGAGTATCTGCATTGTAGGCTTAGCTGTCCTTTATCAAAATAGCCTGTAGACAGGCATAGTTAGATTCAATATATTAATAAGACACTAATAATAATCCCTTTAAATTCAATTATGCAGATGTGAAAGGCCAGGAGATATTGAGTGTGATAACCTGGATCCATAAGACAAAAAGAAAATGATTTTATTATCTCATTGCACCTAATGGCTTAATTCATTTCCAGACTGGATAAAGGCTGAAATTAAAAAGAATATTCAAAAACATAAATGCCCTTGTGTCAGGCTGTTGAGATTCCTTACTAGATCCTTTTCCAAATTTACGGTCATCAAAAGCTTAACAAAATAATTTTGATGCTGTCAGTCTTAACCCCAGCTTAATACTACTTTGAGGCTGATGTAAACTAACATGTATGTGTGCAATTGGTTTGTGGGTGGGCACAGTGAGTACAAGGAGGAAGAGGTGGCCCAGAGTTATTAAAATTGCAGTTTTGCTATTTAGAATTATTCAGCAGTACATACTACGAGAAAGGTCTATTTTTTATTAAAATATAGTGTAATTTCATGCAATATATTTTTAAAGAGACGTGCAATGCTCAGGGGTATAGTTTCCCTTTAAATGTATCTGTTTACTGGCATCTAAAGGGGTGGTTCACCTTCCAGTTAACTTTTAGTATGTTATAGAATGGCCCAACTTTTCAATTGGTCTTCATTATTTATTCATGTTTTTAATTATTTGCCTTTTGTTCTGACTTTCCAGCTTTCAAATGAGGATCACTGACCCCATCTAAAAAACAAACAAATTCTTTGTAAGGCTACATGCTTATTGTTATTGCTTCCTTTTTATTATTCGTCTTTCTATTCAGGCCTCTCGTATTCCAGTCTCTTGTTCAAATCAATGCATGGTTGCTGGGGTAATTTTGGACCATAGCAACCAGATTGCTGCAATTGCAAACTGGAGAGATGCTGAAGAAAAAGTTAAATAACTCAAAAACTACAAATAATAAAAAAACTGAAAACCAATTGCAAATTGTCTCAGTATATCACCTTCTACAACATACTAAACTTTAACTCAAAGGTGAACAACCCCCTTTAACATATAAATATCAAGAAGCATCTTACATCTCTCTTTAATTTCATTCCGAAAGAAATGCCTAAAGCTAGTATAATTATGATGCCTAAACCAGGAAAATTATCAATGTCCTAACTTCAGACCAATTTCTGTTCTTAACAGCAACTTAAAATGATATGCTAAAACTATCGCAAATAGATTGGAAGAAATTGTACCAATACTAATACATCAAGATCAAAGAGGTTTCACTAAAGGCAGGCAAGGATCAGATAACACAAGGGAAATATTACATTTGATAGAAATTGTCACCAGGCAGAAGACTCCAACTACAACCTTGGCACTCGACGCTGAGTCCATTGACAATATATGACAGAAGCCCTTAAAGCATTTGGTTTTCAAGGTGACATACTCCACGGAATTATGGCACTATATACATCACCATCAGCTCAAGTTACAAATATGGGATTTCTGTCAGACCTATTTTACATAACTAACGGTACCAGACAAGGCTGTCCATTATCTCCTCTCAATTACAATCTAAAGCTGGCAATAGACGCAAAGATCTGATCGTACAAATCGAGGATTCTTACCATATTCGGACCGCGTGTGGAGAGTCCGCATATTTCGTCCAGCGGAGATCAGTCTTTTGGTCGATAGGACAGGTTAAAAGTATTGCCGATCGTACTATTTTCAGAGGGAGACTGTCACTAACTTTGGTCAGACATACTGTAACTTTGGTATGATTGGTGTCAGGGGCAGAACATCAGCTGATCTGTTCTTTTGCACTTTATTTGATCGGAATGGTTAGTGGCAGGTCAGGAGATGAGAAAGTCCGATCTTACAATAATTTGTACGATCGGATCTTTGCTTCTATGGCCAGCTTTACTCTAGAACCACTTGCTAAAACTATCAGAGACTCTCAAGAAATAACAGGAATTAAAGTGGGTACTGCAGAATTCAAGTTGGCATTGTTTGCAAATGACATTCTATTATCCCTGACCAATCCTAAAAAATCACTAGAGGTGATATTTCAAATATCAACGGATAATATGATCTCTTATTATAAATTAAACATAACCAAATCGATTTACAGAATATGTACCATTTCAATGGTCACAATGTGCAATAAAGTATTTGGGGATTGAATTAGGGTCAATCAATGATACTTACAATATTAACTAACCCAAAGTACTTAATAACATTCAAGCCCAACTTATGAAATGGAGGCCATTATGTATTTCATGGATAGGCAGAATGGCAATAGCGAAAATTATGGCACTACCAAAATTGTCTTATTTATTCAGAACATTTATTTGGGGTGGCAAAAAAAATAGAATTTATTGCAAATATTTAATGCAAAGCATAGAAGCTGGGGATTATAGAGTACCCAATATTGAAAATTACTACAAAGCAGCAATAATGGATCAAATGATACAGTGGAACCTTTCCACATATCAAAAACATTGGCTATAACAACAAGCAATATACCCACAAACACTACAGCAAATCATGTGGTCAGACGAACCACTTAAATATATAACGAAACAACACACAATGAGTACTGCATTGAAGCTGTGAAATCAAATTCACATTGAACCCCAAATCCATACATTTCCAGCAAGGAATATTCCAATTAATATACTAGAAACAAAGATACCAGATCTTAAAATAAATAATTTGGAATCAAAAGGATTAACGACTATTGCTCATCTTTTAAACCAAACAACAATGACATCATTTAAAGAGTTATAACAATTATATCTGCTACTGAAACATGATTTATGTAAAACACCTTCAAATTCGACACTTTTTATCTTCATATGTAAAAGACATTTCACAACAACAAACTGCATTTGAAGCAATATGCTTTAAAGCCCCAGGGCAAAAGGAAAACATATCATGCATATACAGGATTTTTTCGGATCATCTCATCCAGGAAAAACCAAGCCGCAATTTAAAATGGGAAAAAGATCTTCAGATAACCTCCCCGTTATTGGACTGGATCAACGCAGCCAATGCAGCATTCCAATATTCCAAATGCACAAATCATATTGAAAACCAAAGAAAAATTCTGTACAGATGGTACTACGTACCCCAAATATTATATTGTATGTTCCCGTTGGAATCTATAAAGTGCTGGAGATGTAACAAAGCAGAAGGAACATTACTTCATATTTGGTGGGCATGCTCCAGAATAACTCCATTCTGGGAAGAAGTATCTGGAATGCTCCAACAAACTACAGGTGTTTTAATTCAGCTCACACCAGCTTTAGCCTTGCTCAACCTTGAACTTCAGGAGTATCCACAAAATTTAAAACAATTAGCATTTCATGTACTCGCTGCAGCTAGACTTCTGATATCTAGGAAATGGAAATCCCCACAAGTACCAAATTTGGATGAATTAAGCACTTTGATAGACTCCAATCTATCATATGAGAAAATAGTGCTGGCAAATTTACCTAAGGTCGAATTAATTAACCCTCGATATTCGACTGCCAAATTGAAATCCTTCGAAGTCGAAGGATTTAGCGCAATTCATTCGATTGAACAATCAAAGGAATAATCGTTCAATCAAACGATTAAATCCTTCAAATCAAGCGATTCGAAGGATTTTAATCCATCAATCGAAGGATTATCCTTCGATCAGAAAATTGTTAGGAAGCCTATGGGGACCTTCCCCATAGGCCAACATTGGCCTCTGTAGGTTTTCGGTGGCGAACTAGGGGGGGTCGAAGTTTTTTTTAAAGAGACAGTACTTCGACTATCAAATGGTCGAGTAGTCGAATGATTTTTAGTTCGAATCGTTCGACTCGAAGGTCGAAGTAGTCCATTCGATGGTCGAAGTAGCCAAAAAAAACATTCGAAATTCGAACTATTTTTCCTCTATTCCTTCACTCGAACTAAGTAAATGGGCCCCATAAATTAACAAACTAAACAAAAAATACTTGACCATTAGTGATGGGCAAATTTGGGGCGATTTGCTGAAAAAATTAGCGAAACGGTGGCAGCTTTTTTTCGACGCCGGCGAATTTTCGCAGCAGTTTCGCAAATTTATTTGTGGGCGGCGAATCGCGGACCCATCACTGTTCACCAACTATTGCAAGACTGGAAAACAAAGCAATCAATTTAAATATTAAAGAAGTAATTAAAACATAGATTTCAGCAGACAAAAGATCCCTTTCCTCTATTTCTCAATCCTTACTTTTCTTCTTGAATTCTTTCTATCTAGTGCCGCCCCCTTTGTTGTGCCCTATGCAGGTGCCTCTTTGCCTACCCCTAGTGCTGGCCCTGGGGAATGGCTTTTTGGTGGCCACTATGTGGATTGCCTAGATCTCTCTAGAACCAAAATGGCAATAAACATTTGTAAGAGGGTGTTTGAATGTTGTATGTAAAATTGTATGAGTTATGTAAGTTGTATGAATGTGAAATGTTAAATGTGTATGTGATTTAATTGTGTTTGAAAATCTGTATGTAATGTTTGAATGTGGCCACTAGATGGCAGTATTGTGTTACAGTTGGGAATGGTTCATGCGCTAAACAAAAGTTGGGGAAGCACATGTTCAGGTGATGGGTAGTTAATGCTAGAGGGAAAGTATTTAAAGGGAAGACACACCCAGGGTGTTGTTGAGAGTTGGATGTCGTGGAGTCTAGAAGTAGACAGTGCTAAGGAAATAAAAGTAAAAGTACTAGGTACTTGAGCTAGTTAGTGATAGCTAAGTGAGAACGGGTAGTTGTTACCCCAACAAGGAGCATTAGAGGCTTAGAAGCCGTGGTTCAGCCACAGTGAGGGACCAAGTGCTTAGGCAGGGTCTAGAGGACAACCCAAGGAGAAGGTCAAGAAAAAGTCCTACCCGGAAAGGTCAGTGAGGCACTGAAGCGGTGTCGGCCTGGCTGAAGGAGGGAGGTGGCACACAGTAAAAAGTCCTGAGTCGGGGCGAGGTGGAGGGTCGCAGGTCGTGTGACGGACTGCCTGACCGACTAGGTGGTGCAAAAGACCTTGGTTGGGTTTGTGGATCCTGGCAAACTTGGAGGCTTCTTGTAAACCCTGAATGTGTCCCTGGTGATGTCCTGAAGTGCGCTGTGTGAGTACATTGTGATCCTTGTGAATAAAAGTTATTTTTCTTCAAGTTGGAAAAATCGGTGTACTTGCCCTTTAATTCCACCGGAGGGCCCCTTACACATTATTATAAATAAATGAAAATATAAAGTATACTGTAGATATACTGTACAGAATATCCCATGGAAACAGATATTCTGGATTGCAGTTTCTGAATCAACTAGCAGTTAGGTAGGTTACATGTAGATTTAAAAAGTTGAACTTGATGGACGTGTGTCCTTTTTCAACCTAACTTATTATGTTACTATTATGTTACAAGAGATTCATTTCCCTTTAAGCTAAACAAATTTGCTCCTTTTGAAGTACATCAAGCTCAGTTAATCATTGTATAAACCTGTTATTAGCAGTCCCACATGGCTTTGCCTCCCAAAATACAGGTGCAAACACAAGCCTTTTCCCTAACAACTGTATATATAGCAGAGTCAGGGGCTTGCATTCCAAATGCAGATTTCTTATTGGTTCTTGTTGGTCTTTCATGGAGACAGAACTTAGATCAGTTGCATAGTTCTGCTCATCAGGATGTAAATCCTTGTCTTTCCATTGCGCTCACATAATAGAGACACATACACTTCTTTTTGATACTGTGCATCAAGTAACTGGACCTTCTGCACCCACGACAGTAAATGTATTAGATAACAGAAAATCAGTAAAGTGACTTTTGCTCATTTAGCCCTACAGGAACTGAGGAATAGAAGTAAAGACCATAAGCCCTAAGGGCTTCCCATTGCTCCAGGTGGCTCATTTGTGGGCCTGCTTTTGCCCATATAAGATTGTTAAAGAAGGTCTGATTTTAAGCGAAATGTTAAATGGCTTGTACATGATTCTCAGCACAGACTGCAAAGTACAATAATTGAGTGCTATGAAAACTGACACCAGCCCAAAACGAATAGCTTGGGTTATAGAGTATGTGCTGCTCCTATGTTAGAGTTAATATTGTATTATCGGGTATAGTCAGTGATGAATTAATAACATGGGACACCTAAGCTACAGAATATGTATATTTTGTATGTATATTTTGTAATCCAAAAAAATCTAGGGCAGGGATCCCGACCCTTTTTTTTTTTTTTTTTATCCGTGAGCTGCATTTAAATGTAAAAAAAGTTGGAGAGCAACAAAACCATCCAAGTTCCTAAGGTTCCAAAAATGGGCTGTGGTTGGCTATTGGTAGGTCCTATGTGGACTGGAAGTCTACAGGAGGCTCTGTTTGGCAGTACATATGGTTTTTATACAACCAAAACTTGAAAACAAGCCAATAATTGAAAAATAAGCACCTGCTTTGAGGCCACTGGGAGCAGCACCCAAGGGGTCGGAGAGCAACATGTTACTCATGAGCCACTGGCTGGGAATCATTGTTCTCGGGGTTCATTATTTTGTGCCAGTTTAAAAAAAAATTATATAATAATTTCCATTTTGATACTGGGAATCACTTATCTTATTCGTGTTCCAGTCTCTTATTCAAATCAGTGTATGGTTGCTAGGGGAATTTAGACCCAATTTAGACCTAAGAAAAAAGCTAAATAAATCAAAAATCACAAAATTAAAACTAATTGCAAATATTTCAGAATATCACTCTCTACATCATAGTACAAGTTAATTTAAATTTGAACCACCCCCATTAATGGAGTTGCTGGAGTCTGTTACTCAAAGGCAACATTTACATTTTTCTTTTTCCTATATTTTTTATAGGAGAATTATTTTTAAGACTATTGCATTTCTGTGAACACATAAACTGAAATCAGATATGGAACAATAACCTTCTTTATCACCCCCAGTGTTAGGGTTATTAATAACGGTTTCTCTTCATTATGAGACTGTCTGGCTCAAGCTCAGACCTGCGTTACCTCAGCCATAAATCATTGAACAAGTAGTTGGCATGACATCAAAACCTTTATCAAGAATAGACACGCATATTAAATCATTTGTCTTTTATGGCCAGTTCTTGCTTACAGGACACACATCTTGCAGATAAATGATTGCCTGGTAATTGGGGACCTAAAGACAATTGAGGAGAAATCAATCAGGACCCAGTACAGTGTCAAACTGCCTGATTCAGCGGTCGGCCATCTAGTTATGAATGGGAGCACTTTAATTATTAAACTGTGACAAAGTAAAACTGAGATACATTGTAATTAGGCCCTTAGGGCTCTTACAGATGAGTGTTTTTACCTGCGCTCCCCTGCGTTCCGTTTTCTGCGTTCAGCTGCAGGGGAGCGCAAGTATAGACGCATTACATTTTTTCCAATGAGGCTGTACTCACACAGGCGTGTAGGCGCCGAACGCAGGTTGAGACGCAACATGCTGCATTTTTCCTGAGTACAGCCCCATTGGAAAAAATGTAATGCGTCTATTCCTGCGCTCCCCTGCGGCTGAAACGGAATGAAGGGGAGCGCAGGTAAAAACGCTCACCTGTAAGAGCCCTTAAGGTGGCAATAGACAGGCAGATAAAGCTGCCGATATCGGTCATTTAGATCAATTTGACAGCTTATCTGCCTGTGTATGGGGGCTTCCGACGGGTCTTCCCTATCAATATCTGGCCACGATAACGATCGGGAAGGTTTGATTTTTACCCGACCGACCCGTTGGAGCCCCTCGGCGTATCGTAATCCAATCATTAGATCATACGGCCGAATGTTCGCATTACCCCCGATATAGCCATGCCGTTAGTGGCATATCGGGGAAAGGTCGGCTCTTTTGGCGATGTCGCCAAACGAGCGGATCTTTGAGTCTATGGCCAGCTTATCTCTGAGTATACGGAACTGTATTACTCCTGACAGTATTACCCTTAATAAGGGCTCTTACACATGGGCGTTTTTTCCTGCGCTCCCCTGCGTTGTGCTTTCTTCCGTTCAGCGGCAGGGGAGTAGACACAGTCAATTATTGTGAAGGGAGCTGTACTCACACAGACACATGTATGCGCCAAACGCAGGTGAAATGCAACATGTTGTGTCCTACCTGCACTTGGTGCTTACATGCATTAGATTCATTTATGCTGGAAAGAGTGCTATTCTGAAACAGTTTTCACTTGGTCTTCATTTTTTACTATTTGTGGTTATTACATTTTATAGCTTAATATTCTTTAGCTCTCCAGTTTGGAATTTCAGTTTGTAACTCAGACCCTAGCAAACAAGCAGCGGTTTGAATAAGAAAGTGAAATATGAATAGGAGATGGTCTTAATAGAAAGAAAAATAATAAAAACAACAATGAAACTGTAGCCTCAAATAGCAGTCGTTTTTTTTTTGGCTGTAAGGGTCAGTGACCCCCTTGTGAAAGCTGGAAAGAATCAGAAGAGGAAAACAAATAAACAAAAAAAAAAATTAAGGCAAACATTAAAGTTGTTAATAACTGACCATTCTATAACATTAGGGATGCACCTTGTCCAGGATTCGGTTCAGGAGTCGGCCTTATTCAGCAGGATTCGGACGAATTCTTTGGCCTGGCCGAACTGAATCTGAATCCTAAATTGCATATGTAATTTAGGGGTGGGTAGGGAAATCAGAATTGTTTCCACTTTTTTCCTTCCTGCGTTCCGTGTTTTGGCGTTCAGCCGCAGGGGAGCGCAGGAATAGACGCAAGTAATTATTTGAAATGGGGCTGTACTCACTCAGGCGCGTGTAGGCGCCGAACGCAGGAAAAATGCAGCATGTTGCGTCTGAACCTGCGTTCGGCGCTTACACGCGCCTGAGTGAGTACAGCCCCATTTCAAATAATTACTTGCGTCTATTCCTGCGCTCCCCTGCGGCTGAACGCCAAAAAACGGAACACAGGGGAGCGCAGGTCGGAACGGTCATGTGTAAGAGCCCTAAGTGTGTTCCCTAAAGGGGAATGCCACTTTTAGGAAACACCCCCCAATGTGCGTGACTGCAGTGATTTGATTTCAGCCCATCACAACCCATTTTCCGTAAGTGGCCCAGTTTAAAGGGGAATGCTACTATATACACTCCCACAGCCCAGAAATTATACACACAGCCACAGTTTGGAGGGGAAGGGGTTAATGCAGCAGAAGTGATTTAGGTGCGGCCAGTTAACATCTTGTCTCTGTGCAGTGATATATCTGTGGCAAGGGGAGCTGTGCATTCTCTTGGGGGTGGTTTAAAAAAAATATTTAAAAGAAATGTACTCTGCCAAGAACAGGTTTGTGCAAGCAGTGCAACGCCTGCAGGATTTTAAGAATATGTATGATTATGATGCCCGCCTTGCAACATTCGCAGACTGGCCCTTTACTGAAAACTGCAAGTGCACCCCAGAAAGTGTAAGTAGAAACTATACATAAAACTGCAGGATTTCTGCTTCTAAGCGGAGCTCTCCGTGTCATGTCCCTAAACTCCGCACTTGTCTGCCTATTTAGATGGCTAAAGCTGGCTTTGTACACTGCCCCACTGAGAATGAACCCGATGTTGCTTGCTGTTTTTTCTGCTTGAAGGAGCTGGAGGGCTGGGAGCCAGATGATGACCCTTGGTGCGTATATTGTAGAAGTGAAGCTAAGGCCCATTTAGGAGTAGAGGAGTTCCAGTGTTTCAATTAAAGTTATATAAGGCCAATCCAACAGCTGCTGTCAGACTTCCTCATCTTTATACTGAATATGTAAACTGAGACTTCAAGGGGGGGGGATTTCTATGGCAAATGCCCCAACGCCTATGCCCCCTTGTTACAATTTCTTTCCAAAATCCACTATAAGCAATCACTTTCCTGATTTGTGGCCTGTAACCTAAAGGAAAATGATCGGAAAGCTGCTTAGAATGACCCTTTCTTTCATTATGCAGGGCCTTTTAAAGGAGAACTAAACCCTATAAATGAATATGGTTAAAAATGCCATGTTTTATATACTGAACTTCTTGCACCAGCCTAAAGTTTCAGCTTGTCAATAGCAGCAATGATCCAGGACTTCAAACTTGTCACAGGGGGTCACCATCTTGGAAAGTGTCTGTGACACTCACATGCTCAGTGGGCTCTGAGCAGCTGTTGAGAAGCTAAGATTAGGGTTTTTTTGCGATTTATCCAGCAGAAAATGAGGTTGGCCTGTAGCTGATGCTACAGGGCTGTTTATTAAATTCTGATGCTAATGGCACTGGCTTCTGTGCTGCCATGTAGTAATTATCTGTATAAATTATCAGTCAACCTTATATTGTGACATTTATATTCTATGTGTACTGTATATTGTGAGTGGGTCCCTAAGCTCAGTAAGTGACAGCAGCACAGAGCATGTGCAGTGAACCAGCAGAAAAGAAGATGGGGAGCTACTGGGGCATCTTTGGAGACACAGATCTTTACTGCTAAAGGGCTGTAGTTGCCTTGGGCTGGTACAGAAGCCCAAAACATAATGTACAAATTTCTAGCTACTTCTTTAGGGCTCTTACACATGAGCATTTTTACCTGCGCTCCCCTGCGTTCCGTTTTTCGGCGTTCAGCCGCAGGGGAGCGCAGGAATAGACGCATTTCATTATTTCAAATGGGGCTGTACTCACACAGGCGCCGAACGCAGGAAAAATGCAGCATTTTGCGTCTCAACCTGCGTTCGGCGCCTACACGTGCCTGTGTGAGTACAGCCCCATTTGAAATAATGAAATGCGTCTATTCCTGCGCTCCCCTGCGGCTGAACGCCGAAAAACGGAACGCAGGGGAGCGCAGGTAAAAACGCTTGTGTAAGAGCCCTAAGTTAGGCTTTAGTTCTCCTTTAACCTTTTTTCTGTCAACAAAATGCTCACAGACGTGGCACTAAAATCCCTTTCCATTGCCCCCTTTCGGTGCAACTTGTCAGGCAATTCTCAAAGTAATTCTTTTTTGGCAGTCGGCTGCTGTGCGTTAAACAATGGTTTAAAGGTTACAGCACAGCGGGGCTAAAATACCCATTGTCTATATGTGCCCTTGAAAGGACACCATCATCATGGGATAAAATAATAATGTAGAACATTTTATTGTGGAGGATACAATAACTGATTTCCTAAGAGCAGGGTCACGGCTTTAAACTCTATCTTGGACAAACTGGGGCTGGGAAGTGTAGAATCTGGAGCATGTGGCATGTTAAAGGGAGAAGAGATAATGGGGAATGTGTTTCTTTACACTGTTTTGACGTTTGTTTTATTTCCTTGAAGGACTGAACATTCTAAGCGTTCTGCCAACTGTGGTTTCCTTTCCCTGACAAAGTGTGTCAATGACCTCACAATGGAGGGGTTTCTGCGGCTGGAAGGTGATAGGATCAAGAGTTTCTATGTAAGTAAGAGCTACTGCGAACTATAGGGCCTCTGAAATATGTAACGGAAGCCAGATGATGGCAGACCTTTGGAAACGCATGCAAAGTATTGGAGTTAGTCTTGCTGGAACAAAGACGGTTTCTGCTACATTGTTTCATGAGTCGGAACCAACACTATAGAAAATAACATGGGATGACATAAGATGCTATTTGAATAGCGTTTACACCAACAGAAAACTTTAAACATGAAATATTTGTAATTTGAAAGTGGCTGAGAATTTAATTTATAAGCTTTACTTTTGGGTTTTTATCCCCTATATTTTCAGTGCTATCTTTAATTTATAGTCGTACGTTATTTGCCCTATGAAATCATGGCTCATCATCCAAACAGCAGCCCTCAAAATACTGTCTAGTGTTGTGTGTTTTTATTTTCTGGGATTATGGGGAGAGTGACACAACTACCATACAGTAGACCTTGGGGCTATAGGAGTCCTGTTGGAGAAAGGGGCCAGGACAGTCATGGGGTCTACTGTGTGTATCCTAAGTGGGATAAGGGTAGGGGGGATTGAGAATCCCCCACCCGAGGGTTCAGAAAAATGTTATGCCATTGTAAGAGCAGGTTTCAAGACAATGGGGGTCATTTATAAAGTTCCCGCTGCACATATTTATTCACAAATGGTTGTCCTGCTCATGCTTTTTCCTGAAGGCTAATCTATTTCGCTGCACCTCTTTTTATGTTTTTTGAGAATTCCCATTGTAAAAAAAAAAAATTGTCTCGTAAATGAGATGGGTGTTTGCGTGAGTGTGCCCACTGTGCGAGGTTGTTCTGCGTGAAAATAGTGTTGACCGTAACTTAAATTTGCAAAACTTTTTTTTTCGAATATTTTCTCCTCCACCAAAGTTGTGGCTTAATTCAAATGCCATTTGCGATTTTTGACATTTAAAATACTTTTTTTTTTTTTTTTTTTTTTTTTTTTTTTTTTATAGACATTTGCATTGTAAAAAAAAAATTGCCAATTCTCTTTGCTCACTCTTATTCAGCTTTATAAATGAAACCATGCGCAGGGCAAACATATTCACTGTGCGAAGCAATCTGCTCTGCGCAAAGTTACTAATGAGCCCCAATGTTTCTGATGTTAATGTTGAAACTCCACACTAGGGGGCGATAGTAATAGATAATTCAAGGAAAGCAACATAGTAAGTTCGAGTGAAAAAAGACATGACCATCAAGTTCAACCTTCTAAGTCTATACATAACCTGCCTAACTGCTAGTTGATCCAGGAAGGTTTAAAAAAAAATTTGAAGCCTCAGAGGGGGAAAAATTTCTTCCTAACGCCAAACTGGCAATTGGACTAGTCCCTGGATCAAACTTGACAAATTATTTAACCAGTATGTGCTACATTTAAATTAAAGGCATTCTGTGTAAGCTTACTGCTGTAAACGTGGGGCCCAGGTGCACACGCCCCAGACGTTCAGCAAGGGGAGTCCAACACCAGGGAACTTCAAAAAACGCTGGCACAAGCCTGGACCCATGAAACTGTGAAGCTGGAGACAGGTTGTAAAAAAAAAAAAAAAAAAGTTAGTCCCTGGATCAACTCGTACTATGAGCTCTCCCATAACCCTGTATTCCCTCACTTGCTAAAAAGCCATCCAACCCCTTCTTAAAGCTATCTAATGTATCAGCCTGTACAACTGATTCAGGGAGAGAATTCCACATCTTCACAGCTCTCACTGTAAAAAACCCCTTCCGAATATTTAGGCGGAACCTCTTTTCTTCTAATCGGAATGGGTGACCTTGTGTCAGCTGGAAAGACCTACTGGTAAATAAAGTATTAGAGAGATTATTATATGATCCTCTTATATATTTATACATAGTCGTCATATCTCCCCTTAAGCGCCTCTTCTCCAGCGTGAACATCCCCAATTTGGCCAGTCTTTCCTCATAGCTAAGATTTTCTATACCTTTTACCAGCTTAGTTGCCCTTCTCTGTACCCTCTCTAATACAATAATGTCCTGTTTTGAGTGATGGAGACCAAAACTGTACGGCATATAATATAATTCATATTCTAGATGGGGCCTTACAAGTGCTCTATACAGTGGAAGACTGACCCCCTCCTCCCGTGACTCTATGCCCCTTTTAATACAGTTAAAGGCATTGCTTGCCCCCCTCCAATGTCAGTTGTTCAGATTACACCCCAGCAATAGTGGAGGAAAAATGTTCTTCCCAAGTTGGCCCTGTGATGCTATGGGCCATGGCAAATACCCTTCATACCCTTCATCCTATTCTACAACTTTATATCTCAAAATATAGATAAGACAAATAAGATACCAAATTTTTATTTTTTTTTGTATTTCCTTCAGCGCAAGTTTTCTACTGTCGTTCTCCAGTACGTCGAGGAAGAAATGACTGCAGCTACAAAGCGCCTGCTGGAATACTTCTCCAACCAACACCATTGCTCCATAGATCTTGACCACTGAATACAAGCAAAGACCAATAGCATGGCTGTGATAGAAGCTTCTGAGGTGGCAAACACAATTAATTTTAGTAAAGCCTAATGCATCAGATGTCTGGTAACATGGATGCTGACCCTTCTCTGTTGCTGAAATGCTTTTTTTAAAGTCCAATTTCTACCTATTTATTTTAAGAAATGTTGGAAGTTTTGTGTGTTGTGGTTTTATATGTTCTCATACTTTTTAAATTAAATAAAATTTTATTATATTGCATTTTTGTCCTGTTTAAATTCTGCTACAAATATTCTCCCATGTCTGAAGTTAGACTGTACTTCCCTTCTTTGAACAGTAGATGTCGCAGTTTCTTGATTTAGCATATTGATAGTTTCTCCATACTTTGTGCTACTGACTGGTATTGTATAGAGCAGTTATAGAAAAAACAAATCCTACAAACTTGCACATGGAAATGCAGAATCGGGTGTGTGTGTCTTGGCTGAAGTTTGTTTCCGCTACAACAGTGCAGAAAAGAACATGGGATGACTTGGAACTACTTTGTATAACATGTAAAGCTAAAAAAATGTCTTGCTTAGAGTTAATTATTTTATCAGGTAAAGCCTTATTTTGGGGTTTTTAGCGCCTGTATGATTTCAGTGCTATTTTCAATTTATAAATGTCATATGAAATCATGGCATGCAATTCCAACAGCAGCCCTAAAAATTCTGTCTACACACTGTTGTGTGTTTTTAAGTTCCAGGAACCTGGGTACAGTGGCATAACTACCATTCAGCAGACCTGGGGTAGAAGGGGGTCAGGGAGGTCCAAGGGGTCTACTGTATGTGTCTCCGGGCACAAGTGGGCGAGGGAAAGCAGCGGCTGAGTATACTCCTTCTCTGGTCCTGATGTTATGAAGATTACAGGGTGGCTACTTATAGCTTGACCCCTGCATTTGGGTAGTTTGTTCAATCCAACACATATTAGGGTAGGACTACACGGGACGATTTCTGTGCGATCTGACACTGGGCGACAAAATGCCCGCATGAAGTCAGATGCGACGGGAAACAAGGTAAGTAAGGGTAGGAATGCCTGGATGTCTTCAGCGAGATCCGATTAAAATAAGGTAAGAGATGGAAATGTCGGATCAAGTCGCAGAGTTGATCTGATGCAGACGCAGCATCTGCATTCAAAAGTGGTGACACGTTGGATCAATGCTGCAACTTCATTTCTATCTCTAACCTTATTTTTGTCGGATCACGCCAAAAACGTCCATGTAGTCCTACCCTTACTTACCTTGTTTCCCATCGCATCCGACTTTATGCGGGCATTTTGTCGCCCAGCGTCGGATCCGACAGAATGTACCATGTGGTAGAGAATCCTATATAATACCATAATGACTATATGGTAAACTGTATCTTATAAATGGACCTAACTCCCTTCAACTTGCATAGTCACTTTTTGGCACTTATTTATTTTTTACAATATTGGCAGTTATTACACTGCTGATGTAAAGAAATTAAAACTGGGACACCTGCTGTTCATTGGACACACTCTGCACTAAAATAAATAAGTGAGAGAAGGCACATGTAAAGACCGTGTCAGCTAGTTGATATGGCACTTGCTCCAATGGCCTTCCTGCTGTTGTAATCTGATCATTCGATTTTAAGGCTCAAGATTGGATTAAGCCCAAGTTTCGTGGGCATATTCAGGGAAAGGTATGCTTCTTTTTCAACAAGTGGGTCGTAGTGTATGGCCATCTTAGTGTTCCAGCCTGTGCTGGTTGGACAAACTGCTTGCTCTTTAGGGAACATCTCGACTGTCTTTGAGCTGTCTGCAAAGCCCAATGGCAGGCTCTTGAGTTATGCTTAGTAAGATTTTAACTTGACCTTTCTGCCAGTGCAAGTAGCAATGCTCCTATGTATTGTAATACCACAGTGTTTGTTGCTGAGCATATATATATATACCGAGCAACCCCCAGCTCAGGTATGTATAGAATAAAGCCACTGCCCCGTTAAGAAATTAAAAAAAGTTACCTAGAAACAAACAAAATATTTGGAACTCTTAACATCCCTTCTGCCCAGTCTGATCCCAGTAAAGTAAAAACAAACCAATAGTTATAATAGCAGCCCATTTATTCTCTCTTTACAGAATCCCACCAAGAATGGGATTCTGTAATGTCTGTTTTAAAAAGCACAATTTGACACACTACAATTTTCATTCTATTCCATATTTTAAAACTAAAGTATTTTATTTTAGGCCATTATTATTAAGCTTCTTTGTTTCAACAAATCTGAACCAAGGACCTTTTTATTGACTACACATAGCGTTTGCTCCTGCGTCTTTCAAACGCACGCTGAGCATGAAAAAAACATATATTGCCATTACTTGGCTTTTTTGACTCTTCTAAGCATGTTTTTTTCTAGTTCCAAATTATGGAAAGACTCCTTATCTGGAAATACCCAGGTCCTGAGCATTCTGAATAACCGGTTCTAAACCTGTTCAGTATTTCTAACATTTACATTGAACTGATTCCAATTCACATGACCGGGATCTGATGCTGCTGAACTGATTCCAGAAGAAAATTGAATTCCTACTGAATCCTGACTGTAAATCATGTAGAGATAATACACAATCCAGCATTTGTTTTGGGACTTGGCAAAATAACTTTGACAACTAAAGGCAGCTTCTACGTACGATATTTGTATTACTTACATTAGATTTGGCGCATCCGACGTGACGCCTGCGATTAGTCTCATTGCGTCAGAACAGAATCTTAGTTAGTTTTTTTTTTAATAATTTGCCTTCTTCTGACTGTTTCTAGCTTTCCCTGACCCCTTCTAAAAAACAAATGCTCTCTAAGGCTTCAAATGTATTGTAATTATCTTTCTATTTAGGCCCTCTGCTATTCATATACCACTCTTATTCAAATCAGTGCATGGTTGCTATGGTAATTTGGACCCTAGCAACCAGATTGCATGAAACAGCAAACTGAATAGCTGAGAATCGAAATAACTCGAAAACCACAAATGAAAAATAAAAACCAATTGCAACTTGTCCTGGAATATCACTCTCTACAATCATACTAAAAGCTATCACCATACTGAAGGGAACTTGGGATTCTGCATTTCTATAATGGTTCCTTATGGCTAAGCACTCTGTTCCATATATCTGATTATGACATCCTAATAATGATTGTTTTACCTTGGCCTTTACTATATTTGTTTCCCTAAATCAGCGTCTGACCTGTGGTTCCGTGCATTGGTTCCATGCTGAACAAGATCTGTACGTGCGACTCCTTAATTCATGGGCACCCTGCAATTAGTTGTGCAACATTCATTCTCTAACAAAATCAAGTGCTTGGGAGTAGTGAAGGGAGAATTTGGGCCATTTCGCTTTGCAGAAAAATTAGCGAATTTCCCGCAAAATTCGCTAAACATCTAAAAATTCTAAGAAAAAACAATGCCTTTTTGACACCTGCGTCCGTTTTTGACGACAGCGAAAATACGACGGTGTCCAAAAACCAGACCCGGGCGTCCATTTTTTTGGATGGCTGACGAATTTTCGCTGGCGCATTTTTGCGGCAGTTTTGCGAATCGCGGGAATTCGTGCCAGCCGGATAAATTCGCCCATCACTACTTGGGAGGTTTCTTTCATATTTTGAATATTTTAACAATCACTTCTATTCACACAGATGTCCTGCTGGGTGGCTCTTTGAATGCTGCAGCTTTATCTTTGGATAATTGTATTTGTACTCATTAATATGTGATTTGGAAGCGATTTAAAACCTATGGGAGACATCAAGGAGATTCCTACTGAGTTGTGTTGAAACGGGTGCAAGTGGGATGAGTCCATTCTTTGTGGGGGAGCCATTGTATGTGGAGGAGTCTCAAAATCCACTGGAGACCTCAGCTTTATGTGGGTTTAAGGGACTGTAACAGGAACACTTTATGTGCAGCTCTTATTACAGTAAAATGGGCACTTTGTCCTGGTTATTAGGGTTTGCTGTGAGCTGTAGTTCAGTTTGGGAACTGTACACAGAATATATAGCCCTGGATTGCTATATGTGTCAGAAAGCAAGAATGCAAGCTGTTGGAGGATCGTTATCATTAGTTAACATTGATCGTTGCTGCACAAAGCACTTGTGTCGGCTGAATTGTGTCATTTAAGTTTATGGGAATATAGGACCTATGTGAGCCATTTAGGCTGCAGACAGAGAGACGGCCATCAAAGGGTCAACAGGGAAAACTATTTTCCTCTGCAGAAATAAAATCAACTTCTGGCATTTAAACTAAAAGTTTCCTCTGAACCAGTCACCTGTGCCTCCTCCCCGACAGATGGCAGAGATCCCAGCCCCCTCCTCTAACTGTTGCAGTCAGACCATCTGTTCTGTTTGTTCCATTAGGCCTGCCGGGCTAACTCATTGCAAGCGGGGGGAGTTTGCTGGGCAGAAGGCACATAAACTAATATTTAGCTTGTCCTCTGAGCCTGGTGCATACAGATTCCATTATTACAGGCTCTTAAGGATCAATTCTGATTTACCACAGTAGTAGTACAGTGACCCCTGCCATAGACGCCTCAGTTGGAGATGGATTTAAAGCTGGGCACTGGGGCACGGGTCAGGGAGATGCCATGCCAAAACTGGGCTTTATTTCTACCAGAGTTTTGATCTCATTTCATTCAGACCTACATGTGTCTGTATTAAAAGTATGGCTCACTTATTATGTTATAGAATGGCTAATTCTAAGAAACTTTTCAATTGGCCTTTATTTTTTTAAATTTTTTATATATATATTTTTTTTATAGTTTTCAAATTATTTGTCTTCATCTTCTGACTCTTTCCAGCTTTCAAATGGGGGTCACTGACCCCATCCAAAAAAAAAACGAATGCTCTGTAAATTGCTTCCTTGTTTAATTCTGCTCTGTACTAATAACAAGCAGGTAGCTGATAGGGATGCACCGAATCCAGGATTCGGTTCGGGATTCAGCCAGGATTTGACCTTTTTCAGCAGGATTCAGATTCGGGCCCGAATCCTTCTGCCCAGCTGAACCAAATTCGAATCCTAATTTGCATATGCATATGCAAATTAGGACCAGGGAGGGGAATTTCAGGACTTTTTATCACAAAAAGTTTTTTTCAACCCACTTATTATTAAGCAGCAATCAAAAAGTCCAATGCTTATTTAATGTTTAAATGATGGTAATAGAGTTAAGGTATGGTGATCCAATTTACCGAAAGATCTCTTACCTGAAAATCCCCAGGAAGGTAGATAGAACTAAAATGTGATTGAAAGTTGGAGGAAAGGGTGTTTTTATTATTTTTACTTTAAAATCAACTCACAGTCCAAGAAGAAATAAAAGTCACATTGCAACTTCATTCATTATTTAGTATATGGAGATGTGGTTGGGCATCCAGGAATTGACAACTCTGGAACATTAATGCAATTGTTGCTGGGAATAGTGATGGGCGAATTTATTCAGCAGGCGCAAATTTGCTGCGAATACCCGCGATTCGCCGCCGGAAAAAAAATCAGCATTCGTTATTTTTGGACGCCAGCGCATTTTAGGCAGCGAATTTCACGAATTTTTCACCATTTCTTGAATTTCGCATAAAATTCTTGAATTTTTCAGCGAATCGAAACGCCCCAAATTCGCCCATCACTAGTTGGGAATGCCGAATTTTCTTCTGTGTTTGTGTCTTCATATTGGACATGGGAATTAAGACTGGGCAAATAATTAAAGTACAAAATCTTACAAATAAATGTAATCAGTTTTACAGTATTAGGGTGTTTGTATCAAAGTCTAAATCCTCCAATTCAGTTTAGTATGTCATTTAGCAATGGACCACTCTGATTATCAGGGGAGTGTTAGGGCTCTTACACACTGCCGTTTTTTTTCGTTGCTCTTTCTTCCGTTCAGCCGCAGGGGAGCGCAGGAGTAGACACACTCAATAATTTTCAAGGGGGCTGTACTCACACAGACACATGTATGCGCCATGCTGCATCCCACCTGCGTTTGCCGCTTACATGCGCCTGTGCTTTCCATCATTTTCTTTTACATTTTTCGCCCCAAACTTAAAAGTTTAATGTTCTTGTCTCTGGAGTTTCAGTCTGGCGGTTTAGTAATCCAGGCGTAGATTCTGATCTGTTACATTAGCTCCATTAGAAAGTATTGTATCAACTCTAACAGCTGCCTTTAATGACACGCAGGGATTCTGCTTGGTAGATAACAAATGTATCAACCCATTTATTAATTTAGAACAGTTACAGCAGGGGTGTCCAAACTTTTTGAAAGGAGGTGAAAATGTGTGGGGGCCGACCATTCAGCCTGACGTTCTATGAACCATTAACATCGTTTAACTCGTTTAAACAAGGAATTGTGTAGCTGTAGCAGTAATTTTTAGTAGGGATGCACCGAATCCAGGATTCGGTTCGGGATTCGGCCAGGATTCGGCCTTTTTCAGCAGGATTCGGATTCGGCCGAATCCTTCTGCCTGGCCGAACCGAATCCAAATCCTAATTTGCATATGCATATTAGGGGCGGGAGGGAAATTGCATGACTTTTTGTCAGAAAACAAGGTAAAAAATGTTTTCCCCTTCCCACCCCTAATTTGCATATGCAAATTAGGGTTCGGATTCGGTTCGGTATTCGGCCGAATCTTTCGTGAAGGATTCGGGGGTTCGGCCGAACCCAAAAAAGTGGATTCGGTGCATCCCTAATTTTTAGGCACATTAGTGAAATGATTGTCTATATTGTTGCCTGTGTGCTGAAGGTATTAGCAATAGACACATAATGGCATGCAGTGACACACCGCTCTCGCATATTTCTTTAATATATTGTACTGGCACGTCAGTACGTCTATTGACACCTTCAGCCCTAAAGAAGTATGCGAAAACAGAGCGTCACTACGTGCCAGTATGTGTCTATTGCTACCCCCTACCCGCACCCTAACTTGTGAAACAGTCAGGCATGCAAGTTAAGGAGCGCTGGCTCTGCACCTCATGGCAGGTTTTTCACCCGGCACCGGCACAAGGTACAAAGTGTAGATATGCCACACACAATTGCTAGTTGAATGAGCACTAAGGGGTGCACTTGTAACCACGGAATATATATATATAAATATATACTGTATAAAATAATCCCTTAGGACTAGACAGAAAATTGTACTAGACTAAAAAAGGAGCATTGAGATACTCCAACACAATAGAATAGCATGCTGCAAAGTAAGGCATTTACCTCTTACCTGTTAACTGCACAACACTCATAAGCATTTATATCTTTTGTAACTCAGTATAAAATAAACCACATCTGACTACAGCAACTGGGTTAGTAATAAAGTAATTCCATTATCATTTCATAGATTCTTATTCATCTAAAGTGAGCGCTTTGCCATAATGTCTAAAGGATAACAAATGAATATTTCTAAAAATGAAAATGTAGCCTTGAGTATTGTCTGTGTAGAATTGAGCAAAGTGCTGTTGTGTGTCAAAGCATGTGCGATGAGAGAAAAGGGGAGTAAAAGGAGGGGTCAGGTGGAACCAAGCTCATTCTTTGCCATCTGTCTAGGGCTCTGAAACCCATTGGAGATCTCCAGACCTATGGCTGCATTCACACGGGGGAGAGATTTAGACCTCACAGGGAATGTCCCATTGCAGACCACACCTGAGCACCGATTGGCATCTCAAGAGAAAAAAGAATGGGGTCTCTGGTTTCCTCTTCTAGATCTGATTGAGGACATGAGTCATCACAGCAGCTGGGGGATCATTATTGTTGGTTCCTTCTTTTTTCCTTGTCATGGGGGAGGGGTCACACTAATCCTTGCTTGCAGGCTAATAATAGTTCCAATATTTTCTAATAGATGTCCGGCACCATCTTGGATCCTTAAGGGGCGCGCACGGGCGCCTCCTTGTTATTTAAAGGTGCAGGCGCGCTGGCGTGATGATGCAATGGCACCAAATTTGATATATAAGGCTTATTAAAGCTACAGGACCTTGCCCGTGATAGGATATGTTCCTGGTGCTTAGCTGTTGCTATTCCTGTTACTGAAAACCTGTTTTGATTACCTGTTGTGACCCCAGCCTGTTCTTGACTATTCTACTTTCTGTATCCTGACCCCTTGCCTGATATCTGACGCCGATTCTGACTTAACCCTCTGATTGACTTCCTGGTTTGACCCTTGCCTGCCTGACTACGTTTATTCTCTGCCTGCCCCGACCTGATCTGACTACTCTATTTGCCTAACACCTTGTACTACGACCTTCTACCCAAAGACTCTCCCTAAACAGTTGTTCCCCTCTGCCTATCCAGAACATCTGGCCTTGCACCTCTCGTTTAAGTCCTGGTGGCATCCAAGTAGCTGAGGGCTCCTCCCGAAGCCAAAGGCAGTCACACTACAGGTGAAGCATGAGCTGAGACCAGGGTGCTTAGCATTTGTTCTGGTGTTGGATGCCGACCGTTACAATTAACTTGTGTCCGTTTTGACACATTGGCTGCAGTTGCATCAGACGCAATTCAGCTTGCCCACTGCAATGACGCTGAAATTGTGGCAAATAACTCTGCCAAAGACTTATCCTCTTTTTCGCCAACCCAGGGATTCAACCTGTCATTTCAGTAATGATTTATCCACACAAACATCCTTGCTTTGGACACCTGAAGAAACCTCAGTCTTAGCATGTGACTGCACTAGGGCTCTTCGCGAAAATATCTTCAGAGGGGTCCAGTGTACATTTCAAACCCTACCACCCCTCAGCTCCTGGCCCACCCAATTTCATCCCCTGCTCTTTGCCGCTCACTTTCAGGTTGGATAACAGGGAGGAGAGATTTCTTTGCTATAGGAGAAGCAGAATCTGTGGTCCAGCTCCTCCGTGCAAGCTGGGGTCTGGTTCCTATAGTTTCACCACTGCTCAGTCTCATTGACAGATCAGTCAAAGCATAGAGTGTCTGCCTTGTCTTGTGATGTCACACATTCCACCCATGGAGTGCAGACTGGAACACAGGACTAGTATGGGGCACATGCAGTGTTCCATATTCACTATTATTAAATTCTTCACTGCTGTACAACAGTGTTTTTTTTTAGATCTGCTACATAGTTCTGGGTAACTTTGTAAATATAACACTGCTGCTCACCAGCCAGTTACTAACTTGATTGTACAGCAACTCAGTTTGTAGCCTACTCCTTGTTGGCTCTGTGCTCTGTGTTTATCGCAGTGGGTGTAAGTGATGAATTAACTGCGTGTGCATGTAAAATGTTCTGCCCCCAACTTAATCGGCTGTGTGCACTGCTGTTATAGGATGGAGTAACTCAATGTGAAACTTGGGAAAATCCAACAGCTGGAATTGCAAATATCAAGGGATAAACTTTTATATATTATAGTGAGATTAAGATATGTTCCCTCCTGCTGCATGTTTTTTTTATTTAACAGATTTTTTATGCTCCAATGTTAGCTATTTATGCAACAAAAGGAAAAGTCGTAGCTACATTTTCTCCTGTTAAAATTCTGCCATGTTTTCAAAAGCCAGATGCCAACAGGTTCTCCTTCACTGAATGTGATCTTCAACACTTGTCTTCTACTGTCCGTCATTCCAACCAAGAGAGGAGCTTGCCCGCTCAGCATTAGCAAAGACATAGCAGCAACATGTCTTGTACAAGTAAGAAATGAAATGATTGACAAGGTGATATAAGGCAGAACAAAAAAATAGCAACATTATAAATATTTAAAGAAAAACAGAGGCTTTGTTTTTTGCAGCAGGAATACAGTATTATTGGCTACATCATATACTGTATGTTATAAATGCAGGCTTTTTAGATTTGAAAATAAAAAAATGTTGTCTCTTCATCAAGCATTATAAGGATCATTATGAACACAGATTACAATTTTTAGGTGCAAGCGACATGTTTTTACCAACAATTCAACATTCTCTCCCAGATCTCCAGCATAATTGTGGCTAGGGACACTGGGAAAAAACCCAGCAGGCCCCTGGTTCTTGTGGGCCCCACCAAACCAGACCCGGTCTTCTTCTGAAATCTTGTGAGGCACTGCCCTTTGAACTCCCATGCGGCCCCCAGAAGGAAATAAATTATGCATCGGCGGGAGACAGAGGGGAGTTGCAGTTGTGCTGTGGGGGTTGGAAGGAGTTGCAGTTGGACCAGGGTGGAATTTGTACCTGGGGGGTTTTGACTAGGGTGTGGGCCCGGAAGGTGTGTTGTTCTCTGAAGCTACAGCCCAGATGGTCAAAATGACCACCAATCAACTATGCCCTTCAGTGGCATAACCAGATGTCATTGGGCCCCACAGCAAATTAATTTTAGGGTCCCCTAAATATTCAGAGGTTGAACTGTTTTTTCAATATATATTAAAATGGTTCATTAATTAGGGCCTAATGGGCCCCCCCCCAATACCTCCATGGCCTCCTGCAGCTGCAGGGTCTGCTTCCTCTGTAGTTACACCTCTGATGGGAGCAGGGGAAGTGCAAGGGGAATGTTAGGACCCAGGTACCTTTGATGAATGGAGTAAATAAGCAGAACATCTGCATCCACATTAGCGTACCTGTGATTGCAGCTCCATTCATCCCTTTGTATATATTTAGGATAGAGAAGGTGTCTTTCCTATAAAACAAGGTGTATTCCAGGAATAAAGCGCCTCCACCTTCTGTGCAGATTGCCTACTTACAAACCACTGCTGTGGTGTTCTGCATATAGCGAGAAGCCCTTTCTGGTTCCTCCTCCAGAGTCGCCGCTCCTTCCAGGTTCCAGACCATGAATAAAACCAATAATAGAGTAATAACGTTTTTATTAAAATCTAGTTATAATCAATTAAAAATTTTGCACTCACATTTACCCTCACGGGTTTTACGCATTCAGTCCAACAAAAGTTTGTATGGGGTCCCAGGGGATAGTCCTGTCAGCTTGCTCCAGACTCCCTCGTGGTGCCTTTCTTGGGCCGTTGTGTGCCCCAACTGTGCCTAACGCGTTTCGCTGTAATCATCAGCTTCCTCAGAGGCGTAGTTCCTGTCCTTATTTTTAAAAGCTCATTCCGGTGTGCTAACTCGGCTTCTGCCTCTGTTTCCAGTTGGTGCGTTCCAGTTGGTGCGTTCCAGTTGGTGCGTTCCAGTTGGTGCGTTCCAGTTGGTGCGTACCAGCGCACTTCCTCTTTGGCGCATATGACCCTGGATCCTCCTTCCTTCCGCATATTGTAATAGAAGCAACACTTTCTTTTCTGGCTATAGAGACTTGCCACTTGGACCATGTAACTTTACACCTTATTCAGTTATTAATTTACAGTACGATATACCAATTTTTATATATATGGGATACATACTTTTTAACGACATATACACACATCGATTAGAGGGGATCATGGGAAATGTAGTTTCTCCTGTTTTTTTCTAATTTCAACCCCAAACTATCTTCTATTTCACCCATTTCTTTCCAGTGTCTCATATATGTTTCACCATGTGCTATTTCTTTACTTTTCTATTTTCTCTTTTTATTATCTCTTTCTTATCCTGTGACAAAAAAACTTGCAGTGTTTGTCTTATAATGTGCCCATAATAAATTCTTATTCAAATTGTGATTCTGTCTTTTTAATTATTTAATTATTTATCTCCATCTTCAGTGTTTTTCCATTTTTTTGTGTTCAGTATTTTTTTGTTTAACAAGGAAAACATTACAGGAGGAGAGTAAATGGATTTACAAAATGCAAACTTTCACACCACAAGGGTTAAACATAGATATAAATTTAAGGGCATTTTTATAAAAACAAAAAATAGAACACAAAAAAATACTGTACACAAAAAAATACTGAACACAAAAAAATGGAAAAACACTGAAGATGGAGATAAATAATTAAATAATTAAAAAGACAGAATCACAATTTGAATAAGAATTTATTATGGGCACATTATAAGACAAACACTGCAAGTTTTTTGTCACAGGATAAGAAAGAGATAATAAAAAGAGAAAATAGAAAAGTAAAGAAATAGCACATGGTGAAACATATATGAGACACTGGAAAGAAATGGGTGAAATAGAAGATAGTTCGGGTTGAAATTAGAAAAAACAGGAGAAACTACATTTCCCATGATCCCCTCTAATCGATTTGTGTATATGTCGTTAAAAAGTATGTATCCCATATATATAAAAATTGGTATATCGTATTAATAACTGAATAAGGTGTAAAGTTACATGGTCCAAGTGGCAAGTCTCTATAGCACAGAAAAGAAAGTGTTGCTTCTATTACAATATGCGGAACGAAGGAGGATCCAGGGTCATATGCGCCAAAGAGGAAGTAAGTGCGCTGGAACGCACCAACTGGAACGCACCAACTGGAACGGAGGCGGAAGCCGAGTTAGCACACCGGAATGAGCTTTTAAAAAGAAGGACAGGAACTACGCCTCTGAGGAAGCTGATCATTACAGCGAAACGCGTTAGGCACAGTTGGGGCACACAACGGCCCAAGAAAGGCACCACGAGGGAGTCTGGAGCAAGCTGACAGGACTATCCCCTGGGACCCCATACGAACTTTTGTTGGACTGAATGCGTAAAACCCGTGAGGGTAAATGTGAGTGCAACATTTTTAATTGATTTTAACTAGATTTTAATAAAAACGTTATTACTCTATTATTGGTTTTATTCTTGGTCTGGAACCTGGAAGGAGCGGCGACTCCGGAGGAGGAACCAGAAAGGGCTTCTCGCTATATGCAGAACACCACAGCAGTGGTTTGTAAGTAGGCAATCTGCACAGAAGGTGGAGGCGCTTTATTCCTGGAATACACCTTGTTTTATAGAAAAGACACCTTCTCTATCCACATTTATTTTTAACCTATTTTTCCATCAATAGTTACCTGAAGGAAAGGGGGAACACACCTATCAATAATCTAATATATACACGGGGTGATATCCCATTTTATGAACGTATTACGCTATGCTTGTTTTTAATTTCTGTTGCCACAGGCACTGATCTCTTCTTATATACATCCCTCTGGGAATATATATATGCTTGATTTGGACTTATATACAGTTGAGAGACAGTGAAGGCGTCGGCAAGAAATAATCTAGGAGACTGACATTTTTAACCAATTGCATTCGTAAGCAATATATGTTTTATTGTTTTATATATTTAGGATGCAGCAGAGACATGCAGAAGTAAAATGCTTTTATCTAATTCAAATGCTGATAAATACAACCAATACAGAATAAGATAATATATACACACATGATAAACTTTAATGAGTGTTGGCATCAGTAAAAGAATGGCAGTATCAGGCAAGAATTAGATTTACAAGTACAACTTGGGTTTTTAATACCTTGAAAACAAATGTCACTGACAAAACAAAATAACTTGGCACTTGTCTCTGCAGACAATGAACACAGCTATTTACGGCAGACAATAGTAACTCCCAGTAAGGTTCGGCCTACTTAGTGGGTGTCAAGAATGTTAACCCTTTCTGTACAGAACATTTTCCCTGCACATGGTCACCTTTTACTTCCATGTGAGAAAAGGTCCCATCTCATATTTCTCTTCTGTTATTCGTTGTTAATTGAAGTAAGAGGCACAGATTTGTTTGTTTTGTAAGGGGCTGGTGGGAACCATTTCTTCCTCCCCTACTGTTCAGTGTAATGGCTCTTTAATTGGTGCCCACAGGCTGTAGTTGTGTCCCAGAGGGAGGGGGTGTGATTTGGAAGCTGGGCTTTCATATACAGTCTGGGATTCAAACAGCCCATCCCCATAATCAAACAAATGCCCTGCGACTTGCACCTGCGCTGCGTGAAATTCTAGTACAGGGCTGATATCTGGAATAAATAGACCAAAAGAACATAAGGGAAAGCCTTTAGAATAAGTGTGATAAGAAATTATTCTCATTCTCCTTTGCCTTTTTTCTTATATTGATGCCTTAAGCTGGCCATAGATGTTGAGATTTTTAAAAGATCAGATCCCGATCGTGAGACCACGTTTTTCTCGGAACGATCGTACGAACTGACCATCAACTAAAAAGACCAATTTGCCAGGAAAACAAAGGGAAGCTGCCTGCTTGGCCCTGCAAACATAGATACATTGCACTGGGACCGACAAAGATTTTTTGACCTGGCCGATCAATTTCCTGACAGATGTCGGCCGAAAAAATCGTAAGATGTACGATCGTTCGAATCCCACTAACCGCACGATAATTTCTAAGGATTGGTCGGACTTCCCTAAAATCAGTCGTTCGGCAAGAAGAATCGTTGTGTCTATGGGGATCTTTACTTATCGGCATGGATGCCTCACATTGGTGCAACCCGCCTCTGCTCCCTCATGTGTCTGCATTGAGATAAGGTTACTTTCTTCCTCAGCCAAATAATTGTAAATCCTGTTAGTTCTCACCTGTTAACTGTCCACTTTGGCCATAGGTCAGATCCTCTTAAATATTGAATATATTCATCATAAAAGGCGCTGGCTTGGTGACAGCCTTCATCCCAAACACATGCCTCTGTACCTTTTTCCTTTTAAAACAGTGTGTCTCTTTGTTTCTCCAAACCAAAATATCAGTCTTCGAACTCTCCATTAACTTTGATTTTTACGCCGTCAGATTTCTCTCCTATTCTATGCAGTTGAAGAAATGGTGTCAATGCTCGGTCTCATGCTCCACATATTTTGGAATGGCCCAGAAGCTTTACCATGGCCTGGACTTCACTTCCTTGTACTGCCTGATGTCCTATAGCCAAAACTCCTGACACTGATTATACATTCAAAATGAAAGAACGCTGACATGTTGTATGGGAATGTAATGCTGGCTTCCACTAATTAGTGCTGCTGATCAAAGCATTTGTGATGTGATCCATAGAGTCTACACATGGAACCAACTCCAAATCAGCCAGGCCACGAGGGGGTTTCATGGAAGAAGTTTTAGTTTAATAGTTATATACTTTAAATGTTTAAATTATAGTACAAATAGTGTAATTTGAAAGTAACATGGTAACATAATACGTTAGGTTGAAAAAAGACACACATCCATCAAGTTCAACTTTATACATCTATGTAAAACCAGAGAAAGGCAAAAAAAAAAAAACCCTCAGGAACCTTTCTAATTTGCCTCAGAAGGAGAAAAAATGTTCAGTCAGATGGCAATCGGACTAGTCCCTGGATCAACTTGTACTATGAGCTATCTCCCATAACCCTGTATTCCCTCACTTGCTAAAAAGCCATCCAACCCCTTCTTAAAGCTATCTAATGTATTAGCCTGTACAACTGATTCAGGGAGAGAATTCCACATCTTCACAGCTCTCACTGTAAAAAACCCCTTCCTAATATTTAGGCGGAACCTCTTTTCTTCTAATCGGAATGGGTGACCTCGTGTCAGCTGGAAAGACCTACTGGTAAATAAAGAATTAGAGAGATTATTATATGATCCCCTTATATATTTATACATAGTTATCATATCTCCTCTTAAACGCCTCTTCTCCATGCCTTCCATACTAAGGGACACATTTACTTAGATCAAGATTTTCGCTTTGGAAAGCATCGCCATACTACGTCAGACATTAATTCACTACGCCTACTCATATTCATCAAAAAAACGAAAGTTTGTCTCAGCAAATGAACGCTGCATATATTTGCTAATGGAAATTCATCAGCAGAAAGTTTCTTAACAAATTTTCTCTGGTGTTTTTTATTTCCTAGTGAAACATCATTAAAATACGCTTAGGTCAATTTAAATATGGCGGGTACGTACAGGGCATATGAATGTCTTTATTAGTGATGGTGAAATTGCTGGAAGTGGCCACTTATTCTTAAAAATGTCCAAGGCAAGACAAAAGAGATCCTCTATTGTCCTAGACATACCCTAAAACAGTGATCCCCAACCAGTAGCTCATGAGCAGCATGTTGCTCTCCAACCCCTTGGATGTTGCTCCCAGTGGCCTCAAAGCAGGAGCTTATTTTTGAATTCCAGACTTGGAGGCAAGTTTTAGTTGTATAAAAACCAGGTGCACTGCCAAACAGAGCCTCAATGTAGGTTGACAATCCACATAGGGGTTACCAAATGGCCATTGACAGCACTTATTTGGCATCCCAAGAACATTTTTCATGCTAGTGTTGCTCCCCAACTCCCTTTACTTCTGAATGTTGCTTACGGGTTCTAAAGGTTGGGGATCCCTGCCCTAAAACAAATGTGGCATGCGCTTTAAATGGTTAAATAAGTGTAAAGAACATATATTTAACAGTTACACGTTAAAACATGGAAAAACTCTAGACTTTTTCTTTTTTTATGACTTTTTTGAATACAGGATGATGTCATAGTAATGTTGAGGATGCAGCTTTATCTTAACAATTCTCCAGGTAGAACCAGGCAAAGTAGACTTCGGTGAAAAGTGTAACGTATTGGAAAGTTGACACGGTTTAACGATTGTTTCTCCTAAGCGAAAATTCATCTGGCGCAACAATGCAAAAGTTCTCTAGTGCTGAGGTTTTGCATTAGAAAATTGTCCTCTTCTCATTAATAAATAGGAGAAGTCGTGGAGAAATTTTGCTAAACATCCACAATTCATCCTTTAGTAAATGTGCCTCTAAGGGTAGGACTACACGGACGTTTTCGGCGCGATCTGACGCGCTGTGACTTCATCCGTCAATCCATTCACTTACCTTATTTCTGTCACAGGCGATTTGTCTCTGGCGTTTTGTCGCAGCGTGTCGGATCGCGCAGAAAACGTCCGTGTAGTCCTACCCTAAGACTTTTTATCAAATGAAATTGGGTTGCAGGATTCTTGCACTGCTGAGGGCCACACCTGTCTAATCCACCAGACCTCAGAGGCAGCACAGAAAGATGAATCAGGGGCCCTTATCAGCACCCAGTTTATGTGAGCTCAGGAAAACATCATTTATTTAAATCAATTAAATACATTTCTCTAGTAATTAATTCGATTTCTCAATAATCACATTGAATTTGGGTGCTTTTGGAATGTTTCAGCGAACCCTTCTTTTTTTTTCTATTGCTGTCATTTAATATAATATTATATTTGTAACACAGAGCTGGAGAAGTGAAAGGGAATGTAGAGTGGTTCTACCCCACTTGCACCTCAGGTGTGACTTTAACCTTGTTATGTAGGTGCCAGGGAGAGGAGGGGGTTGTGATGTCAGTCCCTCCTGTATTTGGTAGGAAACAAAAGCTACTGTCACTTTGGCTGCAGTATGACAGATGGGGAGCTCTATGTTCAGTCTGTCAAATTATTCACAGGCCACAGCTCTAGTTTTCCCAGGACTTTCCTGATTTCATTTTAATTTCATACAAGGACAAGAAAATAGGGTGCATTTGGAAACAGAAAGGGATAAAATGGGCTGGCAATTTTGCTTGCTTTAATGCTATTTCCAAATATACCTGTGTCTATATCTGCTCCTAGCCACTGCCGTTCTTCAACCTGGGTGAACTGGGTGCAAGGGAACCCTGGACTCAATATGAGTAGTGATGGGTGAATACATTTGTGTGGCACGAATTCACAGCAAATTTCAGCGTTTTGTCGCCAGCGAATAAATTCACGAATCTCTTGCAAAAAGTCACTGGCAAATTTTTTGGACGCGCGTCAAAGTCAGCACGTGTCAATACTATTCGGATGTCCATTGACTTTAACGCCAGCGCCAGCTTGGACGCGGGTAACAATTGATGATTTTCAAGATTTTTCATGAAAATGTCAGATTTTCAAGTTTCAAACGGGAGAAATTCACCCATCACTAAATATGAGCACTGACCTGCTGGGAACTACAGGGTTCCCTTAGCTGATTGCACCTGTGCAGATAATTGACTCTCGTCTTGTGATTTAGGCTAATGCCACATGTGACAATACATAAACACAAGCAGCTTTGGTTTCTTGTAACTTTCCCGTTATTTCTTGCTGCGCATTCGCCATGATGCATTGCATCATTGCATTGGCGTAATTTTGTAAACTTAATGACGTTAGGCATCATCATCATTTATTCATCATCATTAATTTATATAGCGCCGACAAGATACGCAGTGCTTTACCTTAGTTGTAACAAACAGGAAATCAGTGGTGGATAAACAAGGATTACAGGGTACAATAGGGTTAGAAGGACCTAGAGATTAGAGTTTACAAACTAAAGTTTAGGGTACAATTGAGACATTAGGATTTTAGAAACAATTTGTTGTTTATGATACAACAATGATTGATTAATTAAGGTACATTGAATAAGCTTCTTTAAACAGGTGGGTCTTTGAGGAGTGCTTGAAAATTTGGAAAGAAGGAGAAAGTCTGACAGCTCGAGGCAGAGAGTTCCAGAGAAAAGTAGAAGCCCGTGAGAAGTCTTGTAGACGAGAATGGGCAGAAGTGATCAGAGGGGAAGCGATGCGAAGGTCAGAAGCAGAACGAAGGTTGCGTGAAGTATTTGAAGATCAGAGATGAAATATAGGGAGGGCCTTCATTATTAAGGGCCTTGAATGTGAGTGTAAGTAATTTGAATTTGGTTATAGGGGAGATTTGGAGCCAGTGAAGGGACATGCATATGGGAGCAGCTGATGTTGAGCGGCGAGCTAGACGAATGAGTCTAGCGGCCGCATTTAGACAGATTGGAGTTGTGAAAGGTGACTTGTTGGAATACCTGTGAGGAGTTGGTTGCAGTAATCAAGGCGGGAGATGATGAGAGACTGAATCAGTGTTTTAGTTGATTCTGAACTGAGATATGGTCGTATTCGGGCAATGTTGCGCAGTTCAATACGACAGGATTTTGCAAGTGTTTGAATGTGTGGTGAAAAAGACAGATGTGAGTCTAGAAGAACTCCAGGGAAGTGTGCCTGTGTGGTGGAATGAAAGGTGGTGGTGTTTACGGTGAGTGATATCGGAGGGACAGGAGAAGATCTTGGAGGAAATAGAATGAGTTCTGTTTTTAAAAGGCATCCCTAATAATGAGGTAACATGCTTGACGTAAGTCTCCCAGGAATTACCAGTGCCATCTTGAAAATGTTGTTGAGTAGTAGTAATCATAATGACAACCACTTTATACAGTCAGTTCTAATAAGAATACAAATAGATGTATCTAAAATTGCTTGGAGTCAGCTTAGTTGCTAGGAAAGTATGTGTACAAATGTTCATTAAGAGACATGGATAAATGGCTGTGAAAAGGAAGAGAAATTATCCTTTCCTCTCGTGAACTAACTTTCTCTTGTCTGTTATACTTTATACAGGAGCAGTGACCAGCTCCATGTTCTCAATGTAATTTCTGTAGTTCACCAATCCCGCAACTGGTGGTGCGTTTCTTCCGTTGACCCGGCCGGGTCCCTTAGCAACGTATGTGTATAGAAAACGGATCCGCGCACACACACTGGTTAATGCAGTCGGGAAGTATCCCCTTTTATTCATTCAACGTTTTGGGGTGGGAGTCCCACCGTGTCCCACCCTTCATCAGGATCAAGAAACTGCCACGAAAATTTGTCTCCTTCAAAAAATGTTGGATGCGCGGCTTGCATCAAAACCGTTGTGCGTCAACATTATTCGGACGCCCATTGACTTTTTTCTTTAATAATAAAACAATAATAATAACAGTAATAACAATAATCAAACAGTACCTTGTACTTGTACATTAACGTTTACATGATTTCCCAGAAGACTTAAGGTATGAAGATCCAAATTACAGAAAGATCCGTTATCCGGAATCCCCAGGTACTAGAGATTTAAAACCTTTATCAAACAAAATCGGAATGAGTGTGGTGATCTCCCATAAACTCAATTTTAACCAAATAATTCAAATTTTAAAACAAGATTTTGTTTAGTACAGGTATGAGATCTGTTTTCCAGAATGCTCAGGATAATGGATCTTTCTGTAATTTGGATCTTCATACCTTAAGCCTACTAGGAAATCATTTAAACATTAAATATATCAAATAGGCTGATTTTGCTTCCAATAAGGATTAATTATATCTTAGTTTGGATCAAGTACAAGGAACTGTTTTATTATTATAGAGAAAAGGGAAACTATTTTTTAAAATTTGGATTATTTGAATAAAATTGAGTCTATGGGGAGATGACCATTCCATATATGGGCCCCATACCTGTACCTTGTACTTGAGCCAAACTAGGATATAATTAATCCTTATTGGAAGCAAAACCAACCTATTGGGTTAATGTTTACTTGATTTTCAAGTAGATTTAGGTATGAAAAGGAATTATGGAAAGGTCTATTATCCGGAAAACCCCAGGTCCCGAATATTCTGGATAACAGGTCCCATACCTGTGGCATTATAAGAAATGTACTAATTAAGCCATCAGTTCTGACAATGTTTTTTGTAGAATCATTAATTTGCTTATTCCATGATATGCAATAGTATGAGACCCATTAATTAAAGGTCGCATTTTAGTGGTACAACAGGTATGGTATCTGTTATTAAGAATGCTCGGGACCTGGTGTTTTCCAGATAACGTATCTTTCCATAATTTGGTTCTTCATACGTTATTTATCAAAGTCCAATTTTAGCTCAAGATTTTATGCAATTTATTTGGATTTTTCACCCGAATACTCTGATTTTTTTTTTTGCCTGAAAACTCTGGGTATTGCATGAAACCCAGAGCACATCGAAAAATCATTGGGACTTCGCCAATATGCAACCTCGGCAGGTCTGAGATGCCGGATTTTCTAATTTGGACTTTTCCATCCTTGGGGTTTAATAAATTCGGAAAAATTCATAAAAGTCAGATTTGCATTCGGAGTTTAGTAAATAACCCTCTATGTCAACTAGAAAATCATGTAAACATTAAATAAACCAATAGGCTGGTTTTGCTTTCATTGAGGATTCATTATATCTTAGTTGGGATCAAGTACAAGCTACTTTTTTGTTACTACAGAGAAAAATTTGGATTATTTGATTATAACAGAGCCTTCTGTAATTCAGTGCTTTCTGGATAACGAGTTTTCAGATAACGGATCCCATACCTGCTTTTTGAAACCATGATTAACCTCTATTTCTCTAAAACCACAAACTTATTAAAAGATCAAAATTTAAAGTACAAACAACAACCAAAAACTTAACAATGAGCTAAAAGTTCAAAAACCTCTGAGAACTTTAAAAACTTGAGTTTTTAAAGGATAAGTAAACCTTTAAAATAAGTGAATGTAAAATTGATGAGGGGGCTATTCTAAGCACTTTTGCAATTTACATTCATTATTTTTTTTCTTTTTATTCCAAAATATTAAAGGTTACATGTGCTGTTAATATGAATGAATTTTGTTACAACAGCTCACCTGCTGGTCATTTTCTGACCACCAAGTAGTCAAGGAAGTTGTCAGGAGAAAGAAAAAGGCTGCTCTGATTTTTTTCTGCTTAGGAAAACAATTAGAAACCTTTCTCAAATCTTTCCTAAGCAGAAGAACATCAGAGCAGCCTCTTTCGTTCTCCTGACAACTTCCTTGACTACTTGGTGGTCAGACTGGTGGGAAATGACCAGCAGGTGGTGCTGTTTTAACACATTTCATTCATATTGACAGTACACGTATCCCATAATATCTTGGTATTTAAAAAGAAAAAATAATGAATGTAAATTGCAAAAGTGCTTAGAATAGCCCCTCATCAATTTTACATGTACTTATTTTTACTTATCCTTTAAGACAATTTCTAGCAAAAAAAAAGCTTGAATTCAATGAAAAAGCTCCAATAGGACCAGCACAGCTCCCACTGACTTCTAAAGGATCTTGACAACTTTTACTTGATCAGTTTTTGTATTAGTTTTTTGTGGTTTCTAACCTTAATAAATATCAAAGTTTTAGAGATTCAGAGAAAAAGAAAAAAAAACACGATTTGTGAAAAGGTTTGTCAGTCCATATCATTTGAATGTGACCTGCACCAAGACGTGCCCGTGAAGACAAATTATATGCCTTGGTTTGAGTACTGCATATTCATCAATCAAATTTAAAGGTTCATTCTGATTATTAAGGGTTTCCATTAGTGATGGGCGGATTTATTCGCCAGGCGCAAATATGCTGCGAAAATTCACCAGTGAATTTGCGCCAGCATCCAAAAAACGGACGCCGGTGTCAAAAACGGACGCAGGCGAAAAATTTCAGAATTTTTTGGCAAAGCAAAACGCCTCAAATTCACCCATCACTAGTCTCCATAGTCACCAAACAAACATATCACTGCCTGATTTGAAAACCCACTTAGTTAAATTAGACTGATATGATGAGTTGGTCCCCAGTTTTGAACATAATAGAGGCCTATGCCACTGGGGCCTTTCGAGAGGATTGCATGAACAGCCCTATACACTGTAGCTCTCACCCTTTGGAATTTTCAAGCAATTGATATATTTAAAATGACAGGTATGAGACCTGTTATCCAAAATGCCCAGGACCTCAGGTTTTCCATTATTTTGATCTCTATACCTTAATTCTACTAAAAAATCATTGAAAGATTGATTAAACCCCAACAAAAATGGTTTTGCTTCCAATAAGGATTAATTGATGACATTTTACTTGGGATCAAGTACAAGGTACCGTTTTATTATTACAGAGGAAAAGGAAATACATTTAAAGACTTGAATTATTCAATTAAAAGCGTGGACTTCCCGTAATTCGGAGCTTTCTGGATAATCGGTTTCCAGATTATGAATCCCATACCTATGATACAACTGGTTCCTTTATTGAATTAACTCACCATCTTTGTAGCCGTTAGGATAACACACTAACGCCAGTGGCTGCTGTATGGTTTATATTCCATACTGTATCTTTATTTTCTAATCTTAGTTACTGTGTTCCCTGCTGTGGTTGCATTGAGCAGAGTGTTTGATACGAATATGTATGATGCACTCTCTCTATAATCACAGCTAATTCCTATGTTTTCAAGTGCAGCATGAGTTGATCGTTATTAGCTCATGGCAAATATGTCATGCATTACAGTTTAATCCAATGTAATCCCAATGTGTGGCATGATAGTCAACTATATATATAATTGTGTTATCTCTGGCATATATAATAGAAAACACATTCAACTATTCCCATTGGCCATTTAGTATCACCTTTTGCTTAAAAATATATCCTAAAGGCAAAATTAGGGACACACTGAATCCACTATTTTGGATTCGGCCAAACCCCTGAATCCCTTGTAAAGGTTTGGCCGAAAACCAAACCAAATCTGAATTTGCATATGACAATTAGGGGTGGGAAGGAGAAAACATTTTTTACTTCCTTGTTTTGTGACTTCTGTCCCGGTCCCTAATCTACATATGCAAATTACCGGCTGAAAAAAGGTTGAATCCCGGCCTATCCTGAGCCGAATCCTGGATTCGTGCATCCCTGTATGGGGCAGATTTATTAAGGGTCAAATTGAAATTTCGAAGTCGAACTTCAAATTTATGGGAGTTAATGGAAGTTTTAGAAAAAAAAAAACACATGAATTCGAAATTTTGCCCTTAATAAAATTGACTTGTGCAATATTTTAGGGCAATACAACCATTTGCGAATAAATACGCGCTGCGCAAACTTTATAAATGACCCCCACTATGAACTTTATTCCCTAATAAAGGTATATGTCGCAAACTTTTACATGGATGTGGAACTGATCTGTTTGCTTCAGAAACACTACTATAGTTCCTATAAACATGAAATTGAAAAAAGGCTATATGGCACAGGTTAAAGGAACAGTAACACCAAAAAATGAAAGTGCTTTAAACTAAAGAAAATAGTGTAGTGTTGCCCTGCACTGTAAAACTGATCTGTTTGCTTCAGAAACACTACTATAGTTCATATAAACAAGCTGCTGAGTAGCAATGGCGGAAATTGAAAAAAGGCTATATGGCACAGGATAAATAATGGATAACAGATCACACATTTATGTTCTAGAGAGCTTATCCGCTATCTGCTTTGTAACTTGAGCCTTTTCTCCTTTGAATGGCTGCCCCCACTTCTACACAGCAGCTAATTTATATAAACAATAGTAGTGTTTCTGAAGCAAACACACCAGTTGTACCAGTGCAGGGCAACACTGCATTATATTTCTATTACTTTAAAACAATTAAATTTTTTTATGTTACTGGTCCTTTAAATAGTGGATAACAGATTACACCATTATGTTCTACAGAGCTTGTTAATCAAGATAAAAAAGATATCCCCTTAATTAATTATAGAATGTAATAAAATTGATTACCCAAATTGTATTCCAATTAATTATAAACACACAATAAATTATAACTAATATTTAGGAGAAGAGAAATAATACAAAAAATCAGGGGTTAACTCCCATAAATTGCTCAATTAATCCTTATAAAGTGCTAGTGCAATAATAAATTCTGTGCGACTGACTAGTTCTTATCCGTAATTAAGTTAATTTTGTGCTCAATATAATTCCCTGATTTTCAAGCTCTCATTCCTAATGACGTGATTTAGTACATGGGATAATGTGTGAAAATTTTCTAAATTAACCCCTTAAAACTATTTTCAATTACTATTGTTAATTGCTTAACAACACTTCCTTGTGACTTAAAAAATGATTCTTATGAATTCGTTCATTTTTTAAGTCACAAGGAAGTGTTGTTAAGCAATAGTAATTGAGAAATAGTTTTAAGGGGTAATTTAGAAAATTTCCACACATTATCCCATGTACTAAATCACGTCATTAGGAATGAGAGCCTGAAAATCAGGGAATTTTATTGAGCACAAAATTAACTTAATTACGGATAAGAACTAGTCAGTCGCACAGAATTTATTATTGCACTAGCACTTTATTAGGATTAATTGAGCAATTTATGGGAGTTAATCCCTGATTTTTTTTTCTTCTCCCAAATATTAGTTATAATTTATTGTGTGTTTATAATTAATTGGAATACAATTTGGGTAACCAATTTTATTATATGCTATAATTAATTAAGGGGTTATCTTTTTATCTTGATTAACACTGTCACTTTCTCTGACGCAAGTCAGTTCCCTTTAGTTAATTTATTTAATTACACCAGGTGATAGATCTAATTGCTACTTGAAATGTGTTCTACAGAGCTTATCTGCTGTGTAACCTGAGTCTTTTCTCCTTTGAATAGCTGAACCCATTGCTACACAGCAGCTTATTTATATAAAGAATACACATCAGTTGTATCAGTGAAGGGCAACACTGCATTGTATTTTTAATACTTAAAAAAACTTAAATTTTCTGATGTTTCTGGTCTTTTAAGGGGCGTCACCTCACTTGTTTACACCCAACAAAACCTCCCATTCTCTCTGGTACAAGTGTCAGGCAACTGGAAGAGAAAGCTTTTCAGCTCCATTTACATAGTCTTCCTTTTTTATACATTTGCCCTTTCTTTGTGATTGTTTTGTAGCCTTTACCTCTCTTTTTATTGTGTATTACATATTGTAACCAGGGTCAATACCTCTTAGCTATCTGAAAAGCAGCTAATTGTGTATACAACTGTAGGGATGTGAAAATTTAGACACCCTTACATATTATTGACAGGCACATCCCTAGTAATATGGACACCTAAGTTTGTCCTTATGGGGACCTTGTGCTTATATAACCCCTGTAGTTCTCACAGTCTACACTAGATGGCACTGTGCAATAGTATAAAGGTCTTGGGAACCATGAGGTCTGGGTCCATTACTTTAGCCCAACCAAGCAGGCTGGAAGGGAATGGGTATTGTGATCCTAGGAGCATTGGCCCTAGTAAATAGATAGCAGTACTCTGTCATAGATCACTCTAGGAGTGATAGATAGCTTAGGTAGTTGAGCAGCTCAAAGCTCCTACGAGGAGACATTAGAGGGATTAAGATCCCGGGTACTAATATCCCAGAAGTCGGCACAAAGTGTTGAGACTAGGGATGATAGGCATTCCCCTAGATGCCAACTTAAGAGATCATGAAAGCTGGCTGTACCTTTCACATTATTGCTACCGCTGCTGACATGAACCCTTGCCTGTAGGGATCCAGCCCAATGCATGGTGCTGTGAGTATTTGCTTCCTTTATGCTACTTGTTCTGAATACACCTTTGTGGATCTGTGCTATGTTTAAATAAATATATTGTTCTGCATTAAAGAACTACTGGAGCCCATTTATTGTGCGATTGCACCTGGTTACAGTTGCACTACACCCTGCCTCCACCCCGTTGCGAGGGCTTACCCCTGAGAGAGAGGGCCTCATTTGTGGTATTACCCCACACTGAAAGTAGCTAAAACTGTAAAGTCAGTTTACTATAGCGCTACACAACTTTAGAAGAAAGGCACGAGTCAACACATTACATGGGGTTTCATCAGTGAGCTTGTGTGGGCTTAGAGTGTCACGTTCTCTTTTGGCCTTGTCAGTTTTGTGGCCACATTTATTCTATAATCCTTATGTTTGAGGCAATAATATATTATGGGACTATTCAGATGTTCTTATTAAGATTGAAAGTAGCATTTCTTGCATCTATGCCCAGTGTGCTGAATTGCTCTTTCTACCTAACATAGACATCCAGATCTAAATGTGTTCCTGTAATATTAGGTTTTTCTTTTTCTCTATAAAAGTAAAATTTTTGGTTTACTTGCATAGAAACATGGCAAGTTTAATGCTTCTGGCACTAGCAGTTATCAGATCAAGAATGATCAAGACCAATGGCATTTGTTTATTCTTCTACAGAGTCACCAACCATCCCAGAACTGTGTGAGTTTTTATTATTTTAAAGAAAGGTTCATGCAGGACCTCTGGTGAGTCTTTAGTTTTAAAAAAAGGAATCTGTAAGAGCTCAAACCAGCCAATCAGGTCGTGTCTCTCTTGTTAACCCTTGCACTGACGGAGACACCAGGACACACTAGGGTGGCTCCGAAAGAAATAAGCAAGACCCATATAATATTGTATTTTGAACTGAAACAATTCCCTCCAGTGGAAGTAGATTCTTTGCTGCCTGATTACAACTTTGCAAGGGATTGAAGGCTTTTCTGCAGTGTTTATACAGGATTATTACTGTGGAAATTCTGATTAAAATCTCCCCAAACTGCGCTCGGACAAGATTATAGTAAACCATAATCCAACAAAGCCTGCAAGCCTCCATCAGTAACTCATCTGCTTCTGCTTTATGCAACCGGGATTAGATGGCTGAGTCCCCATGTACTGTAAAAATATGTAATGGATACAGAATAAAAATATGTAGTAAACACGAATAGAACTGCAAGCATGAATGCCTGTGTTTTATTGTGTATACTATACTACAGTGTCGGACTGGCCCACAGGGATACCAGAAAAAGTCCCGGTGGGTCAAGGAAGGTGTCAGTGGGCCCTTCTGCTGCTAAACATTTGGCCTATTTCATGGCCATTCTCTATTTCTATGACAAAGTGGCTAAATAGATGGAATAATAGATTATAGTATGTAAAGAAAAGGAAAATAGATGAGTGCGGAAAGGATGAATAATAGTACTAATAGTGAGCCCCTAGTCTAAGATTAATTGGTGGGCCCCTAATCAAAGGTTTTTGGGTGGGCCCCTGGTGTCCCAGTCCGACACTGCTATTCTAGCTACTCATATAACCACAACCATAAATAAGAAATTGCCCGGGTGCAGATGAGGAGGGATTAATAAACAAAAAGTAGCACAGTGGACCACTCATTTTTTTTCTGTGGAAAAAGGTGAATACCTGCTTGTAGTTACCCTGGCTCTATAATTATACAAAGTTCATTGGTCTGATACCAAACTGGTCCACTATCTATCTATCTATCTATCTATCTATCTATCTATCTATCTATCTATCTATCTATCTATCTATCTATCTATCTATCATCTCTCTCTCTCTCTCTCTCTCTCTCTCTCTCTCTATTTATCTCTCTCTCTCCACTGGAAGTCTGTCTATCCATTTCTTTCTTTCTTTCTTTCTTTCTTTCTTTCTTTCTTTCTTTCTTTCTTTCTTTCTTTCTTTCTTTCTTTCTCTCTCTCTCTCTCTCTCACTCTTTGGGGCAAATTCACTAAAGCACGAAACGGCTAACGCTAGCGCAAATTCGCCAGCGTGACATCATTTTGTTACTTCGCCGATTTACTAACGGGTGCTGGCATAAATTCGCTCTATTTTTACTGAACTGAACGTTAGCTCTTGTGCCAGATTTGCCTTCGCCACCTCAGACCAGGTGAAGTGCAATAGAGTAGATAGGGCTTGCTTCAAAAAAGTCCCAAAAAACGCTGGTGTCTTTTTTTTTACTTTTTTAAGGGTGATAGGCTGAAAAAGATCATAAATATTTTTGGGGGTACCCTCCTTCCCCCCTACATTTCCTAACATATGGCACCTAAACTATACAGTGGGCACATGTATAGGGCAAAATAACAACTCTATTTTATTCTATGAAGCTTTCCCAGGCTTGTGTAGTGTAATGTATTTGCTGCTACATATACGTCCATTGTACTTTAACTTGGTACCGTATGCAAATTAGGCATCGCTAGCGTAACTTCGCTTTTCTTTCCCCTTTATTTCTCTCTCTTTATCTCTCTCTCTCTTTATCTCTCTCTCTCTCTCTCTCTCTCTCTCTCTCTCTCTCTCTCTAGACCCAGGGTAACTTTAAACAGATATTTACCTGCATTTTATTCATTGTAGGGTTTTGCCACAGGACACTGCACATTCCAGTTTTTCAGGCTTTATGTTTTAATTAACGATTTCCAAAATGGACTGCCTGGAATAATTTGGCTTTGTTTATTCATGTATCAAGGCATTCTTTTCACTATCACTCAATCTAATGTAGCATTACTATTGTTGTTGAGTGCAATAATAGAATAGTTTAAAAATGTCTTCATTGTTTTCATTCCAGCAATCTCTTTTGGCAAATGGAATTTCCATTAATAATAGTGTCCCAGGCCAATGCCATTTCTAACATAAAGATAAGATTCTAGCTGCTCTTAGGGATTTTTTTTTTAATAAATGCAAGCTATTTATATGGATCACTGCATTTGACTTGTGGTTTATAATGAGAGTTGGGCAAGTCTGTAAAATAAGAAAATAGAAAAAAAGCTTCAGCTATGTTTGAGATGTCTTCACATGACCATCTACAAAGGGAATTGATTGAGCCCTAACTAGTATGAAATATTTAAATATTTAAATTTCCTGGTTGTTGGCAAGAAACCAAACAATTAAAGGATCAGAGGGCCGGCAATGATGGTGTCAGTTACCGCAGCAGATGGTCCTGAAGCTGAGCAAGACTGGCACTTGAATCAAAGCAGGGTGCAGCTGGAGGCAAACTTTGGGACAATATCAATTTCCTTACTCTCTTGCTTTTTATTTTAGCTAAAGTATATTTTTGATCTTGACACAACAGCATTTGTATCTGGGAATCACAAAAACTGGTTCACAAAAAGCCAAATGTGGTTTAACATTTTAGACAATATTATTTTTAAAAAAAAGTACAGAATATATATATATATATATATATATATATATATATATATATATATATATATATATATATATATATATATATATATATTTAGTTCATTCATTATTGAGAGTTCCCACTCTTCATTGAATCCTTTTCCCATTGCATAGGACATTGGTATGTTGGTGTTTGGTAAAAGAAATACACTATCTATACAATAATCTAAGAATACTGTACACTTCATCAACATTTATGTAACACCCTCCCCTAATCCAAGCTTAATGCCTCTCAACAAGCTCAAGGATTTGGCTTTAGTCTTTGGCATCATAAAGGAGATTCCAGGTTCCAGGAATTCTTGAAACAAACTTTTATTGTCTGCTAGAGCTTCTCGTGTCATAATAAAATTGCACAGAGGGTACGAACCGTGTACTGCAATTCTATTGCTAAACTCTATCAGGGGAATGTAATAAAAGTCGCAAAGAGCAAAACAATTCACACCAATAAGACTAAAAATCCACATCTCGCAAAGTAATATTGTTCCTTAAACTGTTATTGCATTGCGACTTTTAATTGCGCATTGCGAATTTTAATTGCGCACTCATAAGAAGTGCTTGAAGGTGTTGTAATCTTTTGGAGCAAACATAACGACTTTTTCAGTAAGAAGTTTTATTACATTGACTGCGCATTGGCACAAACTATAAAATTCGCAAACGGTCTTTCACTGTCGGAAGTAGTCGCTAAACAGTTTCCGGGCTCGCAAAAGCTATATCAAATTCGCAAAAAGCAAAATTTGTTCGCACAAAGGCATAACTTTTCGCATTGCAAATATTTTTTCTGTTAGCGATTTTTATTACATTCCCCCGTATGTGCTAAACTCTAATGCTATATAATGAATTGCATTGACCTACACTAATATGGTACCTGTGCAGCCTTGGTAACATATACAGCAGATAATTAGATGGTGCTAAGCTAATGTATCAGTATATTATTAACTGCCTATGAGGTGTGTTATACACGCACTATAGGAAAGGAACGATTTCGCTCATTTCACTCTGGTATTGCAAAGTAATTCTGTCATTTATCACTGGAACTCATGACTGTCAATTCCAGTCTATTAAAGACAACATAATCCTTCCAAATATAATTTATTCATCTTTGCTAATTACTAATTGAGAGGAAGAAAGGAATGCCCTGGAGTCTCTGTGGCCCTAAGAGAGTTTAAAATAATCTACAGCCATGAGAAATACTTAATTAACCCTTCCCCACGCCCCAGAATTCTAAGGAACTGCCTGCTCAAGTAAGAGACATATTGAACCTAACAGAAACATCGCACTGCACTTCATAAATATTTTCCACCAGTCCCTGGTTCAGTCGAGCTTACAATCTAAGGTCCCAGCACACAAACACATATGCATGTGAAATGGTTTTGTCGCACGACAAAATATTTTTGTAACCAACGTTAAAGTCTATTTTTTTCTTGCCACCTTGTTTCTGCTTTGGGGCTACCAATAAAAATGGGGAGGGCAACATAACATTCATTTTTCACTGCTACCCACCCCTACATTGTTAAAGGACCTCCTATCCACTTGTCTCCCATGTTGCCGGTTTCTTAAAAACATGTCTATGATTTTTGACATTACCTCTGGTCAACTAGTAATGGTGTCTACTACTACACTACGTTACTGTATAAGCAAAAAGTACCATCTATAGATTACTTACACAGGCATTGCTAATAATAAATCTGACCACCAACAGATATCTTTCATAAATGAATGAAACCATATACAGATGCAGCCACTTTGGTTTGTCTGTTTGACACAGAATAACTAAACACAGATATCCCATTTATCTCATTTAACACAGAAAACTGTGTCACAACATCCCATCTAATTAAAGCATTCACCATTGTGAACAATGGAGCTTTGGTATGCTAATGAAAAGGTTAAATGCATTAAATGAGTTAAGATGACTTAAGATAACACAGTTTCTTCAATTACCCCTGAGTCATGACGCATTTAACTCACAAATCCAAGTGGCTTCATCTGTAGTTATGTGTATGTCCTTATATAGACAATGGGATGGCTCAGATGCCTTTGGTTGATACGGAAGGATCAAATGAAATGCTTTTTTTTCACAACATTTCTTTTAGTATTGCTGGGTATCAGTTTTTTGGTTGCTCAACTCAAAATGAGCTGCATGGCTAATTTTTGACTTCGTTTTTCAAATATTTTTGCCGCGGCGAAACCCATTAGTTTGCGGGGAATCTGCACATGGAGAAATTTTTCGCTCATCATTTCATGGTACTTCTCATTGATCTGTGAGCAAAGCAATGCTTCATGCATACTAAAGCTAAGCATTGCCCATAGTGTCCAAGAAGAAGCCCCATCTTCTGTGTAGGCCATGTTGCCCATACATGAGGAATTTTGCCAACTACTAATAGTGACGTCTTGAAACTCATGCCACTGCCAGTATTGGATTCATCTCATAGAATGAGTTCTAGGTTGTACCATTGGTTATATATATATATATATATATATATATATATATATATATATATATATATATATATATATATATATATATATATATATATATATATACAGTATATATATATATATATATATATATATATATATATATATATATATATATATATATGAGGCTGGACTTCATCTTGTAGGCTGCCTATTCCAAGTTGCATACTAGATAAACAGCAACCCGTTGGAAGATCTCTTGTGCTTAATGATTGAGCAGCCATGACATTCTCTATCAGTAATTGGCTGAGATGATGCCCATAGGAGTGTGAACCTTTGGATATCTATCTGTTTTTCAGATACATTGATGGCTATTTGTCATTTTATGAATGAACCTACTGCTGTAGAAGGTATCACCACTAGAGATGGCGCGAACTGTTCGCCGGCGAACTTGTTCGCGCGAACATCGGGTGTTCGCGCTCGCCGGAAGTTCGCGAACGTCGCGCGACGTTCGCCATTTTGGGTTCGCCATTGTTGGCGCTTTTTTTTGCCCTCTCACCCCAGACCAGCAGGTACATGGCAGCCAATCAGGAAGCTCTCCCCTGGACCACTCCCCTTCCCTATAAAAACCGAAGCCCTGCAGCGTTTTTTCACTCTGCCTGTGTGTGCTGAAGAGATAGTGTAGGGAGAGAGCTGCTGCCTGTTAGTGATTTCAGGGACAGTTGAAAGTTTGCTGGCTAGTAATCGTTTTGATACTGCTCTGTTATTGGAGGGACAGAAGTCTGCAGGGGTTTGAGGGACATTTAAGCTTAGGTAGCTTTGCTGGCTAGTAATCTACCTTCTACTGCAGTGCTCTGTATGTAGCTGCAGTGGGCAGCTGTCCTGCTTCTGATCTCATCTGCTGACTGCTGCAATAACAGTAGTCCTTGTAAGGACTGCTTTTATTTATTTTTTTGTTGTTTTACTACTACTACTACTACTACTACTACTATAAGAGCCCAGTGCTATTAGTCTAGCAGTGTTGGGGAGTGGGACTGGTGTGCTAATCTGCTGCTCCTAGTAGTTCAGCAGCACCAACTGTAATTTTTTTTTTTTAATATTCATTTTTTTTTTATTTTACTTTTTTTTATTTTACTACCGCTGTAGTAGTGTATAAGTTGACCTTTTAGGCATTATTTGCCCTGTAGGCATTTTTTGCCCAGAGTGTTATTCAACCAACTGCCATCTAGCTGTGTGACCTTGTTCACATTCTGTCTAAATATCCATAATATTACCGTCTCCAGAAAAAACACCGGAGTGACTGTTTTCAAGCAGCCATAATAAATTTTACGTAATCCGTATCCATCGCTGTAGTAGTGTATAAGTTGACCTTTTAGGCATTATTTGCCCTGTAGGCATTTTTTGCCCAGTGTGTTATTCAACCAACTGCCATCTAGCTGTGTGACCTTGTTCACATTCTGTCTAAATATCCATAATATTACCGTCTCCAGAAAAAACACCGGAGTGACTGTTTTCAAGCAGCCATAATACATTTTACGTAATCCGTATCCATCGCTGTAGTAGTGTATAAGTTGACCTTTTAGGCATTATTTGCCCTGTAGGCATTTTTTGCCCAGTGTGTTATTCAACCAACTGCCATCTAGCTGTGTGACCTTGTTCACATTCTGTCTAAATATCCATAATATTACCGTCTCCAGAAAAAACACCGGAGTGACTGTTTTCAAGCAGCCATAATAAATTTTACGTAATCCGTATCCATCGCTGTAGTAGTGTATAAGTTGACCTTTTAGGCATTATTTGCCCTGTAGGCATTTTTTGCCCAGTGTGTTATTCAACCAACTGCCATCTAGCTGTGTGACCTTGTTCACATTCTGTCTAAATATCCATAATATTACCGTCTCCAGAAAAAACACCGGAGTGACTGTTTTCAAGCAGCCATAATAAATTTTACGTAATCCGTATCCATCGCTGTAGTAGTGTATAAGTTGACCTTTTAGGCATTATTTGCCCTGTAGGCATTTTTTGCCCAGTGTGTTATTCAACCAACTGCCATCTAGCTGTGTGACCTTGTTCACATTCTGTCTAAATATCCATAATATTACCGTCTCCAGAAAAAACACCGGAGTGACTGTTTTCAAGCAGCCATAATAAATTTTACGTAATCCGTATCCATCGCTGTAGTAGTGTATAAGTTGACCTTTTAGGCATTATTTGCCCTGTAGGCATTTTTTGCCCAGTGTGTTATTCAACCAACTGCCATCTAGCTGTGTGACCTTGTTCACATTCTGTCTAAATATCCATAATATTACCGTCTCCAGAAAAAACACCGGAGTGACTGTTTTCAAGCAGCCATAATAAATTTTACGTAATCCGTATCCATCGCTGTAGTAGTGTATACGTTGATCTTGTGGGCATTATTTGCACAGTGTTTTCTTCAAACCGCCATCTAGCTGTGTGAGCTTGTTCACATTTTGTCTAAATATTGATAATATTATCGTCTCTAGAAAAACCACTTGAGTTACTTTTTTTCAAGCAGCATTCTTATATTTTACGTAATCCGTATCCACCGCTGTGTATACGTTGACCTTGTAGGCATTATTTGCACAGTGTTTTCTTCAAACCGCCATCTAGCTGTGTGAGCTTGTTCACATTTTGTCTAAATATTGATAATATTATCGTCTCTAGAAAAACCACTTGAGTTACTTTTTTTCAAGCAGCATTCTTATATTTTACGTAATCCGTATCCACCGCTGTGTATACGTTGACCTTGTAGGCATTATTTGCACAGTGTTTTCTTCAAACCGCCATCTAGCTGTGTGAGCTTGTTCACATTTTGTCTAAATATTGATAATATTATCGTCTCTAGAAAAACCACTTGAGTTACTTTTTTTCAAGCAGCATTCTTATATTTTACGTAATCCGTATCCACCGCTGTGTATACGTTGACCTTGTAGGCATTATTTGCACACTGTTTTCTTCAAACTGCCATCTAGCTGTGTGTATTATCGTTTCCAGAAAAAACAACTGAGTTTTTGTTGTTGTTGTTTTTTTAAAAATAATGCCAGGCAAAGGCAGGCCGCCACGCAGAGGCCGTGCTAGGGGCCGTGCTGCTATGCAATCCTGTGGCCCTAGCAAATTGCCCAGTTTTAAAAAGCCAATGACCCTGAACTCCCAAAATGCTGAAGAGGTAGTTGACTGGCTTACACAGCACACCCCATCCTCTACCGTTTCTAACTTTACCACAACATCCTCCTCATCCTCCACTGCTATGGCCACCCCACGTAACACTTCCTCCACCACCGGTGCCCCTTCTTCACTGGAATCAGAGGAGTTATTTTCCCATGAGTTTCTTGAACTGAGTAATGCGCAACCATTATTGGCAGAAGAAGATGAAGGAGATGAGGACGTTACACCAGATTTAATTCTGGCAGAGAACACGACAGAGATGGACATAATGATGAGTGATGAGGAGGAGGTCCCCGCTGCTGCTTCCTTCTGTGATGTGTCAGAAGAAATTGATGCATCTGAGGAGAATGATGATGAGGAGATTGATGTTTTGTGGGTGCCTAGTAGAAGAGAGCAAGAGGAGGGTAGTTCAGATGGAGAGACGGAGAGTCAGAGAGGCAGTAGGAGAATAAGACTTAGAAGAAGCAGGGAGGACAGCCCGCAGGGATCAGTAGGGCAACAACATGTATCGGCACCTGTGTTCAGCCGGCCAACGCACCCGCCATTGCCGCCAATGCCAACTTCTACTGTTACCGCCAGATCGCACACTTCCAAAAAGTCAGCAGTGTGGGATTTTTTTAATGTGTGTGCCTCTGACAAAAGCATTGTAATTTGCAATGAGTGCAGTCAGAAACTGAGCCTTGGTAAGCCCAACAGCCACATAGGTACAACTTCTATGCGAAGGCACATGAGCGGCAAGCACAAAGCACTTTGGGAGCAACACCTCAAAGGCAACAGGCAAACTAAAAGCCACACTCCTTCTGGTCCAGCATCTTACTGCTCTACCTCTGCTCTCCTTGACCCATCTGAACCACCCTCCACTCCGCCTTCCACCTTGACCACCTGTTCCCATTCCCAGTCATCTGCCACCAGCCAAGTTTCTGTGAAGGCCATGTTTGAGCGTAAGAAGCCAATGTCTGACTGTCACCCCCTTGCCCGGCGTCTGACAGCTGGCTTGTCTGCACTCTTAGCCCGCCAGCTTTTACCATACCAGCTGGTGGACTCTGAGGCCTTCCGCAAATTTGTAGCAATTGGGACACCGCAGTGGAAGGTACCCAGCCGCAATTTTTTTTCTAAAAAGGGAATACCACACCTGTACCAACATGTGCAGAGCCAAGTTACCGCATCTCTGTCACTTAGTGTTGGGCCAAAGGTCCATATGACTACTGACGCATGGTCCTCCAAGCATGGTCAGGGCAGGTATGTCACCTACACTGCCCACTGGGTGAACTTGGTAATGGCTGGGAATGGGAAGCAGGGAATGGGTAGCTCAACAACAACAACAGTGGAGTTGGTGTCACCGCCACGGATTGCACGCGGTTCTGCCACCACCTCTACTCCTCCATCGCTCTCTACCTCGTCTTCTTCCTCTTCTTCTTCTTACTCTGCTGCTGGGTCCTCCTTCTCCTCCTCCACACCTGTGCACCCCCAGCTCCCCCTAGGCTATTCGACGTGCCAGGTACGCCGTTGTCACGCTGTCTTGGGGATGACGTGCCTGGAAAGCAAAAACCATACCGGATCTGTACTCCTGTTATCTCTGCAGTCACAGGCCAATCGGTGGCTGACCCCACACCAACTGCAGATCGGAAAAGTGGTGTGTGACAATGGAAGCAATCTGTTGGCAGCGTTGAGACTGGGAAATTTAACACATGTGCCCTGCATGGCACATGTGTTAAATTTAATAGTCCAACGTTTTGTCTCCAAGTACCCAGGATTCCAGGACGTTCTCACCCAGTCCAGAAAGGTGTCGGCCCATTTCAGACGTTCCTACACAGCCATGGCACGCCTTGCTGACATTCAGCAGCGCTACAACATGCCAGTCAGGCGTTTGATTTCTGACAGCCAGACTCGCTGGAATTCAACGCTCCTTATGTTGGAACGTCTGCTGCAACAACAAAGGGCCGTCAACGAGTACCTTTTTGAACTGGGTGGTAGGACTGGATCTGCAGAGCTGGGGATTTTTTTCCCCCGTTACTGGGTGCTTATGCGCGATGCCTGCAGGCTCATGCGACCTTTTGAAGAGGTGACAAATATGGTCAGTCGCACCGAAGGCACCATCAGCGACCTAATACCCTTCGCTTTCTTCCTGGAGCGTGCCGTGCGGCGAGTGACAGATGAGGCTGTAGACCAGCGTGACGAGGAGCTGGAAGCGCACGATTTATGGTCGGAATCACCAGAACGAACCCAGGCACCTGCTGCAACGCAGGGAGAGGTGCCAGAAGTGGAGTCAGAGGAGGAAGGTGGCTTTGTGGAGGAGGAGGAGGAGGACCAACAGGAGCAGGCTTCCCAGGGGGCTAGTGGTGAACTTTTGGGGACCCCTGGTCTTGTACGTGGCTGGGGGGAGGAGACCGTGGATGATGCAGTCCTTGATAATGAGGAAGCGGAGATGGATAGCTCTGCATCCAACCTTGTGAGAATGGGGTCTTTCATGCTGTCATGCCTGTTGAAGGACCCCCGTATCAAGAGGCTTAAGGAGAAGGACCTGTACTGGGTCGCAACGCTACTAGACCCTCGGTACAAGCATAAAGTGTCAGAAATGTTACCAACATACCACAAGTCCGAAAAGATGCGGCATTTACAAACCAGCCTGCAAAACATGTTGTACAATGCTTTTAAGGGTGATGTCACTTCAGGAACTCATCAACATTCCAGGGGCAGAGGTGCCAGTAATCCTGCCACGAGCACACCTGCAAGGACAAAGCCCTTTGGCCGGTCTGTAACGTCAGACATGCAAATGTTTTTCTGTCCAAGGCAGCGCCACAACCCTTCTGGATCCACCCTCAAAGAACGCCTCGACCGGCAGGTAGCGGACTACCTGGCATTAACTGCAGATATCGACACTCTGAGGAGCGATGAACCCCTGGACTACTGGGTGCGCAGGCTTGATCTGTGGCCAGAGCTGTCACAATTTGCCATGAACCTCTTGTCTTGCCCAGCCTCAAGTGTGCTCTCAGAAAGGACCTTCAGTGCAGCAGGAGGGATTGTAACTGAGAAGAGAACTCGCCTAGGTCACAAAAGTGACGATTACCTGACCTTTATTAAAATGAATGAGGGGTGGATCTCGGAGGGTTACTGCACGCCGGAAGACTTGTTCTGACTTCTATGCAGCTGTCCTTCTCTTCAAGCCTCATGACTCCACACACAGCTGTCCTTTAGCGTCCTCCTCCCTCCGCCACCGTTACAAACTAGGGTGCAAACCCTACTGGTTTAATTTTTTCTGGCCTCTGTGCTTCAGTGGCTGCAACCAAAAAAACTGGGCAAACAATGTCTACAAGGTCAACGTATGGCGAAAAATGACTATTTTCAGCATTTATATGGCATATTTTTTCTGGCAACTGTGCTTCAGTGGCTGCGTCCAAAAAAATGCATATTTTCTGCATTTATATGGCATAATTTTTCTGGCCTCTGTGCTTCAGTGGCTGCAACCAAAAAAATTTATATTTTCAGCATTTATATGGCATAATTTTTCTGTCAACTGTGCTTCAGTGGCTGCGTCCAAAAAAATGCATATTTTCTGCATTTATATGGCATAATTTTTCTGGCCTCTGTGCTTCAGTGGCTGCAACCAAAAAAATTTATATTTTCAGCATTTATATGGCATAATTTTTCTGGCAACTGTGCTTCAGTGGCTGCGACCAAAAAAATGCATATTTTCTGCATTTATATGGCATAATTTTTCTGGCCTCTGTGCTTCAGTGGCTGCAACCAAAAAAATTTATATTTTCAGCATTTATATGGCATAATTTTTCTGGCAACTGTGCTTCAGTGGCTGCGACCAAAAAAATGCATATTTTCTGCATTTATATGGCATAATTTTTCTGGCCTCTGTGCTTCAGTGGCTGCAACCAAAAAAATTTATATTTTCAGCATTTATATGGCATAATTTTTCTGGCAACTGTGCTTCAGTGGCTGCGACCAAAAAAATGACTATTTTCAGCATTTATATGGCATATTTTTTCTGGCCTCTGTGCTTCAGTGGCTGCGGCCAAAAAAACTGGGCAAACAATGCCTACAAGGTCAACGTCGTTGACCTTGTAGGCATTGTTTGCCCAGTTTTTTTGGCCGCAGCCACTGAAGCACAGAGGCCAGAAAAAATATGCCATATAAATGCTGAAAATAGTCATTTTTTGCCATACGTTGACTCAACGTATATGGCAAAAAATGACTATTTTCAGCATTTATATGGCATATTTTTTCTGGCAACTGTGCTTCAGTGGCTGCGATAAAAAAACTGGGCAAACAATGCCTACAAGGTCAACGTATGGCAAAAAATGACTATTTTCAGCATTTATATGGCATATTTTTTCTGGCAACTGTGCTTCAGTGGCTGCGTCCAAAAAACTGGGCAAACAATGTCTACAAGGTCAACGTATGGCGAAAAATTACTATTTTCAGCATTTATATGGCATAATTTTTCTGGCAACTGTGCTTCAGTGGCTGCGACCAAAAAAATGACTATTTTCAGCATTTATATGGCATATTTTTTCTGGCCTCTGTGCTTCAGTGGCTGCGGCCAAAAAAACTGGGCAAACAATGCCTACAAGGTCAACGTCGTTGACCTTGTAGGCATTGTTTGCCCAGTTTTTTTGGCCGCAGCCACTGAAGCACAGAGGCCAGAAAAAATATGCCATATAAATGCTGAAAATAGTCATTTTTTGCCATACGTTGACTCAACGTATATGGCAAAAAATGACTATTTTCAGCATTTATATGGCATATTTTTTCTGGCAACTGTGCTTCAGTGGCTGCGATAAAAAAACTGGGCAAACAATGCCTACAAGGTCAACGTATGGCAAAAAATGACTATTTTCAGCATTTATATGGCATATTTTTTCTGGCAACTGTGCTTCAGTGGCTGCGTCCAAAAAACTGGGCAAACAATGTCTACAAGGTCAACGTATGGCGAAAAATTACTATTTTCAGCATTTATATGGCATATTTTTTCTGGCAACTGTGCTTCAGTGGCTGCGTCCAAAAAAAACTGGGCAAACAATGTCTACAAGGTCAACGTATGGCGAAAAATGACTATTTTCAGCATTTATATGGCATATTTTTTCTGGCAACTGTGCTTCAGTGGCTGCGTCCAAAAAAACTGGGCAAACAATGCCTACAAGGTCAACGTATGGCAGTTGTTTAAAGAGAACAGTAGATTACTAGCCAGCAAAGCTACCTAAGCTAAAATGTCCCTCAAATCCCTGCAGACTTCTGTCCCTCCAATACAGAGCAGTATCAAGCAGATTACTAGCCAGCAAACTTACTATCATCTGTCCCTGAAATCACTAACAGCTCTCCCCCTACACTATCTCTTCCAAGCACACACAGGCAGATTTTTCAGATACATTTTTGCCCTTGATCCCCCTCTGGCATGCCACTGTCCAGGTCGTTGCACCCTTTAAACAACTTTAAAATCATTTTTCTGGACAGAAATGTCTTTTTTAGATGTTAAAGTTCGCCTTCCCATTGAAGTCTATGGGGTTCGCGAACCGCTCGCATTTTTGCGCAAGTTCGCGAATATGTTCGCGAACTTTTTTTCCGACGTTCGCTACATCCCTAATCACCACATTGTTGCCTTCAAGCCTGTGCAGTGTCCAGCTAAAAGTGTTCTTCTGTCTCACCAGCTTAGCCCTTGGAAACTTTCTTCTGTGCCCATGAAAACTTGTGAAAGGATATTGCTGCACAAACCAATCATCATAAGTAGTGATGGGCGAATAAATTTGCCAGGCATGGATTTGCAATGAATTTCCAAGTTTTGCGATAATTTCCGCATTTCACAATAAATTTGTGATGGTGGCGAAATTCGAAATTGTCGTGCGCATAAAAAAAAGTCCAATTAATCGGATTCCCATTGACTTTAATGCATTTGGCAAAATAGTTGCACGTATAAAAATTGTTGCTGGCGTCTAAATTGTTGCGCGTCAAAATTATTTTGATGCCCATTGACTTCAATGCGTTTCACAAATTCGCCCATCACTAATCGTAAGGCCTGAGGGTGGGTGGAAGAGCTGATTTCAGTTGAAATTTAGGGTGAATGCTTTTATGCTCTTTATTTCCTGAAATAAAACAAAAGACAAAAATGAATTTTTAGTTGCTGTTATAGATTAAACTGCAGCCTGGAGGCCAGGCATGGGGAGATAGGTGCTGAATTCTAGCTTGCTGTTCTAGATATCCCTAGGACAATTACAGTGTGGTTGTCACTATGTTGGACGTAAGTATGGGACCCCCAACCAAAATGCTCAAAACCACTGGTTTAACAAGTGTCTGGGAATTGTGAGTGCTCCTTTGTACATCTGTCATGTACATCTGTCATGTAATCTCTAAATGCAAGATAACCTATCATATGGTAGTATAGAAAGGGTGCAGTCTAGGAGTTATAATCCCAGCATGTAGACAGACTGTTTGGATTTCATTTATCTCATCAGTATGAGACATGGATTTGGATTTTGTGAAAAAGCTGGGTCTTAACTAGATCTAAGTTTAAGAAGATCTGTGATGAAGGGATTTTATTCACCCTTTCCTCACACCTAAATCTATATTTTCTCCCTTTAATGGGAACTTTACACTTTGTATTGCAAAAGTAAATCTAGTACCAATGAGTACATTTAGTTTACTGTTCTTCAAGAACTATCAAGCTTCTCAAAAAGGTTGTTTTATCATGTACCTAAACTGCGAAACATTAATACAGAGTGCAACGTCAGGTCACAGGAACCAGGCACATTGTACAAAATGTTTTAAATTGGTGTATAAGTTACAGCTGTGTCACCCTTGCACCTAGGAAAAGACCATAATGCTTGAGGAACAGATGTCATTTTTTATATTTTTATATTTTTAAATCTTGAATGCTTGTACTCTTAAAAATATTGGTTAGCTGATGGTATGACAAGACCGCAATTAAAGCTTTTTTTTCTTTTTCTGAACTATTGCTTATATGATACATTGGCTAGGTTAGAAACTTTATTTATATATATATATATATATATATATATATATATATATATTGTACTGTATATCCCACTGGTGTCTAATAAAAGGGCAGCCAAGTATGGAGGTTTACTTTGAAAGCAGCTAGTAAGTTGCAGGTAAAACCTAGTCCCTTTGTAAAATGTATAATGAAGCAATAGAATTCTTAATGAATCAGATGAAAATTAAGCGTAGGACTGGCCAGATATGGGATGACTTTGACGTAGTTGGCAGCTTAAATATATTGCAATATATGGACAAACAATCCCTGTGTTGTTTAAAGGGTAAGGCATTTTTTAGTAGCAGTATGCACAAAATGTCTCTGTCTTAAATATATTGATAATGGGTTGAGTGCAGAGGACTCTTGTATTTGACTATATGTATTTTGTGGTCACACCCTCATTGCACCCCCGCCTAATGGTTTTAAAAAATAGTGGTGAGCACAACTTTCCCTTGTTTGTTTTATATATATATATATATATATATATATATATATATATATATATATATATATATATATATATATATATATATATATATATATATACAAACTCTCAGTGGGCTCAGGTGTCATTAGTGGGCCCAGGTGCTCCATTCTGCTTTGGATACTAGGATACTAAAGATGCTGAGTAACTTGGGGCAGCTGGGAAATTGACAATATGTCTAGCCCCATGTCAGATTTCAAAATTGAATATAAAAAAATCTGTTTGCTCTTTTGAGAAATGGATTTCAGTGCAGAATTCTGCTGGAGCAGCACTATTAACTGATTCATTTTGATTTTTTTTTTCCCCATGACAGTATACACTGTACCTTTAAAGTCAATAGCCTTTTTAACAGCTACCCCTCCCCCAACCGATGTGTTTCATGGCTGTTTTATTTTGGAGAGTTTTTTTCACAGAAAAAAATTCACAGCTAAATTTTTATGCAGTTTTGAAAAACAACAAGCAGATGCAGAATTTCAGTAGACAATCTGAACCTGTAGCTTTTGAACCCTGTGTCTGACTGCACATAACTCTATCACATGCTCTCCAGCTCAGGCATGAGTGCTTTACTTTGCTGTCAGGATCTAAGGGGTAAACAACAAAGGATCCAGCGGTTATAATAATGCTAAAGCTTCTCTTTAAATCCAGATTTAAAGGGTTGTAATTCTGATATTGCTTGTAATCTCATCACACTGTGAGCTGAAAATGTAACTTACACTGAAACCCAGCAAGTACGGACATATAACAGGAGATGTTTAGCCACTAGTCCTCCTTAACCTGCTCAGACGTCAACAATGTATGTAACCCCCATCACCTTCCCTTCTCTAATGTGCAGTCATTCATACTTAATGGGTAGTGGGTACCAGAAATGTATAGTGATGAGTGAATTATTTTGGCAGGCATGGATTCACTGTGAATTTCTGCATTTCGCCATCTTAACATTTTTCGTGATACTGGGTCAAAATTACACTGCAGAAAATTTCACCACAATCAAAAAGTCACCAAGACAAAAAAAAGTCGCCATAAAAAAAAAAAAAACACGCATTGTATGTGGACAAAAAAGTCTCTGAGCCAAAAAAGTCACCAAGACAAAAAAGGCACTCCACAACACAGCCATTGACTTTAATGCATTTGAAGTGAGAATAAATTGGTGCGTGCATAACAATTTTTCGCATATAAAAAGATTTTGGCGACCATTGACATTAATGCATTTTGCTTATGTTTAGCTGTACTAAATCTGATACATCTCTGGGGTTCGGAGTAAATCAGTTATGGATGGGGCAGCATGGTGGCACAGTGGTTGGCATTGCTCTATCTCATCTGTGTAATGTTCCCATATTCTGACTGATGTTGTGTTCATTTCCTTAGGGTGTTCTGGTTTCCTATTACTAGTAGGTTCTTGCCTGTGGGTCATAGAATTGATAGCTCTGCTTGGACAGGGATAAACATAGTTTATGCAATAGGATAAAGGGATACTGTCATTGCCAAACATGTTTTTTCCAAAACGCAGTTAATAGTGCTACTCCAGCAGACTTCTGCACTGAAATCCAATTCTCAAAAGAGCAAACAGATTTTTTTTATATTCAATTTTGAAATCTGACATGGGGCTAGACATATTGTCAGTTTCCCAGCTGCCCCAGTCATGTGACTTGTGCCTGCACTTTAGGATGGAACTACTTTCTGGCAGGCTGTTATTTCTCCTACTTAATGCAACTGAATCAGTCTCAGTCGGACTTGGCTTTTACTATTGAGTGTTGTTCTTATATCTATAAGGCAGCTGTTATCTTGTGTTAGGGAGCTGTTATCTGGTTACCTTCCCATTGTTCTGTTGTTAGGCTGCTGGGGGGTTAAAAGGGAGGGCGTGATATCACTCCAAAATGCAGTACAGCAGTAAAGAGTAAAGTTTATCAGAGCACAAGTCACATGACTGGGGGCAGCTGGGAAACTGACAATAAATTGTCCCATTTGTCCTGAAAATTAGCAAATTTCCCACAAAATTCGTGACATGTCGAAAAATGAGCAAAATTTCCGCCGGCGTCAAACTTTCAAATTTTCCTGGCAGTTTCGCTAATTTATTCGCTGTGAATTTGCGCCTGCCGAATAATTTTGCCAATCACTTGTAAAGAATTGCTTTGGTTCATAAAGCACCAATGGGCCTATTTCTTAACATTTCCAGATTGTGGTGTTTTCTGTGCTTAAAGAAAATCTTGACAAAAAAAAAAAATCAAGATTTATCAATTTAAAAAAATCTTGAAAACTGGAATGGAAAACCTGACATGCTTCAGTATAAGCCATATAACATTTCCAAGGAGGTGTATTTTTAACATTCATGCAATATTATTTAAGTTCAAAATGATAATAATGAAGAGAATTAAGTCACTTTCTTTGCAATGAATTTTTGAGTTTCTTCACAAATATGCCAGAGATTGAATTAAAAAAAAAATTTGAATTGAGAATTCATTCAGTGCACCTTTGAGAGTTGGTATTATAAACACTTCTGTTTGCTTAGTTGTTTATCTGCATTGATCCCTTTGCCTTGGTTCAACAGCCTATAGAAAATGTAGAAAGATGTATAGCAAGAATAGGTATAAACAGAATTCACATACACACACACACATGGCACATTTCCTCACTCAGATACTTAAGTGTCTCATAATCTGCATGTTTTTCTCCTTGGAAGAAGATACAGTACATGCTGTCAAAAATGGCTTGCCATGGCGTCTATGGTTTCTAACCGTTCCATATTCTATCATAAATAGACGTCTCTGGTCCAGGCATTCAAATAATTTTAATATAATCCATCTGACAATCATCTATGGTATACCTGTGCCACAAAACTGTCATAGACAAATCAAGAAATACCATTAAAACAATTATGCATTACCCTTCCACACGCTTCAACTATACAGCAAGAGGCAAATGTATTAGTTACTCCATCATATTGTCAAGTATAATACTGGTCATTAGACAACAAACACAAATGTCCAAGGGGAAGAATGACAACCAGTTGTATACAATGTACCAAGGAGCATGCGCAGTGCTGGAAAGTTATAAAAATTACAGTGACCCTATATAATACACAAAAGCCATGAATATCTTGTAAATGATATCCTTATAAACAGTAACTAGTGATGTCATCAGTTATAAACAGTGAGTAGTGATGTCATTTTTGTCACATGACTCACTAAAACGTGTGTATTATAATAAATAAAGTACCCTCTGTTGGAAAATATGAGGATGTTAGAAGTTACCTCGGAATTCCATGACCTGTATAAAAGCACTCGGAATTCTGCCTTGTGTTTTTATACTGTCACAGAACTTCTCCGTGACTTATAATATCCTCATATTTTACCATAGGGGGTACTTTATTCACTATATCTTTGAGACAGAGTACCACTTGATTTCCTCCAATTCATTCTCTTTTATATAGATTATCCAGTAACTGCAGCACTCTGATAATTATTCCATATTATAATTTTATTGGCTCATTAGCTCATGTAGACAAAAAATGGCAAAGTTTCGGGCCTCACAGGGCCCTTTATCTCTTTTATATAGATACTGGAGCTAGACTGTGATCCCATACGTACCACAAATTACTTTCCCACATACAAAGTGAATAAGCAAACTCTTCACACATTACCTTGTGCAGCAGAAACCATTACAAGAATAGAACTGAACTGTAGAAAATTGTAGATTATAATTATAAGTTGATATAAAGTAAATGCTCATTGACAAACTATATTTGGCTTTGTAAGTCCTGAAATAACAATTTCAATTCTGCAATGGTAAACAGAATATGCCAGGGAGGGAATACATTATTATAAATATCTTGTTGAAGGCATGGCACCTCTAGTAATGATAGACTGAGCACTAAGTATGAGAACGGCTAACATGGAGAATTGTGAGAGCCAAAAAGCTGAGATAGGGAGGTTACTGATGCCTCAGAAGTGTTAGTAATTTACCTCCATGTGAGGTTTTTATACATCGAGTAAACTCACAGCTCTTGCTTCTGAAAAATCTTGAATGTAAAAAAACTCGAATCAGTGCATTCGGAGAGAAAACCGAATACTTAACTTTATCGAGTTTTCGGAAAAAAAAACTTGAATCGCTTGAATTTTTGAACACAAACCACTAAAAAAACCCCCGAACATCATGAAGGCTACAAACATCTTTAAATGGTGGAAGGGACCTCTGCATTGACTTCTACATACCCGTGACAGGTTTTAGCTGGAGTATTTTCCGATTCAAGCTATTTCCAGTTTCGGGATATAATAAATCTTGGAAAAGTTTTTTTAAACCGAAAAATTTGAGTTTTTACTGAAATTACCCTCAAAAACTTCGAATTTTTCAGGAAAAAATCAACTTGACTTTTTTGTCAAAAGCCAAACTGCTGTGAGGAAAAGTGTTCTGATGGTGGGAGATTATCTAATATAGGAAGCTCATACTGATTTTATTTTTAATTTATTTTCTGGGGCAGAATCCCCATTTTGTTTGCGAATCCACTGGTTACATCTGCGCAAAGTTGAAATTAATTTTTATTTGACCTAATAAATAACCACCTAAGTGTCGCTATGTGAGAATTTCACCTTAACAGAGAAATCCTGATTAACAGTAACAGTTTGGGAGGAGTGTTGAGCCAACAGTCTCATGTTAATGACATGGATGGAGTGGATGGAGTGCTATGGGTCATTAATCCACAGTCACTTGTTATTGGCCATACAGGTATGGGATCCGTTATACAGAAACCCAGAAAGCTCCAAATTACAGGAAGGCTGTCTCCTAAAGACTCCATTTTATCCAAATAATCCAAATTTAAAAAAAAAAGGTTTTCCTTTTTCTCTGTAGTAATAACACAGAACCTTGTACTTGATCTGCACTAAGATAAAAAATAATATGTATTAGAAACAAAAGCAGCCTATTGAGTTTGTTTGTTTACATGATTTTCTAATAGATTTAAGGCATGAAGATCCAAATTACAGAAATACCTCTTATCCAGAAAACCCCAGGAGCATTCTGGATAACATTATGTAACCTTAAAAATATTTTTATGGAGCAATATCACCATCTTGCCCCTGTAAGTGCACAAACATGGCTATGTGAATGCTAGCACCTTAATTGCACTAATACCACACTGGAGCCTTCCTTCAGGGCTTTCTCCATAACTGTAAAACTGTCGAGAGATTCCATATAATCTCTATGAGCTAACGGGTTATGTTAATGAATCTACGGTACATTTTGCTGTCAATGAAGTTAATTTAATTTGCTCTAACTGGAAGGAAAGGAATTAATTGATGCTGGCAGAAGAGAGAGGTCACTGGTTAGCAGTTTCTTTTGTCATGGAAAGTGGGAGCAGATGCCTTTGGAGTGAGGAGGGGGGGGCACATGCTCAGCTGCAGTGATACAAATAGTGACATGTTAATTTAATTGTCTCCCACTGTCGGATGCACATGACCGGAATTGTCTAATTTATGTGCCCTAATCACAGATTATCCAACTGCTCAAGCACTGAGAACTTTTTCATACCTGTACAAGTTTTGGTAGGTGAAGCTTTCGATCCTCTACTGTTTGTACAGCTTGTAAGAGAAAAACAAAAAAGTATTCCCTGCACTTTGACTGCTGCTAGTATTCCTATCCTATCCATATTGTATGCATTCTTCAAAGAGAATCTAGCAAAGTGCAATTTTTGGGTGCAAGTTGCCATGTTTTTTACCCACAGCACAGCAGTTTTCTAAACAATTCCATCGTAATTGTTGGCAAAAGATGACTATGCACTTGCCACAATTGCGCGTAACTCTCACAATTGCTCCTGCACTTTAACATAAATCATGTTGTTGAAAAACGATCATAAATAAAGAGATTTAAAAAAAAAAATCCTTCAAATCGTTCGATTCGAAGGATTTAATCGTTCAAACGATTATTTCTTCGATCGTTCGATCGTAGGAATAGCGGTAAATCCTTCGACTTCAATATTCGAAGTCGAAGGATTTTACTTCGACGGCCGAATATCGAGGGTTAATTAACCCTCGATATTCGACCCTAGGTAAATGTGCCCCTTAGTGTGTTACACTGTCTAATAAGTAATGAATAACTAAAATAGTATATACATATATAAGTTATCCAATACCCATTATACAATACAATTATGTCCACTATGCTTTTATCAACATTATTTCCTCCAAGGAGCCCATGTGATGCTGAGTTCCCAAAGCAAATGCCCTCTCTAGCCTACTAAACACAAGCCCTGACTTATAATGCTAATAACAAAGCACTGCACAGCGCAAGGAATACGCAGATACATTTTCATAGCACCATCCAACTACATTGTGTATATTTCATTTGAAAACAAATAAGGAAGAAAGATCTTTCCATACAAGTGAGCCATGGAATATATTCATTTAAGTAGCATATTCACCAAAGATGAGCAAAGAGCAAACTCAATTTTCATCCCCTAAAGAATTCACTTCCAAGGTATAGCATTGCCATATGTAATCTGCTTATGTCTTGGCTGAGGCTATCCTGTCCTATTGGGACACTGCTGATCTGCTGAGCATATTTTGTACCTGTAATTAGTACTTAAAGGACAGTATTAATTAAATCATCTTGGTTGACGATGCACAGTTAATTTTTAAAGGCCAATTTTTAAAGTCCATCAGGTTTGTGTTTTCCAGATCATTTTCCTGAACCCTTATCTAGAGGAAGGCGAAGAACCTTTTTTTTATTTAAAATGTGGGGACATTGCAGGGAGTAGAAAGTATATACAGTATTTCATGGTAAACTATGGAGGTAACAATGCTGTTGGGCTTTCATTCCTAAAACTTCTGCTATTTTTGTGGTGCCTTCAACCACCTATAGAGCCTTGCCATTCCAACTTTTATGTTGCCAGTAGCTACAAAAAGCAGTTTTAGCCATTACAATGCTAATGTTTCTTGAATAAACCTTCCCCATAATGTTTTTTAATGCATCTGTTCACACACAACCTCTTTATACTGGTTACCTACAGTATATATAGCCTCTGCTCCTCCATTTAACAGTTTCTTACAAAGCCAGCTTGACAAAATCACGTACTTAATATCCAACATGTCATTTGAAAATATCACTTTTCTGTACAGTGACCTCGAAAATGCACTCACATTATTAAAAGTTTCTTATACAGAATGTTACGGTATGGTAAATCAGCTGAAGTAAACCCGAGGATTGGCCACTTCAATCAGCAGTATTATCACGTGTCATTATTGAGCATTTATTTATCAATAAACTTAAATAAAAATAGACCAGGAGTCTTAAACCAACAGATCAATTTAAAAATCAATATTAAAATAAATAATGACATAAATAAGGATGCAGTTTTGAAAACAACAAATACAAAATGATCATTCATTAACAGTGTGAGCATCAGTAAAGGTAAGAGCATTCTATTTTATGGTAATTGGACAAACACAATATTACAAAATAATGATAAAATAAATAAAAGAGTTTTATAAATAATAATTAGGGGGGTTTTGGCCTGGTGTGCTTAATGATATCTAGGTGTGGGCATTCTCAACAAAAATATACACATTGTATTAAAAATGCATTTATGGCTCTGTTCGATACAGTAGTAGTAGTAGTATCAAAGATGAGTGGTTATCTCTTATAGCATTGGATAGTGTAGTGCAATTAGTACATAATAAATTTGTGCTTTAAATTGATCCTTGCATACATTGTACTTTTTTTTTATCTCCCATGAGATTAACAGTTCTAGAAAAATGTTTAGAGAAGCAATGCACTCCCCAGCCTTGTTCGCCAGAGCCAAGTTCCTGTTCTTTTGATCTGCTACTAGATGTTTACACCAAATAGCAAAGTTGACATCAATGTTTTGATTTCTCATTACAATTCATAGCTATCAATGTTATGGACTCAATTTTCTATGCATAATTTTCCAGGCTCCAAGAGTCTCAAAATTGACCTACAAACTGCAAAACATATGTACAATAAGACCAACAGTCATCTTAGGGTTGGTGATTTTAGAAGAGTATTCTGATAAATGAGTTGTGCACCATACATTAAGAATTCAATAGGAAAGGTGACACTCTTCTTCATTGTCATCCAAAAATGTCATGTCAGGGTCAAGTATAAAAAGTCATTTGTTTAGTATGTTTATTCAGTGAATGTGGCATGGTGTGGGTAAGGCTCGTAAGTCATGTTTATGGGTAGTTCATACCTTGGAACACTGGTTTGAAAGCGTAACCCGTGTCCATGAGACCCACCCAGCCCAAGAGCTGGATAGGGGGACCTGAATGCATATGATTTATCCATGTCAGGTGAACTATCTTGCTTCAAGGAAAAATTACCACTGATGCTAAGTGGAGGTGTTAGAGCTCCTTCATATGGAGGAGTGGTACAATTTAATGTATGGCTTACTGCAGAAGGATCCATTACTGGTTTGAAAGAAGAGGGTTTCAAGTGCAAGTGGTGAACATCAATGTTACCATAAGGTGGACTGGGTAGTCCTGGGGACTGGTAACTATAAGTATGACCATTTAGAGAAGAGTCACACATGTGAGACTTTTCTTCAAGTTTATCCAAGAACATGGCCTGAGGTCCAAGTTGCAAGCAACCAGCTACTAAGTTGCTTGTTGGCTGAGAAAGACCTTTGCAGAGCATTTCCAGAAAGCCCTTTCCCTCAGCATTTTGGTCTCGTTCTAGAATCTCAGATAATGCCCATATATAGTTTCTGGCCAATCTAAGGGTCTCAATTTTAGACAACTTTTGTGTTTTGGAATAGCACGGCATGACCCTCCTCAAATTTTCCAGGGCGTCATTAAGTCCATGCATTCTTGTACGCTCCCTTGCATTGGCTTTTACTCTACGGACATGGAACCTCTCCAGTCTAGCCTTGGTCATCTTCTTTTTTTTTGGTCCCCTCTTTTTTGGTTTCTCTCCATCCTCTTCTTCTTCATCATCCTCTTCTCCATCTATGCTTCCCCTTTCCTCATGGCTTAGACCTGAAATGATATCATAGGCAGATTGTCGCTGATTCCTCTCATTCATCTCATCCTGAGAACTAAGGTCCTCCTCCATCCATCCATGCACATTGACCATCTCCGACATCTTGGCAGGATTTTAGGTTTTCTTCACACTGTATCCTGCAATGACAAACCATGAAAGAGCGATCAACATTTAATTGGATGCTCAGTTTTGTTTTATATACATATATCACAGTACTCAAGCTAAGCAGATTTTAAAATATTCAGGCTAGTACATAGGTAGCTAAAAGTTTCAGGCAACTATGTCTTTTAGTTAAACTGCACATCTGAATGCAAAAGCTTATTTAAAGGAAAAAATATTGCTTAATGAATTTGTCCCATTGGCTTGAATGGGTTATGCCAGGTTTAGAGAGATGTAAAAACAAATGGCGTGATTGATTTTAGTTATGATTGTGATATATATAGAGTTAATTCACAGCTAGAGGTAACATAGGAACCTTTAAAAACTCAGTTTATTCATATACCTTTTTTCAGCATACTGTTTATTTAGTTTATTTCTTTAGAAATATGCCACAGTGGGTTCATTATTAAGAGTGTAACACCTTTATTACTCTGTTCTATGGGGTTTATTTATAAAAAGCCAAGCGAGGAAAAGCATCCTGTTTTGGTAAAAATGTTCTTCTTGATTTTTGTTTTTGAATCTAGAATATCTAGAATGTTACTATAGTATTTAACCTGTGTTTCTTTTTTTAATCCCCCCCCCTTTTGGGCAGAATGAAGATGATCTTGGCCACCTACAAGTTAAAGGGGTGGTTCACCTTTAAATTAACTTTTGGTATGTTATAGAATGGCGGATGCTAAGCAACTTTTCAGTTGGTCTTTATTATTTATTTCTTATAGTTTAAATTATTTGTCGCCTTCTTCGGACTCATTCCAGCTTTCAAATGGGGGTCACTGACCCCATCTAAAAACAAATGCTCTGTAAGGCTACAACTGTATTGTTATTGCTACTTTTTATAACTCGTCTTTCTATTCAGATCCTCTCCTATCCGTTTTCCAGTCTTTTATTCAAATCAATGTATGGTTGCTAGGGTCACTTGGTCCCTAGCAACCAGACTACTGAAACTGCTAACTGAAGAGCTGCTGAATAAAAAGCTAAGTAACTCACAAATAATAAAAAGTGAAAACCAATTGCAAATTGTCTCAGAATATCACTCTCTATATCATAGTGTTTAGTTCTCCTTTAAGTATAAACAGAAAAAACTAAATTCCTGCTAAACCTTATAATTTACTTTCCTCTACAGCATATTGGACATGTCTTTATTTCTTTCCTTTTTAGAGAGAGTGTATTTTTTATTTTAATATTTAATGTTATGGAAAGTTTATTATACAGAAACACAGAATTGATTCAGTTTGAACCTTATATATATAACTAACACCTTTGCGTTCCATATTGTTTGTTTCTAAAAATACAAGAAAGTAACACCTTTACATATGCTTCCAGACTTTTTTAAGCTGCTAAATGTAAGGCAGAAAAAAAACCCCACAAGGAATCTTTATATGAGATTGATATGAGTTTCTGTTACTGGCAATGTACAGGTCAAGTACAGAGCCTTTATTCTGTTCGAAACATTTTTTTGAAAAAAAATACTACATTTCTATTATAGGTGAGATTTATTGTTTCTTTCTACTAAAGCAAGACAAGCCGCCATTACTGTGCATCACTTGTGCTGCAAAAAAAAAAAAATACAGCAACGATGCTGAATACCCAACACATAATAAAAGCATTAGAATTAAACATAAAACTGCTACTATCATCACTTTGCCATTAGTATATATTACAGCTTTACTGTCACAATGCAACCCTAGTATTACTGTTAAGGATGCACCGAATCCAGGATGCGGTTCAGGATTTGGCCTTTTTTCGGCAGGATTTGGATTTGGCCGAATCCTTCTGCCCGACCTAACCGAATCCTAATTTGCATATGCAAATTAGGGGCAGGAGGGAAATCACATGACTTTTTGTCACAAAACAAGGAAGTAAAAAATGTTTTCTCCTTTCCACCCCTAATTTGCTTATGCAAATTAGGATTCGGATTTAGTTCGGTATTCGGCCGAATCTTTTGCGAAGGATTTGGCCGAATCCAAAATAGTGGATTCGGTGCATCCCTAATTACTGTTAATGTGTATCAAGGTTACCACATTTTGATATCACTGTGCGCCACATTGCAAGGAGATTGTACTACAGGTAAGATGCCAGCACTTGCTTTCACTGTTTTATTTGTACTAGTAAAAGTAAAATTGTTCTGCTATACTGCTAGTGTGCTCCACTTTACTATTAATCTATTGAAGACACTTTACTGGTAATAAGTAACAAAGCTGAGACCTGAAATGATGATACTGCCATTCTACATTATATACATTACACATTGAGCTGAATTTAGAGATCAGTGGTCTCTGACCATTGCAAGAAGGCTAGAGGACAAATCTGAGGGTAAAAATGTAAGTTGCCGAATAACCGACCTGTGGCCCTCTCTTGGTGAACAATTCTGTTAGGTGGCCTGCTAAAAATGACTAACAACTGGGGGCACATTTACTTAGGGTCAAATAGCGAGGGTTAATTAACCCTCGCTATTGGACTGTCGACTGTCGAATATCGAAGTCGAAGGATTTACCACAATTCGATCGAAGGAAAAATCTTTGATTGAAAGATTCGAAGGATTTTAATCCATCGATCGAACTAAAGTCCTTCGATCAAAAAAAAGCTTAGAAAGCCTATGGGGACCTTCCCCATAGGCTAACATTAAGGTTCGGTAGGTTTTACTTGGCGAAGTAGGGGGTCGAAGTTTTTTTTAAAGAGACAGTACTTCGACTATCGAACGAATAGTCGAACGATTTTTAGTTTGAATCGTTCGATTCAAAGTCGAATTCGTAGTCGAAGGTCGAAGTAGCCAATTCGATGGTCAAAGTAGCCAAAAAAACGTTAATTTTTTCTTTTATTCATTCACTCTAGCTACCCTCATTTTACAAAAAAAGGCACCTTGCAATCACTTTAAACTCACGGGGGCAGATTTATCAAGGCTCGAATTTCGAAGTAATTCGACCATTGAATTGAAATACTTTGAATTCGAATATTGAATTCAAACCTTTTTCATCAAATTTGGGTATTCTGCGGTCAAAATAAATTAGTTTGATCAAACAATTAAATCCTTCGAATTGACCGGTTTTATTGTACGATCAAGCGATTTTACTTAGACTTCAAAAAATTTAGAAAAATGCTGTAGAAGGTCCCCATAGACTAGGGATGCACCTAATCCAGGATTAAGTTCGGGATTCGGCCAGGATTCGACCTTTTTAATCAGGATTCGGATTCGGTCGAATACTTCTGCCCGGCCGAACCAAATCCAAATCCTAATTTGCATATGTAAATTAGGGTCAGGGAGAGAAATCACGTGTTTTTTTTTCACAAAACAAGTTAAAATTTTTTCCCCTTCGCACCCCCAATTTGCATATGCAAACTAGCATTCGTAATCAGTTCGGTATTCGGCCAAATCTTTCACAAAGGATTCGGGGTTCGGCCGAATCCAAAAAAGTGGATTCGGTGCATCCTTACCATAGACTAACATAGCACTTCGGCAGGTTTAATTTGGCGAAGTATTGAAGCCAAAGTTTTTTTTTTTTAAGAGACAGTACTTCAATGATCGAATGGTCGAATATTCGAACTATTTTACTTCGAATCAAATTCAAAGTCTAAGTCGTAGGATCCTGTTCGATGGATGAAGTATCCAAAAAATGACTTTGAATTTAGAATTGTTACTATTGTTGTTGTTACAGGTCAGCCACTGCTGATGTGATGTAAAACAACACTGCACTCAGTGCATCACACTAATAATACTGTGTTACAGGTAAGCCACTGACTGTACAGCTACAGTGTATCCACATTAATCCATTAAAGCTACTACTATGTGTGTTTAAGGACAGGGGGACTTGGCATCACTCACCTAAACTTGCTGAACAATTTAATTTTCTAAATAATTCCTTCCATTTTTATATCTGTCTCTCTATCAGTCTGTCTTTCTATCTCTCTGTCGACTCGCTGCATTTTGTTTGAGGACAAGGCAAACCCTCCACTTCACTTAAATATAATAGAGAACATATCTGTATTTCTATGGAGGTATTAGCCGGCAAGTCTATTCACACACGTGTAAGACTCCTCTTTACCATACAGGCGGTTATACTGATACAAGAGAATACAGGTGAGTACGGGATAATACTCTAGATCGCTCATAATAAAATAAAACATATATATTCTTACCTTATTCCTGCTCTGCAGCGTCCTCTTCTCTCCGGCCTGAGCTGGAGACAGTGAGTAACAACAGGAGGCAGTGAGTAACAACAGGAGACAGTGAGTAACAACAGGAGGCAGTGAGTAGCTGGTCGTTCCCTGAGTTATTTCAGGAGGCTGGAGCGCTGGACAGCTCCCGGTCTGACTTGCTGTATCCAATGTTAATGAGAGCACTGCCGCTCACTCTTCCCTTCCCACTACTAAGGCTTGTAGTTAAGCTCCTCCCCTCACAGTAGGCAGAGCACAAGGTTGTACAAGTCTCTCTCTCCTGTATCCCTTAACCCCATCTCTGTCTAATTTCCATCTGCAAACCTCAATATAGTTAGACAGAGCTCAAGGCTGCTGCTGTCCTTAGCTTATTTTAGTCTTGATATCCACACCTGAGCTGAAGGCATCCCTTTCTCTGGCTTTCGTTTAAAAGGTCCATTTCTGTACAGACATCCTCTCTAAAATCCAACGAGCAAATCATTTGTTTATGACACCCATACTTTATACGACAGAAGAAAATAGATATGTAAGATTTAAGTTCAGAGATCTTGCGCTCGAGCTGCTGTCGATTTAATAAAGTACAGATCTGGCACTAAGAGAAAGCTACATTATATGTAATAAAGTACAGATCTGGCACTAAGAGAGAGCTACTTTATATGTAATAAAGTACAGATCTGGCACTAAGAGAGAGCTACTTTATATGTAATAAAGTACAGATCTGACAGTAAGAAAGAGAGAGCTGCTGTAAATGTAATAAATACAGGGTTGACAGTAAGAAATAGAGAGCTGCTGTAGATTTAACAAAGTACAAGTTTGGCAGTAAGAAAGAGAGAGCTGCTGTAGGTGTGATATACTACAGATTTGGCAGTAAGAGAGAGCTGCTGTAGATGTTATATTGTTTATGTAACATTCTTTATCTATACATAGCGCATACACATGTGGAAGTGCTTAAGGACAATAGTGATAATTGGCTTTGCTAAGGCTCTATGGAGGTTATTTATTAAAGTCTGAATAAAACATTTTTCATAAAGATTTAGTAAAAAAAAAAAAAATTGAATTTTTAGTGATACCCCAAAGATGGAAAAAGTCTGAATCCGAAAATCAGGCATCTCAGACCTGCTGAGGTTGTATATAAGTCAATGGGAGAAGTCCAGAAGATATCCTGATCTGCACTGGGTTTCGTGCAAAAATCCGAAGATGTTGTTTTCAGGCAAAAACTTGAATTCGTACAATTCGAATTTTCTTGCGATTCTTACAAGATTTCTTTTTAAAAAAATGAAATGATAAATAAGGGGGGAAAGCCTGTGCGGATTTGGTCGGAGTAGTTTTCAGAAAATAATGAGATAAATTCTAACTTTGATAAATGGGCCTATAGTAGTACTTCTTCTGGGCTGATAGTAGTACTTCTGTGTATCTTTACCCTAAGGAGATTACACACAACTGGCATCAGTCTCTGCCCCTTTGAAGTTTACAGGCTAAAGTCCCTATCACATTCACACAAACTATAGTGAATTTTATCTGCAGCCAGTTAATCTGCCTGTAAGTTTTTGGGGGTGTGGAGGTAGGCATAGCACTCAGAGGTAACCCAGGAAAGTGCAGAGAGAACTTACAAAATCAATGCTAAACAAACACTTTAAACTGTTGTCCTCTCCTTTTTAATAAACTGTTGCTATAATGTATACTGTGATATCCTAAAGCAATTTTCTATTTTATGTTCTGCATCTCCTCAGTGTGGGATTTAATTATACCTGGTTGCTAAGGACCAACTTATCTTAGCAACCAGGCACTGATATGTACGATTAAAAGAGATTCTGCTTGCATTTCACATATCAGGTCAGTGAAATGCAGAAGAGAATCTGAATATATTCAAAAATGAAGATAGAGATTACGCATTTCCATTCCATACATGACTGTAAAATTAAATTTTAGGGTGATCTTCCTCTGTATAGAGACACAAAGTAATTTTTATCTGCAAAAAAAAAAAAAATAATTACCGGTATAGCTGTTTGTTCTATTAGATCCTTGTAGCTGCTGCACCAGTTACACTTACTAGTAGAACTTGTGTTTTTTTTCTACTTAAAATGATCATATTTTATATATGTATAAGTCTCCATAATAAATCTGTTTCACATCCAGAGGCCCTTAGTGTGCCTTGGGAAGTGCCAATAGCAGCCGAAGAAGTGACTGCAATATATTCTCTGCGCCAGCAAAGCAAATGAACCAGCAGCCAAAAACAAATATAAGTCAGAAACACTTACAACTTTACTGAGTCAGTAATACAATGCACATAAAGATAGATACTGTGAGCAGATAATAGATAGGCAGATTGGATAATTGATGGATAGACAGACAAGCAGATAGATAGATACCCAACATTAAGAGGCCCATTTATCAAAGTCCGAATATATCTCAACATTTTCTGAAAAAACTCAGACCAAATCTGCTCTGTTTTTTTCGGCTTATTAATACACTTTCCCAAAAATTGTTTGTGGGAAAAAATGTGACTCTTACGAATTTTTCTGAATTTCCACCCGAAAACTCAGATTTTTGCTGATTCTTGTCATAAAACCCCTAAAATTTCAGGTTATTGCACGAAACCCAGCGCAGATCAAAAAATCGTTGGGACTTCTCCCATTGACTTATATACAACCTCAGATTTTCGGATTCAGACTTTTCCCATCCTCGGGGTATATAATAAATTCAGAAAAATCAGTATTTTTTTTTTCTGCTAAAAAAAACCCACACATTTTTCAGATTTTCGGCATTTGGAGTTTAGTAAATAACCCCCATAGTGATAGCCACCCGCCATCATTTCTATGATTCCTTCTGATAATAAAATTATGATGATGGAAACCTCTGGCTTCCAAATAAGCTGTCAATATCAATATTAATAATAATAATATTAAGGAGGCTTGTGCAAAATCTAATTTTCATTTTGTAGCCTGTAATATAGAGAGTTCTCAGTTACTGCCCCAGCTGACCGACCCCTCGTAGGACCCCATTAAAGGTGCAGTAACAAAGTAGAGAGGGTGTTTCCCAGCTAATAGGAATCCATTCATTATCAATCGCTGCGTTTCCTTAAAGCCACAAGCCGTGCATCTGTGAGAAATCATCCGTTGGAAGCAAGCATCAGTCTGCCCCCTCCTGTCCTCTCTAAACTGGGAGCAGATGGGTGCAACAGGTTCATGTTTCCAGCTCGGCTTGCTGACAATGAGCCATTGGATGTGGGATGGGGAGAGAGTGACACAAGGAAAGAGTCTGCAGTGTTATGGCAAGAGTCCTCCCCAGCCGGTGGAAGGGAACATATGGGGCTGCTATTTATCCGCCTTTCTGTCTGACAAGTCTTTGTCTCTGCTCCTTGTGTCTCTGCTCGTGCCCTATTGTCCTGAGGCAGTCACATCTGTTGCAGAGTCATGCTACTGCAGCATTCTTTCAGGCCAGGCCATGTCCAAAAGCCCAGGCATGTAACAGTATTTGCCATTGATCAGCCAGGCCTAATCCTGATGCTTCAACTATAGTATGTGGTTAAAGGGCAACTAAAATGAATGCGTGGGTAAAATGTATAATCCCAGGGGTGTCATTTACCCTAGGTCTCCAATAGTGCATCTGCAGCACAGAGCTGCCTGGGATGAACACCCTGCAGTGTTACCAATGTCCTTGGGGTGTAGCAGTCTTTCTAGATGAAACTGGGATGCAGAGAGCACATAATATACTATTTTAAAAAAGGGACATGACTGTTGAAATCCAAAGAGACATGACTGTTGAAATCCAATGCTGCTCTATCTATACACAGATAGTTCTGAGCTACAGCGCCCACCATCCAACTTTGTGGAACATTGAAGTTTATTACATTTATATAGTTTATATAAATAGTTTCATTATATCTATAACAATAACACTTACAGTATGTAGCAGTTCTGTTGCATTAAATAAATCGTTAGGTATTAGAATATAGCCAGGTATTCATGCATTTTACTGCTATTGGAAACAAGGGTCCAGGGTCCATACAGTAACCCAGCAATTCATTATGTTCTAGTGTTGTTCCTGAAACTTCCGTATTTATCTCAATATTTTCTGCTACAAACTCCGATCAAATCCGCTCAGTTTTTTTGCGCGTATTTATTATTATATTTTCTTGAAAATTTGCTTTGCAGGAAAAAAAATCAGATTTTCAGATTTTTTATCCGATTTTCACAATTTTTTTTCACCCGAAAATTCTCAAAACTTCGGGGTATTGCATGAAACCCAGCGCACATCAAAAAAATCATTGGGACTTCTCCCATTGACTTATTTGCAACCTCGACAGGTCTGAGATGCCGGATTTTCAGATTCAGACTTTTCCATGTTCCATGGGTTTAATAAATTACAAAAATGCGTTATTTTTTATAAGTTCAATTTGTGATTTTTGCATTCAGAGTTTAGTAAATAACCATACTCCCATAATTCTTAAATCTTGCTATATGCCCATCCATGTGGACAGGGGCGATCCTGGCCCCTCCGCCGCCTGAGGCAGCAGCAGTTGCTGCTGCACCCCTCCCCCGCAAATTCCCTCTTAAAGTACCAGGAGCAGCATTTTTGCTGCCCCTGGTACCTAGTGGGGCGCTGCCGCCTGAGGCGACAGCCTTAACTCGCCTCATTGGCGAAGCACCCCTGCATATGGAGCACAATTCGCGATAGCTTCCGTTACCACAATCATCGCATAGCATTTGTCCCTTGTGTCCATCTTTACACAATAAGGGGGTTATTTACAGTATCAAAGTCCGAATTTATCTCAAAATGTTCTGCCAAAAAGTCCGATTACATCCGCACTGGTTTTTTCTGCTTATTTATTATTACATTTTCCCGAAAATATGGTTTGCAGGAAAAAGATCAGAATTTCAAGATTTTTTTCTTTTTTTCAACCGAAAACTGCGATTCTGTATGCTTTTTTTCCTAAAACTCCGAAATCTTTGGGGTATTGCACGAAACACATCACACATCAAAACATCATCGGGACTTCTCCCATTAACTTATATGCAACCTCGACAGGTCTGAGATGCCTGATTTCCGACTCAGACTTTTACCATCCTCGGGGTTTACTAGATTCCAAAAATTCGTGATTTTTCTAAAGTCCGATTTTTATACTAAAAAAATCACTAATTGTTTGGGATTTTGGCATTCAGAGTTTAGTAAATAACCCCCTTAAAATACATTTTATAGCATACTAAGGGAAGGAATGAGAAGGATGAAGAACATGTTGCTGTACATCTCTGGCTTATATCAGTACACTCATTACATGGAAGTTTGAGCACTGCCTTTGCATGCACCCCTGTTGCTTTGTCAGAGTCCCCTTAGACTGGCTTGATCACAAGGTATTGCTTTGCTAAAGGCTTCCCCCAGGGAAAACAAATTGAAAGCCGCCCATCTGTCAGCTTTAGGTTTTCAACTGTCCCTGAATCTCCCAATTCCCCCTCCCACATCTCTTTTCACACCCACTCTTCAGTAGCGATGTACTTCTCCTTCTTCTTCTACTTTTACAGTTGTCTGTCCCCTATAAAATAAGTGTTATAGACAAATATCTATATGATTTATATGATGAAGCAAACAGCTGATTAAACTGCTGAATTTCCTTGAGACTAAGGGCTGGAGTACATAATGCAATCTGCCCATCTGTACTTAGTAGTGATTTTTAGAAATCGCAGGGATTGTTTACCAAGTGCAGTACATTGCATAATGCTTGGTCCTCAACTGTCTCCAGAAACAGGGTGTGATCAGGGGAGGTTGACCCAGGCCAAACATTGTCTGGTACCCAGTTGGACTCGGCTGGGAGAAAGAAGTCTATGTAGGCGTATAAGCAGTGATACTGTGGCAGTGTAGGTGCCCATGCAGTCTATCATTAGGTTAAATGGAATCTGCTCAAATGATTGTACAGATTATCAGATGAAAGCTCCACAACTCTATATTCACTTGTATAGAATTTTAGAGATACAGGCGATAGTTGAATGTGACCTAAAACATCAACTGATTTTTAAACAAGTCCTAAAAGTAGATGAAGAAAACCTAGTTAAACAAATGAAGCAAAAAATATTATATTTGGTCATGTATTTAATGAAAACAATGATCCAATAACATATCTGATTGAAAAAGTACGTGAATCGTAAGGATTATAATATAATTAAAGGTAAAATCAGAGTCTGGTGTTTTCAGTCAATGGGAGGAGAATGGTGTGTATAAGAGGCCCTGTTTTATTTAAAGAATCAGGATTCTGATCTCACACACAACACAATTGTGCATGTGTATCATGACTCAAGAAAAGGAGGTGTCTGAGGACCTCAGAAAAAGAGTATTAGTACCCATAAAGCTGGAATATGTTACAAGACTATCTCTTGTCTCATAAACTTTCAAGCACCACTGCATATTTAGAAAATAGTGACTTCAGAGGTCATACATACAACATACTCCAGTCTAAGGGGGTTATGTATCAATGTCCGATTTTATCTCAACATTTTCTGCTACAAACTCTGGGTTTTTTATGCTTATTTATTATTACATTTTCCCGAAATTTAGCTTTGCGGGGGAAAAAGTCAGTTTTTCACAATTTTTTCAGATTTTTCACCTGAAAACTCAGATTTCTTATGCTTTTTGCCCAAAAACTCTAAAAACTTCAGGGTATTGCTCAAACCCAGCGCACATCAAAAAATCATTGGAACTTCTCCCATTGACTTATATGCCTGTCCTTGCTTTTTACAAAATGCATTACTTTTTTTTGCTGTTTCTTTCCCTGCATCCCTTTTGGTACCTGTATTACTTTTGCTTTCTTTAGATTTTGCAGGAGCTTGCTCTATGTGATGACATTCTGCTGCATCAGAGATGGGGGTGGGCCAAGGGAAGGAGAGGGAGTGAAACTTTATATAGTAATGGGAGGGGGGGGGAGCGAGACTTGCGATAGTGGATGGGAGGGGGAGCGAGACTTTTTCTGTTTGCAACATAGTTAGAAATCGTAACTCCTGATTCCTTTCTGTGTTTGCTCTCTCTTTTTCTGCTGTTTTACTCAAAATTACCTCACAACAGTAAAGTCAGTTATTCTCCTCACACAGGAAGTCACATCCCCTTCCCAGACATGTGATAGTTGGTGCGAAGGGGAGTGAGATTTGAGATGATGTATGGGAGGGGGCAGAAAGACTTGCCATAGTGGACGGGAGGGGCATTGAGAGTGGAGAGGAATCGTGTGAAGAAGGAAGCGACACTGTCTAGGGAGGCAGCTGCAGGTGACCTGGGAGGAAGGAACGTGCAGCGATAGATGGGATGCAGTGAAACAGGTGGCGCGTGTTAAGTGCGGGCGAAGCAACGAAATGTGGCGCATGAAAGCCAAACTGCGGGAAACAAGGGTAGAGATGAGAGCAGCTGTCTCTTTAAAGGAACAGTAACGCTAAAAAATTTTTTATTAAAAAATCCATTCTACCTACACTAATAATAAATCTACCCTGCATAAAGTGTATTAATAGCAATGCTTTATTAAAAAAATACTTTTAGAAAACACTGCTTCCTGTCTACTGGAGAACAGCGATATGGCAGAGTGATATATCACTCTGCAGCTCTGCACTCCGCATCTTCTCCCTAACCTGACTTCTGCCAAAACCGGAAGTTATGAGTCTGGAGCCCACAGGCTCCAGACCCATTATCTCCCTGGGCAGCAGCTCATCTGCCCTCCCTGGAGGCATCCCTTCATCCCTCGACCCCCCTCCAGAAGAGAAGTGAGCAAGTTGTTGGTCGGTGGTTTGGTGCGGGGAAAGAGCAGAGAGAGCACATCGACTGCAGCTCCGCGCAGGATAATAGTGCGCTTCATCATTGCCGACCTTTCTTTCCTCTGCCCTGTAAATCAACTGATTAGCTGAGGAATGCCGGAGAAGTGCTTTACAAAACATGCATACAAAAACTGCGTCCCCGGTCCCATTATCCAAACAAGGGCCGGCATTCCTCAGCTAATCAGTTGATTTACAGTAAAGGGCAGAGGAGAGAAAGGTCAGCAATGATGAAGCGTACTATTATCCTGCGCGGAGCTGCAGTCACTGTGTTTGCTTTGCTTTCCCCGCATCCTTTCTGAGATCCCATCACGAGGCAGAGCTGTACAGGTAAATCCAAGAGAGTCGCGCAGATCTGCTCCTCTTGCTCACTTTTCTTCTGGAGGGGGGTCGGAGGATGAAGGGATTGAAGTAACTTCCGGTTGTGGCAGAAGTCAGGTTAGGGAGAAGATGCGGAGTGCAGAGCTGCAGAGTGAGTCGCCATATCGCCGTTCTCCAGTAGACAGGAAACAGTATTTTCTTAATAAATCATTGCTATGAATACAGTTAATGCAGGGTAGATCTATTATTAGTGTAGGTAGAATGAATTTTTGAATAAAATTTTTTTTAGTGTTACTGTTCCTTTAAGTTTATAAACGGCGCGTTCTGACGCCAGAATGCGCCGTTTATAAGGATATAATTTACAGTCTGGTCCCATAGGGAAATGACCAGACTGTAGAATATATATATATATATATTTCCTTTTTAGTTAACTGACTATAATAGAAACATTTTTTATCTTGCACAGCCTTTCTATTTACCCAGTTTTTATTTTTACACTGAACAGTTCCTTTAACTTAGGTGACAGTGAGTGGGGCTTTACATAGGTGGCAAAAAGGTGCCCCTGATAAGGAGCTGACGTTCATTTTTTAAAACATATCACACATTTTTCAGGATTTTTGCATTTGGAGTTTAGTAAATAACCCCTTTAGTGTTGCACTGCATGGGTAAAACTGGTGTGTTTGCTGAGATATCATATAACATTTTTCCTGATTGCAATTAGGCATTTGATGGAGATCGCCTTAGAGTGTTTGTGAGATCATGGAAAGACACCAATTTAGAATTTGTACCTAAAGTTCAAGCCTTACTCAATTACTTCAATTGTGCATTTGGCACCTACTGCCACGCCACATGGTTCTGTCTGTATCAGATGCATCAATAAAGTCTTCACTCCCAAGTTGTGGTCCGCCAGCGGCCAGTCAGACGATGACTATGGATCTTGCGGCATGATGCCATAATGGCCGTGACCATAAGGTAAAGACCATGAATCGCCCCAAAGGCGTTCACCATATGTTGATTCAAGGGATAAGTAACTGTTTTCTAATGTGATAAACTATTAACTTGGTCCATTTACAAAGCTGCTTCCAGCCAGGAACATTAGGAGAGTCTCAGCTGTCACTGAGCTGTTGAGTTGTTTCAATAGGTCACCAGTGATTTAAGTTTTAGCAACTTTCCTGCAGCAATTATGCGCTAGGAGAATGTCCCCATCTGTCCTTGCCCTAAAGCTTTGTGTTGCATTTTTTGCAAATGCACTTAAGTGAAACAGAATGAAAATAGTAATAATATTGTGTCCTAAGGAAAGGCAATCTAAGTATCCAACTGCCATCTTTCCTCCTCTTCAGGGAAGGAGGGCTCGGCCGAGCTTAAGTAGGACCATTCCCTCATTCGGAGTGAGGGTTACTCACATGCTCCTGATCGTCTCCCCTTTTCTTTGTGTCCCTATCTAATCTAATGACATAAAAATAAAGATCTTTAGAAACAAGAAGTTCAAAAAGCAATAAAATGTGCAAGTTGAAAGAAGTAGGTCACTGCCTTATATAAATCTATTTAAAGCTAGCTCCTTTAAAACTAGCGGGTTTTGTGTCTGCAGAAATGTGGTCTTGCTTGTATTTTTGTGTCCTTGCCCCTTGCCGGTACAGTAAGATATTGTTTTAACAGGCTGAGTAATACAGTACATTACTGGTTACACTTGCTTCAGTGTATTAACTCTTTATTGTCACAGACTCAGCAAAATGTAGATGTGTCTATGATGTGCCTATTGCTGTAAATTATTTGTATTTCTATATAGTGACAACATTCAGCTCATGGGTGTACAGTTAAAATCACAAAATGTATTTACAAGCATACATTCAGGTTTCTGCCCTGCCAAGCACTGACTCATACCATATTCAAGCCAACTGTGTGATAATGTTGGCAACAGGAAGCATAAGTGATGTGTTTTTTTAAATTTTTTTTCATACCCCCCACCTCATTTGCAACTCATTTAATTTTCCCTAATGTAAGATACTGTATAATGATACCAGGTCTGTGTTGCTTGTATTTTTTGTAAATATATATATATATAAATAATTCATTACAAATGACAGCACTCCGTCTCCAATGTCAACCCAGGTGCAAGGTAAAAAAATCCATATGCAAAAAAAGACCTTGAGAGGTTCCAATGGGGACCAAAATGTTGCTGGCCTTTTTTTTTTTTTATTTTTTTTTTTAAAATTAGTGGTGAGCACAACTTTCCCTTGTTTGTTATAGTTATACAGGAGCAATGACCAGCTCCATGTTGTAGCTCCCACCCTTCCCAGTTATAGTCAGGTGATCCCACTGGTGTCTAATAAAAGGGCAGCCAAGTTTGGGAGTTTTACTTTGAAAGCAGCAAGTAAGTTGCAGGTAAAACTTAGTCCCTTTTGTAAAATGTATAATGAAGCAATAGAATTCTTAATGAATCAGATGAAAATTGAGCATAGGACTGGCCAGATATGGGATGACTTTGACGTAGTTGGCCAGCTTAAATATATTGCAATATATGGACAAACAATCCCTGTGTTGTTTAAAGGGTAAGGCATTTTTCAGTAGCAGTATGCACAAAATGTCTCTGTATTAAATATATTGATAATGGGTTGAGTGCAGAGGACTCTTGTATGTGTGTGTATATGTGTGTGTGTATATATATATATATATATATATATATATATATATATATATATGTATATATATATGTATATATGTATATGTATATACACATAATTAATAATAAAAACTATAGAAGTACTAATTAATGAATTCTAAAGTGGTTAATCTTTCCAGTGAGCCAGAAGATGGCACTCTATTTCTCTATATCTCTGTGTGTCTTGTTCCAAGCATTTCAGCACAGCTTCTAATTCTACTGCAAGAACATAACTGCTTCAAATATTGAACCCATTAAAACAGATATTTCTATTCCTTGGCTGTACATCTAACAACCAGATAAATATTTGGACACAGTAGGGGTCCTGCAGTGATATGGTTGGTACAGTAAAACCATCCCAGATCCCATATGTAATCTACACCATAAGTTACTGGGTTGCAGGAAAGAATGCCATTATTACTCGATAATAGTGATGGGCGAATTTAATCGGCAAGCGCGAACTCGCCGCAAATTTGCGTGATTGGACGCCGGCATCTGTTTTTTCCGACGTTTTACAAATTTTTCGCTGTTTCGCAAACGGCGCAAATTCATCCATCACTACTTGATAACATACAGACTGTGTGGGATGGAAGTTTCCAAGAACATCTTATTCAGATATAGGAAATTGTATCAGATCATATCACTTGTCGTTTTTCTTCTCTGATGCTCTGTACATGATCTGTCATTATTACACAAGACTTTGCATTATTAGGGGAATTATTCTTAGGGGAATTCCCAGTTTAACTGAAGAAGCCGCTTGGATGTGTGGTGAAAGGTTTTTAATAAAACAGAAAGTCTATTTACTTTAGACTTAACTGTATTAGATACCCTGTCATTTAATTGTCAGCAGGTTGCCAACCCCAGATTGAGCATTGATTGCAAATGAAATCATGATGACGCTAATATTAAACAGGAGTTTTGTTTTTAAGTGATTCAATTACTTTGCTCAACACAGCTTAGAATTTTTGTGTGAAAACTATATGTGGGGGGTGACACCTAGTGGTAATGTTTGTAACTTTCGAATTGAGTACAACTTATTTCCTTCTATGTCTGGCTACAGAGCTGACACTCTTCAATAGCCCACTGCTTCTCAACTGTATTATTTAACATACAGTAAGATGCTCTAGTAACTGGTTGTTCTTTGCAGGAATAGTATATCTCATACTAATTTCCCATGCATTCCCCATGTTGAAGGGTGTTTTGCAGTCATATGGTACAGTTATGGGATCCATTATCCAGAAACCTGTTATCTCGAATGCTCCGAATTATGGAAAGGCTTTCCCATTACAATGATTTCCTTTTTCTCTGTAATAATAAAACAGTATCTTGTACTTTATCCAAACTAATATATAACTAATCCTTATTGGGATAAGTTACATGTTTTTCTAGTAGACTTAAGGTATGAAGATCCAAACTACAGAAAGATCTTTTATCTGGAAAACCCCAGGTCCTGAGATGGATAACAGGACCCATACCTGTAATATATAACTAATCCTTATTGGGATAAGTTACATGATTTTCTAGTAGACTTAAGGTGTGAAGATCCAAACTACAGAAAGATCTTTTATCTGGAAAACCCCAGGTCCTGAGATGGATAAGAGGTCCCATACCTGTATTTCTTCTTCGCAAATCTCTCCAGATACCCTTTTCCTCTGCACTGTGTGACCTAATGGGTCCCCATTCTTTCATTTTCTATTTTAGCTGTATATCATTCTAATGAACATAAGAAGCCTTGTTTTTTGCCTTTGCCTTCTCCTTTCTAACTGCTATGAAAGTATCAATGATTGAACCATGTAAGATATCATTGCTTTAGTTGGGCTCATCACAAACACGCATATTACTTCCCTTAGCTCTGTGTTCTCTAAAATCCAGCTGTAAAATAAAGTCACCTGGTGTTCTAGTTCAATGGCATAACTAGCAAGCAGGTATTAACACATTAAAAAGGGACTACAAAAGAATCCAAAAGTCTTCGGTGTAGTATAATTTACATTTAAATTTTTTTTTAAAATGAGTATGTTTAGAGATGAATGCTAGTGATGGGCGAATTTGCGTCATTTCACGAAATTCCCACAAAACGGTGAAAAATTAGCGAAACGGCGCCATCTCGTTTTTGATGCCTAAGCTCGTTTTTGACGCCGGCCCCCTTTTTTTTGACGCCTGCGTCAGTTTTTTCGATGCCGGCGAAATTTTTTTTTGACACCGGCGAATTTTTTCAGGCGAATTTTCGCGGCTGTTTCGCGAATTTATTCACTGGCGGCGAATCGCGCAAATCCGCTCCTGGTGAATAAATTCGCCCATGACTAATAAATGCCATTGACATCAGTATAGTGTAGGAAATATGTACACTGAATTGCTTCCCCTACGTCATGTAGGTCAGTTAGCAGTGAGAGAAAGACATGTTCATGGGCCGTGGTTCAGCTCAAAGGAAGGGAAAGGGAAGGGAAAGAGGAGGGAAATATTAGTACAAGCACAATACTTAGGGGCAGATTCACTTAGGGTCGAATTTCGAAGTTAAAAATACTTCTAAATTCGACCCTCGAATTGAAATCCTTCGACTTCGAATATCGAAGTCGAAGGATTTAGCGCAAATCCTGCGATCGTACGATCGAAGGATTTTTCGTTATGGGGACCTTCCCCATAGGCTAACATTGACTTCGGTAGCTTTTAGCTGCCGAAGTAGGGGGTCGAAGTTTTTTTTAAAGGGCAAGTACTTCGACTATCGAATGGTCGAATAGTCAAACGATTTTTAGTTCGAATCCTTCGATAGTCGTAGTCGAAGGTCGAAGTAGCCCATTCGATGGTCGAAGTACCCAAAAAATACTTCGAAATTCGAAGTATTTTTCATTCGAACCCTTCACTTTAGCTAAGTGAATCGGCCCCTTAAAGTGGAACATGATTTTTTTAACCAATCGTTAGTGATGGGCAAATTTATTCGCGAGGCGTGAATTCACTGCAAATTTCCATGACAATTCCGACGCCGGCGTCAAAATTCGTGTTTCCCAAATTTTTTGCCGTTTTGCAAATTTCGGGGGAAATTTGACATTTTACGGCGAATCGGGAGAAATTCGCCCATCACTACCAATCGTAACTTAGCATGTCATTTCTTACTAAACATATAGTCAATGTATTTTGAAAATAGCCAATTTTGCAAGTTCCATAATGAAACCCTTCCTATGCTGATGGCAAGACCATGGGGCAGATTCACTAACCGGGGAAAAGTTGCCAGCGACCGATTCGGACCCATCGCTACACTTCATCAGGCAAAAATTCACTTAGAAAACGCTAATTCACTAAAATGCGGAGTTTCGTCCTGGGAATTGAACGCTGGCGACTTTTCGTTATCGTTACTTTGGCAATGCGAGCTAGCGTTCATTTCTGCCTAGCGCAAATTTGGTAGAGATCTTGTGCTCAGGCTAATTTGCATACGGCGGTAAATTTAAAGTTGAATGGACGTCTTTATGTTATATGTTGCAGCAAATACATTACATTTTCAGTGTTCGTTACACAAGTCCAGGGAACCTTAATAAAGACAATAGAGTTGTTATAATGCCCTACACATGAGCCCACTGTATAGTTTATGTTCCATATGTTAGGAAATGTATGGGGAAGTTTTGCAGGCTATAACTCTGAAATAAGGTAAAGACGCCAGCGTTTTTGAACTTTGATGCATTTTTCACTCACAGAATATGATGTAAGTAACAGAAGATTGAGGAAGATCTAAACACTCCTGTGCATTTTGCCTGGTCTGAGCTGGAGAAGGAAAGTCTGGCAAAAGGGGTAACGTTCAGTAAAATCCGCATTTTAGTGAATTTGTGGCATAATGTCCATTCTCCAGAGCGAATTATCACCTGGCAATAGAGTGTGAATGATCGCTAGCACCTATCTCTTTCACTAGCAAATTTGTGCTTGGGCCTGTTAGTAAATTTCCCTGCAGGCGGTAACACTGGTAAATTGTCGGCAGCATTTGCCACTTTGTCCTTTAGTAAATCTGCCCCCATGTTTCCTCCAACTATTATGTGAGTTATAATATGAAATACATAGTGAAAAGGAATTTCTTAATTACTTGTTCGAGGAGTATTGTACCTCTCAATATCTCATACTATAGTATAAAGTATATGCTGGGCTGATTATGACCTCCTCCTTATTTACGTTAAAAGTGTTGACCGAAAAGATTCAATTCTAGTCCTGTGACATAATGAAAAGGGAATAAATACCAGTGTGTGCCTGACAGAGCTGTACAGACACAAAAGAAGGTTTGAGGACAGAAGAAAAGAAGGTTAGGAGGAAGAGAGAAAAGTAAGAAAAAGAATTGGAGGGAAGGGGAATTGAAAAAAAAGGAAGATGAAGATAAAGACAGAAATGGAATTAAGAAAAGAGGAGGAAAATAGATGGAAAAAGAAATTGAGGAAAGGACTAGGTATTAAAAAGAAAACAAATGAAAAGAAAAAAGAGTGAGAAAAGCATATTTGACCATAAATGTGAATAGCACTAATCTGCTTGTTTGGTCAGTAGTTGGAAATGGAATGGCAATGTTTCATGTCATGTCCTCCATGTCTGCTCATGTACCATATTTGTTCACAGACTGATGCCATATAGTAGAATTGTATGAAGACCTGGCAAAACTGCCTACAGATGTTCTCATTCCTGATCAGTGTTCCCTGTTCTAATCCATTGCACAATTATTTTGACTCTAAATATTACATTTTAGGCTAAATAAATGTACTCTGTAAGTATATTACAGCTATAGTTTCTGTAGAGTCAGTATAGGAACTGTACTTACTTCTTGCCTGGCCTACTGCTAAAGCACAATGTGTATATGCTAAAGCCGATAAACTGGCTGCCGACTTTTATAGAAACTGTTCCAGTAAAACTGCTGCCCCAGCACATCAGGGTAATTGGTCCACTGCAACACAAGCAAAATGGGATTAAAAAAGAAAATAAATCCTTAACTTTTCAGATAGAAATGAAAATGTATTTTGTTTCTGTAACACATTCATTAAAAGAAATTTTGTAACAGGAACTTGAAAAAACTCAACCCCCCCCCCCCAAAAAGGGAGCAAATATCATCTGCAACAAGTTCAGAAGTAAAAACAGGGCAATGTAATCAGACTGTAGGAGCCAATGATGTATTATGTCAGCCTCTGATCCATGCTTGCAGCTGGCCTGGAGTTTGTTATCATTACAATGAACATTGTGAATTTAACCTAATTTGCTTTTCTCAGTCAGCAGAACTGAAGTGCCAACAGCGCAGGGTTCTTCTTGGTCAGAGTTAAATTGTCCCCAGCAATTTGGGACAAAATCTAATTGTCCTGTTTGCACTGCTGCTCTTCTCTGGGATACCAGCCCTGTCAAACATTTAGGAACCATGACAGTTACTCTACTAGAAAAGGTTAATGTAATATAGCTCAGTCCAAATGACTTGCATACAGGACACAAAAACAAAGGGAAATACAATGATGTACTTGCTGCAGGTGCTGCTTATAAGAAGTCTGTGGAATGAGGGAAAAAGATGGTTAGGAGGAGATACCCAGAGATTAGCCAATAGAAGTGTTTAAATGCAGTGAGATAGTCAATAGAATTGTCTACTTCCATCTCACTGTACATACACAAAAGTAGTATTACAGTGAGTAGGCAGGAATCAATTAGAGACTGCATGTAATATGGTAGGAGTCAATAGAACTGTGCATGTATAGTGAGATGGTTGGAGTCAATAGATGTGTGTATTGAGTATGGAGGAATCAATAAGAGACAGCATGTACAGTATAGTGAGATGGCAGGAGACAATAGAAGCAGTTATGTACAAGAGTCAATAGAATAGCTCAAGTACAGTGAAATGGCTGGACACTATAGAAGTATTCATGTTTAGTGAGATAACAGGAGTCAGTAGAATTATTCATGTACAGTGAATGTCAGTTTCAGCTGTTTTCGTGACTTTGGGTCTTTTTTTTAGCCGCTTCAGGACTTAAATTTCGGGTCTTTTTGCGACTTTGGCTTTTCGGGACTTCAGGAAAGTTGAGGCAGGACAGCTTCAGCGCTGTCAAGGGGGGCCCGGCTATTTTGAAAAGTGCTGCACGGCCGGTCCCTCTTTCAGGCTCGGGCCCGGTACAGTAGTACCCCCTTTGCAACCCTGATGGCGGCCCTGACTGTGCATGTGCAGTAAGTTAGCAGAAGCCAATAGTACTGGTAAGATACAGATAAGTGAAACAAGATCCTTGACAGAAATAAAACAGAGAAGCCGAACACAGAAAACTCACTGGCCCATCAGTTGTAACTGTAATAATCCAACAGACCCTTCTTTTCCAACATGTAGAACCCGATCCATTTGTGAAATCCAGACACTATTCCTTTCTTTACTTCCCCTAGACAAGAAAGATTGAAGGTTTCAGCCTACTCCTAGTGATCCCGTATAGAATAAAGTTGTGTCACTCTTATATAGTAACATTTCTGCCTTAAAATACGTATTTTTCTAAGCCAAGTACTATGCTTTTCTTTTGGACTGTAAAGCTGCATTATTCTTAATCCACAAGACTGGTCAAGTGACTGGTTGCATATAGTTGCACCTATGTTAAATTGCATAAATTACATATACTATGATTTCTGGGTGCATTATTGATAGACTACCCACACTGACATAGGTCCAATAGGACATCGATGTGAGTTAATTTATGTTAATAATGAGAATCTAGATGTTAATGGGTTCATGTACTGTATAAAGGACTGTACATCTCTGCTTTTCACACTTTCGACAGTAATTAATTAATTACATACTGACAATATAGATCCATAGTGGACATGGGCATTCATTGTCCACATTATAACAAAAAGTTATGTGTCATTTGTAATCCAGAGCATTTCCTAATGGTGGGTAACATTCTGTACAAGTTGGGGCACAGCACAAAGTGCAGCCTATACAAGGTGGCTTTTGATTGAATAAGTAGAAATGTGTCAAGTAGAGTATGTTGTGCACATTGGTTATGGCTTTAGGCAAACAACTTAAAGGAGAACTAAAGCTTAATGAAAGGAAATTAAGGGAATTTTGTATATTATGCTTTGGGTTTCTGCACCAGCCAAAGGCAACCACGGTCCTTTAGGAGGGAAGATCTGTGCCTCCAAAGATGCCCCAGTAGCTCCCCATCTTCTTTTCTGCTGATTCACTGCTAGTGATGGGCGAATTAGCGCCATTCACGAAACAGCGTCTCGTTTCTGATGCTGGCAAATTTTTTCGGCCGAATTTTCGTGGGCGTTTTGCGAATTTATTCGCTGGTGAATTAGCGCCTGGCAAATAAATTCGCCCATCACTATTCACTGCGCATGCTCTGTGCTGCTGTCACTTACTGAGCTTAGAGACCCACTCACAATATACAGTACACATACAATAGAAATGTCACAATATAAGGCTGATAATTAATACAAATAATTACTACATACTGGCTTGATCATTTTTCGACAGCCCCTAAACTTAGCTTCTCAACAGCTTCTCAGAGCCCACTGAGCATATGTGTGTTGAAGATACTTTCCAAAGTGATGACCCCTGTGACAAGTCCTGGATCATTGCTGCTATTGACAAGCTGAAACTTAAGCCTGGTGCAATAAATTCAGTTTGTAAAATATGGCATTTTTAGCCACATTCATTTTTAGGGGTTAGTTCTCCTTTAAGGAGCATTTATTGGGAAGGCCACAAAGTTTCCCTCTGTGATAGTAACATATAGCATCAGATCAAATATCTGTTTAATTTTTATGGATTTACAAGGTCTGGGCAAATTGTGCACTTGCTTGATATGATCCCTTTAAATTACACAAGGAGATCACATGATGCCATTATCCCAAATCATAACATAAACAAGGAAACGGCAGTCCATACCCTTTGATTGGAAGAAACTGAAAAGCTCATAATTTTGTTTTTCATGATTTCCTGTAGGAAGCGATCTTGCTCCTTAATTTCAGCATCACTGTAGGTCTCATCTATTCCTGTCTTCCTATCATAATTTCCAGCAAAGCAATAAAGGCAGCATAGGTTGGACGTGTGAAAAGTTTTTCATTTACATACTTGTACAAGCGGTGGAACAGAACTAGTGAGTTCTGTAATTACTAACCAGAATAAATGGGAGTAAATATTCCCTTTGACATCTTTTCCATTGATCCACCATTTTATGATTTTCTCTGCGCTGCCTCAGAGATCACCTGACCAGAAATACTGGAGCTCTGTAACAGGAAGCAAAAGACAGAACTTTTTCTGTTAATCAGGGCCGCCATTAGGGGGTCACAGGGGTCACAGTTGTCCTGGGGGATTTTAGAGTAGCCCAGCCGTGCTGCAGAAGAAGCCTCTCTCGAGAAAAAGAACAACAGAAAAGAACAAAGAAGATTGCCCGCTGAGGAGGAGGAAGGCCACGTTCCGAACTTTAAGGGTAAGTTCCACTGAACAGCAATGCTCTTCTTTTATCTTAAACATTAATATTCTATGTGTACTGTATATTGTGAGTCAGTCCCTAAGATCAGTAAGTGACAGTAGCACAGAGCATGTGCAGTGAAGCAACATAAAAAAAGATGGGGAGCTACTGTGGTATCATTGGAGACACAGATCTTTACCGCTAAATGACTGTGGTTGCCTTGTGCTAGTACAGAAACCCAAAACATAATGTACAATATTTCTAGCCTACTTCTTTAGTTGTCCTTTAAGTCTGAATTATGAATGTTTTGGCTATTTATATGTTGGCTGGCTCATGAAAGTGTAAGCAATAGGGTGCATGGTAAGGTTCAGAGATCATTTCCTACTACATTAAGGGGGTTATTTACTAAAACTCAAAACATTTTCTGGATGAGTTTTTTTAAGAGGAAAAAAAGCTGCTAACAAATTTGAAGATACTCCAGTTAAAACCTGTCAAAATCATGTAAATAGCAGACGGTCCCTTGTTTCCCCAAACAAGGGAAAGTTGTGCTCACCAATAATTCTTAAAACCATTGGGTGGGGGTGCAATGAGGCTGTGGTCTTATTTTAAAAACAAAAATATCCCGGTGTTGCTGGTTCTTTTTTGGAAAAATTATATATATATATATATATATATATATATATATATATATATATATATATATATATATATATATATACATACATACACACATATATTGTAAGGGTTTGGGTAGCTGGGATCAGTTTTCCTGGGGTAACACAGCCCACGGCACAAGCACAACTCATGAGAGTATAGTCTCTTTTTGGCAGTTTATAGTCTCTTGCAGAAAAAAATAAACAAAACAAACAATTCAAAATAAAATCCTTGCCACTTAATAGGCTTCTAACTAATACAGGTCAGTTTTCCTAACTAACCAGGAGAAGGTCTACTGCCTGTCTCCCCAAAACAAAGAACATACAGGAATATATATAATCCCAAACCTTTTGGTGATTTCAATCCCTCTTAAACAGGCAGCTTTTCTGTGTATTTTCCTCAGCCAGGAACTCTCCACTCTGGCTTGAGCTGCCTTTTTAATTAACCACCTGAAATACCTCAGGACAACTCAAAACACCCGGGCTGGACTAGCAGTCCCGGAACCACTCTGTTAGGAACCTGGGGCATAAATAAGCTCCGTCCTGGACTTTCCCAGGTATCCTAGTAGTGACCTCACCACATACCCCCCTCCTTGTTTCAACCCAATGGTTAGAACAACTGAGGCCCAACAGGAATGAACCCGGGACAGGGCATCAACATTGCCCATTTCTGACCCGGGCCTATGTTTCACTGTGAAACAGTAGTCCTGCAGCGTGAGGAACCAACAATTCACTCGTCTATTGGTCTCCTTCTTTTGGGCCATCCATTTTAGAGGTGCATGGTCAGTAATAAGGTCAAATTTTCTGCCTAAGAGGTAATACCTTAAGGCGTCTAGGGCCCACTTTATGGCCAAACACTCCTTTTCAATCGTGGCATATTTCCTCTCACAATCAGAGCTTTCTGCTTAAGTACACCACTGGATGCTCTTCCCCATTATAAAGCTGGGATAATACTGTCCCTAACCCCACATCTGATGCATCTGTCTGGACCACAAAGTCCTTTGAAAAATCTGGGGAATACAAGGCTGGTTGTGCTCATAACGCTTCTTTGAGGGCCTGAAAAGATTTTTCTGCCTCAGGGGACCACTTGACCATGACAGAGTTTTTTCCCTTTGTTAAGTCTGTTAAGGGAGCAGCCAAGGTGGCAAAATGAGGAATAAACCTCCTGTAGTAGCCAGTGATACCCAGAAAAGCTCTAACCTGCTTCTTATTAAGAGGGTGTGGCCACTGTTGAATGGCTGCTGTTTTATTTACCTGGGGTTTTACCACACCTCTGCCAATGGTGTAACCTAAATACTTGGCCTCCTCCAAACCAATGGCACATTTCTTGGGGTTGGCAGTAAGGCCTGCTTTACGGAGGGAATCCAAGACAGCCTGAACTCTGTGCAGATGAGACTCCCAATCTGTACTGTGTATCACCACATCATCTAAATATGCAGCCGCATACTGTTGGTGAGCTCTTAATATGCTATCCATAGCCCTTTGAAACGTGGCAGGGGCATTTAGTAGGCCAAAGTGCATTACTTTGTACTGGAAAGAACCGCCTGCAGTGACAAAAGCAGTTTTTTCCTTGGCCTGTTCCGATAATGGTATCTGCCAATACCCTTTTGTTAAATCCAATGTTGTCAGATAACGAGCAGAACCCAGCCTGTCTATGAGCTCGTCTACCCTAGGCATTGGGTAAGTGTCAAACTTGGATACCGAATTAAGCTTACGAAAATCATTACAGAACCGCCAGCTACCATCTGGCTTAGGAACAAGAACAATCGGGCTAGACCAGTCACTATTGGACTCTTCAATTACCCCTAACTCAAGCATTTTTGCCACTTCATCAGCCACAGCTTTTCGTCTAGCTTCGGGAATCCTATAGGGTTTGAGTTTAACTCGAACACCTGGCTCAGTGACAATATCATGCTCAACAACGGGAGTCTTTCCTGGGAGGTCAGAGAAAGTATGCCTATTCCTCATTAAGAATTCTTTTACCTCCTGTTTTTGGGAGGTGGACAAAGTTTCTGCAATGGTAACCTCAGGGACCAGAGGGGTCTCGTGAGTGTCCTTAGAAACACCATAGGCTGGTACTGCAATTAATGATGTCCTGTCTTTCCAGGGTTTAAGTAAATTAACATGATAAATTTGTTCTGGCTTCCTCTTGCCAGTTTGGTGTACCTTATAATTTACCTCCCCGACTCTCTCAATTATTTCAAAGGGTCCCTGCCATTTTGCAAGGAACTTACTCTCCACTGTGGGGACCAAAACTAGTACTCTGTCTCCAGGTGAAAAGACACTTATTTTAGCATTACGGTTATATATCATTTGTTGGGCAGCCTGGGCTTGGGCCAGGTTTTCTCTTACAATGGGCATAATTGACGCAATTCTGTCTTGCATTTGTGATATGTGTTCAATTACACTCCTGTGGGGTGTCACTTCCCCATCCAGGTTTCCTTAGCTATGTCGAAGAGCCCCCTAGGATGTCTCCCATAGAGTAACTCAAATGGGGAATAACCTGTAGAGGATTGGGGAACTTCCCTTATAGCAAACATAAGAGAAGGCAGTCCCAGTCTTTCCCATCTTTGTTCACTACCTTTTTCAACATACTTTTTAGGGTCTTGTTAAACCGTTCCACAAGACCATCTGTCTGAGGGTGGTAGACAGAGGTTCGCAATTGTGAAATTTTAAACAATTTACACAGTTCCTTAGTTACTCTGGACATAAAAAGGGGTACCCTGATCGGTGAGGATTTCTTTAGGGATCCCAACCCTACTGAACACATGAAGCAATTCTTTGGCAATGGTTTTAGCAGAAGTGTTGCGCAAAGGAATAGTTTCCAGATAGCGAGTGGTATAGTCCATGATCACTAAGATATATTGGTGACCCCGGGCAGATTTTAACAAAGGGCCCACCAGATCCATGGCTATTCGCTTAAAGGGTATTTCAATAATGGGTAATGGGATTAAGGGACTATGAAAATGTGGCCTTGGAGTGGAAATTTGGCAAAACAGGACAGGACTCACAGTAATCCTTTACCTGCTGATATACACCAGGCCAAAAAAATAGTAGTTTTTTTTAACACCCAAATGTCCCCCTATTACATGACCATGGGTAAGATCCAACTCACTTATTCTGTATGGTTTGGGTACCACTAATTGTTCAATCACCTCATTTGATTTTTTTGATACTTGGTACAGTAGATCCCCTTTTAAAGCCATAGGAGGATAGGATAACCTGAGCCCTGGCTCAATAGGTTCCCCATCAATTATTTTCACATTTTCTCTAGCTTTTATAAGGATAGGGTCTTTTAACTGTTCTGTACCGAAATTCTCTTTGTGTACAGTACATTCAAATAAGAGAAATTCACAACATTGTCAATAATACCTGACTCATTGGTTTCCCCACTAGGGTTTTGACCATCTTCAGGGTCCTCCAAGTCTCCTGCTAATACAGAGAAAGGGAAAGCTGGGGTTTTCTGAGGAGAATCCTCTGAACCTGTTAGCTCTGAATTTTCTATGGGCACAGATCCTTCAAGCACTGCATCAGAGCAGGGAGAAACTGATTGATTCCAGAGATCCCAAAACTGGGGAAAATCCCTCCCAATTATTACATCATGCAGCAGGTGTGGTACTACCCCTGCAGAGTGAGTCACTGTACCAAGGCCCACTTTAAACTTTAGGGTTGCTTCAGGATACTCCCGTGTGTCACCATGAATACAAACCACACCAACACTTTTTGAATGGAACTTAGGGCCTACTGAGTCTATTTTTACCAAAGGGACTAGACTACCGGAGTCTAGCAATGCAAGCAATTGTTTCGCATTCACACTCACTTTACACATTTGCTTTTCCTGAACCGGCACCGCAGTGCAAGCAACTGTAGCAAACAGGGACTGGCGTCTATTCCTGGAAGAAAAATCACATTGCATGGGATCATCAAGCAAAGGGCAATTTGCCGCAAAATGACCAAAATCATGGCAACGGAAACATTTAACATTCTCGGAATTAAACCTAAGAGTCTCAGACTTTCCAGTTTTTGCCAAAATTCTCTCCCTTTAAGGTTGATTTACTTTTACCACCACCCGTGTCCCTATGAACAGTCTTACCCATTGCCAGGGTATACCTCCCTTTCAGATGTGGCGCCCGGAATGATGCGAGAGGGGTGCCAAAGTTCTCAGCGGCAAAGTACCTTTCCATTAACTCCACAAGGTCATCTGCAGTTTTAGGGTCTCCATGGGTCACCCATTTGCGCAGGGCAACAAGAAGGGACCTCAGGTAGTGATCCAGCACCACCCCTTTAATAATCTCAGGTCCAGTCAAGGACTCTGGCTGCAACCATTTTTTCACCAGGTGGATCAGGTCAAACATCTGGGAGCGTGGAGGCTTGTCTGGGTGATAAGCCCAGCTGTATACACATTGGGCACGAAGCGCCAGGGTAACGCCAAGGCGGGCCAGAATCTCTTTTTTCAGTTTCTCATAATCCTTGGCAGTAACAGAGTCAAGATCAAAATATGCTTTTTGCAATTCACCGGTTAGCAGGGGTGCCAAAAGACCTGCCCACTGCCCTTTAAACCAACCCTCTCTTTCGCCGGTCCGCTCAAATGTAGTGAGATATGCCTCTGCATCATCCTCTGGTGTCATCTTTTGGAGGAAGCGGCTTACATTGATTTTGGGTACATTGATATGTACTGCTGCAGGTGGCTCCTGGGGTCTCTGTGCCAACTGTTGGATCAGTCCTGCAATATTATACTGCCTTTTGTTGCTTTATTTTGTGCCAGAGCACCCTCCACCATATGTAAGGGTTTGGGTAGCTGGGATCAGTTTTCCTGGGGTAACACAGCCCACGGCACAAGCACCACTCATGAGAGTGTAGTCTCTTTTTAGCAGTTTATAATCTCTTGCAGAAAAAAACAAAACAATTCAAAATAAAATCCTTGCCACTTAATGGGCTTCTAACTAATACAGGTCAGTTTTCCTAACTAACCAGGAGAAGGCCTACTGCCTGTCTCCCCAAAACAAAGAACATACAGGAATATATATAATCCCAAACCTTTTGGTGATTTCAATCCCTCTCACACAGGCATCTTTCCTGTGTATTTTCCCCAGCCAGGATCTCTCCACTCTGGCTTGAGCTGCCTCTTTAATTAACCACCTGAAATACCTCAGGACAACTCAAAACACCCGGGCTGGATTAGCAGTCCCGGAACCACTCTGTTAGGAACCTGGGACATAAATAAGCTCCGTCTTGGACTTTCCCAGGTATCCTAGTAGTGACCTCACCACTAGAGAGATAGATAGATAGATAGAGATATATATACAAATACGTTTGGGAGTTTTAAGTATGCAAAAAGTTTGGGAGTTTTACTTTGAAAGCAGCTAGTAAGTTGCAGGTAAAACTTAGTCCCTTTGTAAAATGTATAATTAAGCAATTGAATTCTTAATGAATCAGATAAAATTGAGCGTAGGACTGGCCAGATATGGGATGACTTTGACGTAGTTGGCCAGCTAAATATATTGCAATATATGGACAAACAATCCCTGTTTTGTTTAAAGGGTAAGGCATTTTTCAGTAGCAGTATGCACAAAATGTCTCTGTCTTAAATATATTGATAATGGGTTGAGTGCAGAGGACTCTTGTATTTGTCTATATGTATTTTGTGGTCACAGCCTCATTGCAACCCTGCCTAATGTTTTTTAAAAATTAGTGGTGAGCACAACTTTCCATTGTTTGTTAAAACATGTTCCAAAGGTTAAAGGGACCATCTGCCATTGACTTTTACATGATTTTGACAGGTTTTAACTGGAGTATCTTCAAATTTGTTAGCAGTTTTTTTTCCTCTTAAAAAACTCGTAACTAGTAATTAACAATTTATATACCCACATATAATATAATAAAATATAAATTGTTAAATCATCACAAGTACTTTTATCCTTGATAAAGGCCCCAATGCGGGCCGAAACATTGGATGCACGGTGATATTTGAATAAAAACACGATTATTTAATTGAACTGGAGTGCTGGTCCATCCTTCGATTATTGTACAATGCTATTTTGACCAAGCACCCGTGAAAACATTTGAGTGGTTGGAGTGCAGGTACTCTTGGACATATTATACATTTGGGGTATATTCTCCTTATTTGTACCTTTTTGCACCCCACGAAGAAATTTGGAATACGGACCTCGTGATTTGGAAGATGGCAACCAGAGGAATGCAACTACACAAGGAGAAAACTTTAGAGAGGAAGTGCAAAGGATCCTATTCTCCGAGTCATATGAGGAGACCTTCGGCAACTTGGGAGCTAAGGAAGTTTACCACGAATTGCTCAGATTAAAGAAAAAAGAAATCAAGCTACATTTGCATGGTGTTTCTCTGTCAGACTATTACAGGAAGAATAGGATTCCTAGAGGCTTCCGGATCAACAGCACACCTACTCTCGGGAGAACTAACCCTGCTTTCTGCGCACGGTGGTGCCAGATTTTGGATCGCTGCTCACTTGATCTGATGCTCCTGGTTGTCGAGGAGGTAGGCTGGGAGTTGAAGTCTGTGCGAAGTGATCTCTCCAGCTTCGAATCTGCACACCGAGGGGGCCCTGCAGAGTGACAAGGAAACGGATTGGCTGGGACGTCTCCAGGAGCAGACCGGGAAATACAGAACTGAGCTGCTCGCATTCAAAAGCGCTAAACGGCTTAAGGTAAACCAGGACTATAAGGAGGGCACCGTGTATCGCTGGCAGCAGAGTGGTGTGACTAGGAGGAAGCATGTTGAATGGAGATCGCAGTCAGCTGCAAGTGGAGCATCGGAAAGTGAGGGTGAAGGAAGCGCCTTGGGATCACCACAAGCATGGGCGCATTTTTTTGGAGAGCGCCAGCAGGAAGGCCGAGACCCTGGAAGGCCACCCGCCGCGGCGGTAAATAGAGCGTCAGCAAACACAATATCACGGAGACCACAGGAGGGGCCCAAAAAGAAAGCCTGATATTTAATTTATCAGCATACCAACTAACGACACTGGAGGAACTGCTATCGATGTAATTGGGATACATTCTGATGGTCAGTGGCAACTCCTTTTTGCATACTGTGGATAATTTTAAATTCACAAGACAAGTGAGACTTAAGGAGAAATATGCCCAAGACGTAATTGAAGCCCATATTGATCCCAATAGCTACAGTGGTGTTATAGAAGCAAACACTATGGCAGCTCCCCCTGATACAAATTTGGTTAATAGGCACATGAGGACCCCTGAGGGGGCAGTTTCTACCCTGAGTAAATTTAGACCTAAAAGCACATACGACCCAGTAAGTGCCAATGCATCCATTAAGACTTTCAATCGTATGTTAAATGTGGATATGTATGATATGTATGTATATGTAAATGTGGATATAATACACAGCGTAAATTGAGGGGCAACTTGACTGTAGCAGAAAAAGAAGCTATTAAATCCTTAAAACAAAATAAGGACATTATCATAAAGACTGCGGATAAGGGAGGGGGAATTGTTGTCATAAATTATGTGGACTATAAACATAAACTTTTGTCCCAATTATCTGATGTGAGCAAATATGAAAAATCATCTTCTGATCCCACAGAGCAGTTTTATAAAGAATTAAAGATGATGTTGGAATTTGCTGTGCATAGTGGGTGGATCACTGGACATATGTTTGAGTATTTTTTGCCAAAACATCCAATCAGACCTATGATATACACGTTGCCTAAAATCCACAAAAGTTTGCAAAAGCCGCCAGGCCGTCCAATAATTTCCTCGAATGGTTCTTTAAATGAAGGCATTGTAGCGTTTGTGGATTGTTTATTGCAACCGTGCATACAAAATATATGTAGCTATTTGAAAGATACGAATGACTTTTTAAAGGTGATTCGGAGGATAAATTTTCCAAATAAAGATATTGGTGACAATGGACGTGCAGAGCCTCTACACCTACATCCCATATGATGCAGGTGTGGAGGCAGTGCGGGAATTGGTCACGAACAATTCTTTATATTCAGGACCACCTATTGAGTTCATGTTGGACTTACTCCGGTTCATCTTAGATAAAAAATTATTTTAAATTTGAAAACAGCTACAACGCACAGGTACAACGCACAGGTACTGCAAGGGGGTCGAAAGTGGCCCCGGCCTACGCGAATGCTTACATGTATAAATTTGAAATGGACCATATATTGAGTGATTTACTGTTTAGAAAACATGGCGCCTTCTATAGACGATATATAGACGATGTCTTCTTTTTATGACTGGGATCAGTAGATCATTTGCATACATTTGTGGAACATCTAAATTGTCTGGACAATCCAGTAAAATGTACAGCTAAATATGATACACATAAAATTGATTTTTTTGATGTAAAAGTATATAATAAAGATGCTGAAGAACTGAAAACATGTATTAAATTAAAACCAACGGACAGAAACACATTGGTTCACTACCATAGCAACCACCCGAGGCATCTGCTTAATCCGCTACCTAAGTCGCAGATGCTTAGGGTGGTACGCATTGATAGTGATTTGACTAAGAGGGAGGAGGATCTCACTAATATGTGTAAAGAAATTTTGGATTGAGGTTACCCAGAGAAATTGTTGATTGATGCAAAGGAATGGGCCCTTTCACTTAATCGTGAAGACGTACTGCAGGAACAGGAGTCGAAATGCAAGCATAAGGGCAAAGGTAGCGGTAACGATCTTTATTATGTGAGCTGTTATGGTCCGCATAGTACAGCAGTTAAACAAAGTGTGACAAAACATTGGCCGATTCTAACTACGGATGAGACCCTAACTAAAAAGATGCCCTCCAAACCAAAATTCAGCTATAAGCGAGGGAGTAATTTGAAGGAGATAATAAGTCCCTCAGATCTGACAAATAAATACCAGAAACCCCAAGCTCAGCACTTTTTACTCCAGAGGCCAGGGGTATACAAATGCAATGGCTGCATATTATGCAGAGCACTGATTCTGGGTTCTCTCTTTACCCACCCCCATACGGGGAAGAAATATGCCATCAGGCAGAGGATGACTTGTGATACCACCATGGTGGTGTATATCATTAAGTGTCTGGAAAAGAAGGTAGTGTACCAACACCCACGATTCAAGGCCTGTGCCACGGCCTCTGTCCCTTAGAGGCTAGAGCAGCTGCAAATTCTTTCAGGTTGTGGACAATCAGGCTCAACAACTGCAAATACTGTGTTGCAAGTTTATTTAACACAACATGTTTCGAGCGGTGGCTCTTTTTCAAGTGTTAGGACTAACACTTGAAAAAGAGCCACCGCTCGAAACATGTTGTGTTAAATAAACTTGCAACACAGTATTTGCAGTTGTTGAGCCTGATTGTCCACAACCTGAAAGAATTTGCAGCTATCATTAAGTGTCCCTGTGGGCTAATTTACTGTGGGAAAACCACCAGACAATTTAAAGAAAGAATGGCAATGCACAGATCGAGCATAAGGGCAGCATTGGATCCGGATAAAATAGAGAAAAATAAAAATAAGAAGCAGGATATTACACAGCAGCTCATTGGGCAGAGGTTAGACAGTCCAGCATCGTTCAGGTGTATGCCGATTGAACAGATCCCCAGAAAAACTATGAGAAAAACTATGAGACTATGATAATATATTATTAAGAAGGGAAGCATTCTGGATCCCTGAGTTAGATCCCAAGGGTCTTAATGGACAACAAGCTCTGGGTTGTTTTTTAGTCTAAATTGGTTTTTCTCCTTTTTACTAAACAGCACCTTATGATTCTTATTGTAGAAAAATAGATAACATGTATCCAGGTATTTGGTATAGTCCTGATAAGATTGATACATATGTTTCAAATGGTTGAGATAAGGTTTGTTTTTATTTATAGGTGCTGTTACAGTGTATCTGATGTTTCTGGAATCAACATAAGCAATATGTAACAGTTTTTCATTTTTTTGGATTAAGTACACAGAATTTGTATCATTACAATTTGGTGACGGAATTTGTATCACTACAATCTGGTGACACCTAGTGGCACAAAATTATAAGGTACTTTTAAATGTGTATTTTTTTATATATATTTTTAGCTATGTTTTTTTAACCATGTATTTTTTATCATGTGAATTTAATTGCACTAAATGCTTATGGCACATTTTGATGATGTCATGATGACACCCATTTTGGAGGGGATTGTGGGTATATAAATTGTTAAATCACCACAAGTACTTTTATCCTTGATAAAGGCCCCAATGCGGGCCGAAACATTGGATGCACGGTGATATTTGAATAAAAACACGATTATTTAATTGAACTGGAGTGCTGGTCCATCCTTCAATTATATCTATATCTATATCTATATCTATATCTATACACACACACACACACACACACACATACATATACATACATATATACACATACATATATACACATACATATATCCTGTTTTTAAGGATATAGCAAAATAGCAATAATTATAAACTTCTTAATAGATATTAAGAAGTTTATAATTGTTGCTATTTTGCTATACTGTTTCCCGATCATGATGTTTTTATCTTTTTATATGGTTGGATTTGTCATAGCAAGGTATTACAATATTTAACACACTGTACACATTTTTGTAAAAAAAAATTTAAATAATCTTTTAATCTTGACACATGATTATTTCTATAATCAGAGATATTGCCACATGATATAGGTTTTTAGACACCTAAGGGGTGTCAACATATTTATTCACCAACACACTTGTGGACAGGTGGTACTTGTTACTCACTCTATGTGTTTTACATATTGATGTGCTGATTGGATATTATGATTATTTAGTGAATTATTTCACTTCCTGTTTTTCATCCTGACAACGGCTCTATGAGAGCTGAAACGCATTGATGCACCATACACGAATAAATACATTTTGAAATACATCTGATGGTCAATGCCGTGAGTGCTTTCTTTGAATATATATATATATATATATATATATATATATATATATATATATATATATATATATATATATATATGTGCCGGATAATTCTTTTCTTTGTGGATATCATTTCTTCCTATGAAGTATAAAGGGGTGCTAGAGGTACAGCTACAAGCAATAGGTAATGTCCATCAACAAGTACTGGAAAATCCTCACTCAGGACCCACATTTAAAAAAATGAAAGGACGGAGCTTGGGCTTCAGGCTTTCCCCTAGTCTCTTTACTGACATCATTGTCACCAGACCAACTCATTGGCTAGAGACTAAGGAGTGTTATAGATGTGGGGTTTCCCGTTGTAGATCTTGCAGGTACACGAGACCCTCCAAGGATTTTGTTGGTAGGTATAACTCTAGACGGCACAAAATCCATTTTTCTGCCAATTGTGGCACTAAATTGGTCATTTATCTGATCACCTGTATATGTGGACTTCAATATGTCGGCAAGACTAATAAACCTGTCATAAAGCGCATATCTGAACATCTGAACTGTGTCTCTAGAAGAGACAACAGCTCAGCCGTAGCTAAATATTTACTTGATAAACATGTGGGTAATCTGTGTATATAGTACAAAAAGGAAAAATTGTGAGAGCACTCCATGGCTTCATAAAAATGTACTAAAATACATTGGAAGTGCTACTGATCTGGCCAAATTAACTACAGACATAGAAAAAAAGAAAAATTGATCAATGCACATTCCTTTGTCCCCTATCATATCAGTAATCTATGCAGATGCATGTATTTACAAAGACAGGGGTTTTTTTAGTTACAAAATTATGATCATAAGATTGATAAGCCACCATACCACGTCAAGGTAAAACCCATATGGCGGTCCCTAACTATTTCCCTCTGGTCATAATTTCAAATGCTAAAGCCTCCCGGCATAGGAGCATTACCTGAAAAATAAGGTCTCCCGACCTGGGCATTGGTTTTCATCATAGGGCTTAGTCCTCCCCTGCCATTAGCTTTCAAAGGGGAGAGATAACCTCCCCCGCTTGCAGCTTTTGAGAGAGAGAGAAACCGCCCAGACCAACACCCATTTCCAAAGGAATTGTTCCACCATTTAAAGAGACAGGTGTGGGGGTGCTACAACCACATGGAAGCCTGGCCTGCAGCTTAGCTGCTAAACTTCCAAACAGAATAAATCTGCTACAATACAAAGTACAAAAAGGAAAAATTGTGAGAGCACTCCATGGCTTCATAAAAATGTACTAAAATACATTGGAAGTGCTACTGATCTGGCCAAATTAACTACAGACATAGAAAAAAAGAATAATTGATCAATGCACATTCCTTTGTCCCCTATCATATCAGTAATTATCTGTGTATATATTTTCAAGTTGTAGATGGAGTAGTGTCTAATGTCCGCAAGGGAGACATGGAGACCTCTGTTTTGAAAAGAGGCATACTGGATTTATACTTTACATACTATAGTACCGCACGGTTTGAATAGAGAATGGGAGTTGAGTTGTTTCATTGATCAATAACTATAATTTAGAAATGTGTCCTTTGTTGGTTCCTTGTTATGGCTCAACCTTATTTCCAGTTTATGGTCTCTTTGTATTTATTTGAAATCTGATGTATATAGGGCCTTTTGATATGATTTCTTAACAAGTTCAGGCCCTTTATATTATAGGGTTTCCCCATAGACCTTTTTGGATATATTCAGTAAATACAAATATAATATTTAATATTTAAAACTTGAATCGCATATATTCTTGGATCATGTACTTTGATACATCCCGATCATATATTATATTTATATTTGAATTGCATAATTAGTATTAATATTATTACTTTGGACTAACTTTATATGCATTTCATTTATCTGAGCTGTTTATTGAATCTATATGGTTACATAGTTAGTTACATAGTTAAATTGGGTTGTGAAAAAGACAAAGTCCATCAAGTTCAACCCCTCCAAATGAAAACCCAGCATCCATACATACACCCATCCCTATTTTTAATTAAATTCTATATACCCATACCTATACTAACTATAGAGCTTAGTATCACAATAGCCTTTGATATTATGTCTGTCCAAAAAATCATCCAAGCCATTCTTAAATGCATTAATAAAATCAGCCATCACAACATCACCCGGCAGTGCATTCCACAACCTCACTGTCCTGACTGTGAAGAACCCCCTACGTTGCTTCAAATGAAAGTTCTTTTCTTCTAGTCTAAAGGGGAGGCCTCTGGTACGGTGATCCACTTTATGGGTAAAAAGGTCCCCTGCTATTTGTCTATAATGTCCTCTAATGTACTTGTAAAGTGTAATCATGTCCCCTCGCAAGCGCCTTTTTTCCAGAGAAAACAACCCCAACCTTGACAGTCTACCCTCATAATTTAAGTCTTCCGTCCCTCTAACCAATTTAGTTGCACTTAGTCTCTGCACTCTCTCCAGCTCATTTATATCCCTCTTAAGGACTGGAGTCCAAAACTGCACTGCATACTCCAGATGAGGCCTCACCAGGGACCTATAAAGAGGCATAATTATGTTTTCATCCCTTGAGTTAATACCCTTTTTTATGCAAGACAGAACTTTATTTGCTTTAGTAGCCACAGAATGACACTGCCCAGAATTAGACAACGTGTTATCTACAAAGACCCCTAAATCCTTCTCATTTAAGGAAACTCCCAACACACTGCCATTTAGTGTATAACTTGCATTTATATTACTTTTGCCAAAGTAATTGATTGGAATATATATCTATTTTTTGAAATATGATGGTACTTTTACAAATATATTATAGTAACCTTTCTCTCCTCCCCAGTCAAATGAGTTAGTTAAAGAAATATGATAACATCAGGCATAATATTTTGTGAGATTATATGCTATGGCATGTACACATGTAATTACATATCTTCTGCAAGCTGTCAGGCACGCCTCTTGGCTCATACAAGGGTTATGCATTCTGCTTCCTTGTAAGTGACTTCCAATTGTAAATTTGTACAGTACAATTACATGAATGCCACTAGAATCACATGCTTTGTCAGTTGTTTCCCATTTAATTTCCTGGTATGTTGCAAACATGCAAATAGCTGGGAAGTCTTGAGAATGAATCTTACTAGATGCCAGAATGAGGGCCCTCTTAACCTGCGAGCCACATTCAAATGTTAAAATGAGTTGGGAAGCAACACAAGTATGAAAAAGTCCCTGGGGTGCCAAAGCAGAGCAGTTCTTAGCTATTTGGTAGCCAATATGTGGACTGTAACCTACAAGAGGTTCTGTTTGGCAGTACACCTGGTTTTTATGCAACTAAAACTTATCTCCAAGCCAGGAATTCAAAAATAAGCACCGGCTTTAAAGGGGAAGGAAACCTAGTCGGCGCAAACCCCCCACCCCCCCTCCTGTTTGTTGCCCACCCTCCCTCCTCCCCCCTGGCCTACCCGTCCCGCTCAAGCTCTCTTAAATTTACGTCACATGTTGATTTAAAAAGGATCAATTTTTTGGATGTGTGGGTCTATAAAAATGATGGCAAAATATCAACAGATTTGTATGTGAAGCCCACGGATATTCTATTACTATATTCTTCATTTCATCCAGCCCATGTAAAAAGGTCAGTACCAAAATCGCAGTTTGCACGTGTCAAGCGGATAGTGTCCGAAGAAAATATTTTGGAGAATAGGCTGGATGAAATGAAGGATAAACTAACTGCTAGGGGTTACCCTAAGAAGGCTTTAGAGAGATATAAAGGTGAAATAATGTCTCAGACTGGAAAGAAAATACCAAAGCAAAGAGATAGATTGACTTTTGTAAGTTGTTACAATGTTCTGTCTAAAGAAGTGGGAAAAATAATCAATAGACACTGGGATATCTTGAAAGTAGCCTGCCAAGGGATCCCTGTTTTTCAAAATCCACCAATATTGTCATTTAAGAGGGCACAATCCCTTAGGGACAAACTAGTGCGAGCTGATATTGGAGCAGGAAGGCCGCTGAGACAGGGTACACTCTGTGGTACAAAGAATGGTACCTACCCATGCCTCTCATGTAAACATTGTAATAGTTGTATTAAAGGGGATAGCATATACCACCCACACAAGGGCACTATATTTAAAATCAAAGGATATTATACATGCTTGTCGACTTTTGTAGTCTATGCAATAAAGTGCCCATGTGGCCTAATGTATATCGGGCAAACTACCAGACAGGCTAAAGAGAGAATAGGTGAATAGGGATGTAGCGAAGCGCCGCCGATGTGTTCGCGAACGCCGTTCGCGAACACCGGCAAAAAATGCGGACAGTTCGCGAACTTCGAACATCCGAAAATCGTTCGATTCGAACGATCGAAGGATTTTAATCGTTCGATCGAAGGATTTTCGTTCGACTCGAACGATCGAAGCCATTCGATCGAATGATTTCATTCGATCCAATGGCTTCGATCGTTCGATTCGAACGAAAATCCTTCGATTTTAGCGGTCGAAGGAATCGAATGGTCGAATGGTCGAACGATTTTTGTTCGAATCGAACGCGAACTCGTATTGGCGAACGTCGCGCGACGTTCGCGAACATTCGGCGGACGCGAACAGTCGAAGTTCGCGCGAACTAGTTCGCCGGCGAACTGTTCGCTACATCCCTATAGGTGAACATAAATCGGATATCAAGAGAAAGATATTACAAAATCCTGTAGCTGGTCATTTTATAGAAGCAGGACACTCTGTTTCCCAATTGCGCTTTCAGATTTTGCAACAGATTCCCAGACCCAGGAGAGGAGGTGATAGGGTTAAACAACTATTAAAATGTGAGGCAAATTGGATCAGGAAGCTTGGCACCCTCATGCCTGGTGGTTCGAATAAGGAATATGACTTGTATCCTCTGTTGTAAATATGACATTCTGGTTTTTTAAAATTGATTTTAATATGACACATTGCTTTGCTTCTCTTTTAGAGACCACAGGATACTATTGAAGCAACAAAAAGCTAAGTTAGCCTTTATGTAACAAATAAGTGAACTTTAACATTGTATTTGGAAAATGTAATTATAATTGTAATTGGTTACAGATGGTTACTGCTAAGCTTAAAATATACTTGGTGGATAAGTACAACCACTAGAGGGCATTGCTAATGTGGGTATTTAAAGGAATAGTTCAGTGTGAAAATAAAAACTGGGTAAATAGATAGGCTGTGCAAAATAAAAAATGTTTCTAATATAGGTAGTTAGCCAAAAATGTAATGTATAAAGGCTGGAGTGAACAGATGTCTAATAAAACAGCCAGAATCCAACTTCCTGCTTTTCAGCTCTCTAACTCTGAGTTAGTCAGCGACTTGAAGGGGGGGCACATGGGACATTTCTGTTCAGTGAGTTTGTAATTGATCCTCAGCATTCAGCTCAGATTCAAAGGCAACAGATATGACTCATGTGGCCCCCCCTCAAGTCTCTGATTGGTTACTGCCTGGTAGCCAGGGTAACCAGTCAGTGTAAACAAAGAGAGCTGAAAAGCAGTTCTGACTGATATGTTACACATAAAATCACTCCAGCCTTTATACATTACATTTTTTGCTAACTAACTATATTAGAAACATTTTTTATTTTGCACAGCCTATTTATTTATCCAGTTTTTATTTTCACACTGAACTATTCCTTTAAGGAGGTTACACTCTGCAGTTTTTATACTTTGTCAGCTTGAAAAAGGACCAAGAGGTCAGAAACGTTGCTGTGCCAGATGTAATTCTGAAATAAAGGCGGTTTTATTCTATGATGGGAGTGCTGCTACCTCTTTTCCATGTCGTTTGAAAGAATGTGAAGGTGAACACATCAATTGGCGTGCACCCCTTGAAGTAAGCCTGCTTAAAACTAATGCTGGATGTTTATCTATATGCTACCCGTCCCGCTGGGCAAATGCCCCTAACTTGTTACTTACCCTTCTGCGCAGGTCCAGTCCAGGGAGTTCACAGATGACATCTTCTTCCGCGCAATCTTCTTCCTGCTTTGAACGGCGCAGGCGCAGTAGGATCATTTTGCCGGTACGATCTACTGCGCATGTGCTTGACTTTTGGCGCATGCGCAGTAGATCCGTACCGGCGAGATGATCCTACTGCACATGCGCCAAAATGCCGTTCACAGCAGGAAGAAGATCACGTGGAAGAAGAAGTTGTCTGTGAACTCCCTGGACTGGACCTGCGCAGAAGGGTAAGTAACAAGTTAGGGGCATTTGCCCAGCGGGACGGGTAGGCCAGGGGGGAGGAGTGAGGGTGGGCAACAAACGGGAAGGGGGGTGGGGGGTTTGTGCCGACCAGGTTTCCTTCCCCTTTAAGGCCACTGGGAGCAACATCCAAGGGGTTGGGGAGTAACATGTTGCTTCTGAGATACTTGTTGGGGAACAATGTGTGAGAAGGACATCACTGCTTTCAGGGCTGATCCTATCAAATGTGGGGCCCAATTGGGACCATGTTGGCGGGGCCCCTAGACAAAGTGTTGCTGGCTACTGACACACCAAGTATTTAGGAAAATAAGGGCATACAGGCAAAAAATAGAAAGGAAAGGGGCAGACAAGGTAAGAGAGTGAGAGGGATGAAATAGGGGCACACAGGGTAAGAGAGAGAGAGGGAGGAAATAGGAGAGTGGACTGGGCCAATTAGTTTGGGGCAGGCTGGGCCGATTCAGCTTGGGAGCAGGTTTGGTTGGATTGGGGGCAGGCAGGGCCTATCAAGGTTGGAGGAAAGCTGGGCCTATGAGAGTTGGGGGCAGGCTAGACCTATGGAGTTGGGGGATAGGCTGGCTTATCAGAGTTGGGGGTGGGCTGGACCTATGGATTTGGGGATGGGCTGGACTCTCAAAGTTGGGGGCAGGCCAGGCAGCATCATGTGCTGAGGGAAATATTATCTGTGCTGCCCTGTGGTGCGGGGCCCCCCGAGAGGTGCGGGGCCCTATTGGACCCAATTGGTCCAATAGACCTAAGGCTGGACCTGAATGCTTTAAATTTATACACATCCTATAGAAGAAGCACAATCTTCCTGCATTTCCAAGGACCTTTACTTTAGAGCTTGCTGCTTAGCTTAATGCAGTGGTTCCCAAACCATGAACCCCGCAGGCTGTAAAGAACAGGAGGCCCAGCCTAAAGCAGAGTTAAGCCGGCTATAGACGCAAAGATCCGATCTTCGAACGGTCGGACTTCCCCATCTCCAGACCTGCCACTAACCTTTCGGATCAAATAAAGTAGTAAAAGAACAGCTCAGCCGATCTTCTACCCCTGATAGCAATCGTATGATAGTTAGGTCCAACCAAAGCTAGTGACAGACTCCCACTGACATTGTCATATCGGCACTACATGCAGAGATATTATTGGAAGCCGGCAGAAATCTTTTAACCTGGCTGATTGACCAAACAACCGATCTCCATGGGAAGAAAAAAAGTCTGGACTCTCCACACGGTCCGAAAATCAAAACAATTGAGTATTCGTACGATCGGATCTTTGCATCTATGGCCAGCTTTAGGATCAGAGATGGGAGAATGTATATATAGTTATATGCCATTTGCATTTTTGTTTATATAGAAATGAACTTTGATAAGAAAAAATATTTTTGTAGGGTGTGCTTGTATATGAAAAGACTAAAGCCAAAATATGCAATAATGCAACTGTACCGGCATTCATTAGAGTTTGGGGTCATCTAACCATCTGTAATGTGTTTTATATGTATTTACAATATATTATATGTTATGGTACCGTTTTGCTTTGTAACTCCTTTAGGTGGAGCTATTTGAAATATCTTTGTGAGCAAAAGAAAATCAGCTTTCTTTGCCAACATATGCAGATTTTGGCTTTATTATGTGTTAGGGCTAAACTCCACGAACGACTCTTGTCGGATCCGATGCATGCGACAAGTCGCAAGGCGTCAAATATTATGAGAGTGATAGAAAAATCGCAGGTGAAACTACACACAACAAGAATGTCGGAGAAGGATGGGCGAATTTGACCCGTTTCGTTGACGCCCATTAAAGTCTATGGGCATCAAAAAAATGTAGTCACGCGGCAAAAATTTTTTGACCCACGACACCATACAAGTCTATGGGCGTCAATTTTGGGGGAAACAAAATTCAAATTTTCAATTCGGCCCTTGAAAAAACTACCTCTTATTATGTTATCTATGCGGCACCATATGGATTCATAGTTATTGCTGTGTCTATGTATATTTGGGCAGTCAACACTACCTTTTGTCATTAAATTCATGACTCTCAGCATATTATAGGAAGTAAATCAAATAAATTATGTTTTTGGTCAACTCAGTTTGTTATAAATATATGTATATACATAAAAATTGGATATAAAAGTTATAATAACCTACATTGTATTTGCCTTCATCAAAAATGTTGCATTAGAAGGTCAGATAACGCATCAGAATGACGTGTACAAGCTACATATAGCATACAAGTTTTGTTAGGGTAACACTTACAATAGAAATTAGCTATAAAAATGGCATGTGTTTGGTTGCATTTCAGTTAAACTCATGTATGCGCAAGGAGTTATTCAGCAATATAAAGAAGGTTGGACACTGGATGAGATATATCATCAGTATTAAAGATGGCCATACACGCATAGATATGTTGTATTATATTCAGTGCTTGTATGGTGGGAGACAAGTTGACCGATATCGACAAAATACTTGGATATCGGTCAGCTCGTTGATCAGCCAAGGCAGAAAATTTTCATTGGGTGCCTATTAAAGGAAAACTATACCCCCCCAAACAATGTAGGTCTCTATTAAAAGATACTGAGTAAAACAGCTCATGTGTAAAACCCTGTTTCATGTAAATGAACCATTATCATAATAATATAGTTTTTTAGTAGTATGTGCCATTGGGTAATCATAAATAGAAAATTGCCATTTTAAAAAATAAGGGCTGCCCCCTGAGATCGTAAGATTCACTGTGCACACATACAAACCACATGTAGGTCACATGAGCCAATTAGCAGAGTTCTGCCTTTTGCTTCCTCACTTCTTCCTGTTACAGTTAGTGTTGTAGTATTTCTGGTCAGGTGATCTCTGAGGCAGCACAAATAGAGTCATGAAATGGTGGTTCAAGGCAAGAGATGTAAAAGGGCAATATTTATGTAAATATATATTCCAGTTTGGTAAGGTTCTTTAATATGTCATTCAATTTGATATAAACTATCTGTTGCTTAAGTATTCATTTTGGGGGTATAGTTTTCCTTTAAGGAGCCTGCTTATCGGCCAGGGTTTACTGCTGAATCGTCAGCTAGAAGTTTTTTATCTTTATATCTGACGATTTAGCTCACATTTAGCTTAAACAAATTATCTTTCCTGCAACCATAATAATTGTTACATGTATGTTCACCTTAAAGGAACATTAAACACAAAAAAATTTAAGTTTTTAAAAGGAATGACCATGTAATGTACTGTTGCCCTGCACTGGTAAGACTGGTGAGTTTGCTTCAGAATCACAACTACGGTTTATTTAAACAAGCTGCTGGGTAGCTATTGGGGCAGCCATTCAAGCACAGTATACACAGTTAATAATAGATGAGTTCTGAAGAATCCCATTTTATTCTACAGAGCTTATCTGTTATCTGCTGTGTACCTTATGCCTTTTTTGAATTTTTTAGCTTTGAATGGCTGTCCCCACGGCAACACAGCAGCTTGTTTATATCAACTATAGTAGAGTTTCTGAAGCAAACACATCAGTTGTACCAGTGCAGCACAACAGTACATTATATTCTCATTTCTTAAAAACACTTTTTTGGTGTTATTGTTCCTTTAAGACTGACATTTTCAGTTTATCATTGCAGTCAACTCCACTCATATGGGAACATATGTTGATACGGTTATTATTCTTCTTTATGTTTGCAGTCTTATTATTTTCCAAACAGAATGATATTAACACATTTTCTTATATAGCTTTGGTGTCTTTATAACACATTTTGCAATATATTTTCCAATCAAAGTATTTAAGGAAGACAACAAGGAGAAGTTACCATCCCAGTCCCAGTCTTGAGAGTCTGGCTCAGGAGTTAAACTTACATCTTCATATTTTACTTCATGGTGAACTTGGTGACTGGAAAAACAAAATCATTTTAAACTTACTGAAATATTCATCTAGTGCATCACTTTAAATCACACTTAGGGGCAGATTTATCGAATTTTTAAATTTGAGTTTATTTTAGTGTAATTCGACTAGGGAATAGTCCAAATTAGATTCCAGTTTAATAAAAAAAAAATTGCATTTCAAAATTTATCATGTAATGTCCCTTTAAGAATTTGAATTCGACTATTCGCCATCTAAAACCTGCCAAATTTGGCATTTTAGCCTATGGGGATATCATACAATCAATTTTGTTGGCAGTACATGTTTTTACGCAACTAAAGTTTACCTTTAAGCCAGGAATTTAAAAAGAAGCTCCTGCTTGGAAGCCATTGGGAGCAACATCCAAGGGGTTGAAGAGCAACATGTTGCTTACTAGCTATTGGGCCAAATACTACTGTATAAATAAAAGTTAGGAGACAGGTGGAAGAAGGACCAAGCCAGAATATACTTAAAATATATGAAAATACTTTAGAGTAATTTGTGCCAAAGATGATTTATTTTGATAGGGAAGCAAATTTCTCTGCCTTTACTGTACTTCTGCTTCCGATCAGTTATATTTTGGCTCAGTAGCTTCCTATATGCAAGTCCTGTGTGCAGTTGTTGGTAACTATTAACAGTAATTTCACCCACTAGTGATAGCGGTATAGGAAGTGAGGCTGAAGAGCAATAAATTACATATCTGTGGTTTTACAAAAAAATGTCTTGCCATGCCACGATAACCTCACACAACTGTCTAAAGCTTCCTGTACAATAGGCATTTGCTGGGGACTTATTGACTTTCTCACTGCAGTTCAAGCAGCCAGTGGAAGTCTGTGCCGGAGCATTTGGTAAGTGAATAGTGATGCCTGTGTGTCTTATTTTGGATTCGTGTTGTTTTAAAAGTCCAGGGGTGCCCAAAAGGTAGATCGGGATCTACCAGTAGACCTTTAGCTGGTGATCAGTAGATCTCAAGGCACTGTCAATAAACAAGCTTACCTAAAATGATCCTCCTTCGTTTCATGCTTTTCATTCAGATATTTAAATATAGCAATATTAATTCTCTCATAAATATAATATTTAAGTAATATTTACATGGAACAGAATGCCAACAGTGCTTTTATGGATATAGATCATAATGGGACAACATTACTAAAAGTAGTAAAGTATGGGCACTCCACTTTTAGTTAAATAATGAATATATTATGGGGGGGGTGAATTAAGGGATGCAGTTAATAATAAATGGGAGGACAGGCAAACATAGTAAGGAGCCTTTAGATTTTGTTGTGTTATATAAAGCACATTATGCATGCACATGAAAGATAATCCAAGAAATTTTTTTTCCTAGCCCAAGGCAGACATAGACAATAGATAATCTAGCCCAGCTTGAAGGGCAGCTATGATGACACTTTGGATATTCCGAAAACTAAAGCAGAGACAGTTAAAGATGCATGAAAACATCTGATATAAATATTGTAGGGCCAGCAGCTGTTTACGGCATTTAGCTTAAGTGCTGACAGTACGTGATGGGTGAATAAAAAAAAATCTGCCGCGTCAAAAAAATTTGGCAGGCCATTGACTTTAATGCATTTGGACAAACTAGGCACCTATATTAAAATTGTCGCTGGCATATAAATAATTTTCGTGAATTTTGCATGCAATTTGCAAATTTTTTGCAAAGTGAAATGGGACAAATTGGCCCACCATTACTGCCAGTCAGTAATAAGATTAAACTGACTTTCTTATGCCCACTGGTAAGACTAAAATACATTGATCATCGGTCATGAGTGTATTCAGATAGTTCACAAGGGACAATATTTCATTGCTACTCCAGTAAAGTATTGGTCTGGTGCTGCCCTTGGCAATGGACCTGTGAGCACCCATCTGCTCATGAGTTTGACATGGAGAGGTGTGATGTCATGGTGTAGAGCGCATGTGCATGACATCACCTCTGCCCTTGTGCCGCTACAGGAACCCCCTATCCCCCCCACATCTGCTGCCTGATTTGATTGGAAAGTATCCAGCACCAGGTGGCAGCTTTAAGGAGTGTCACCTCCTTAAAGGAAAACTATACCCCCAAAATGAATACTTAAGCAACAGATAGTTTATATTAAATTGAATGACATATTAAAGAATCTTACCAAACTGGAATATATATTTACATAAATATTGCCCTTTTACATCTCTTGCCTTGAACCACCATTTCGTGACTCTATCTGTGCTGCCTCAGAGATCACCTGACCAGAAATACTACAACACTAACTGTAACAGGAAGAAGTGAGGAAGCAAAAGGCAGAACTCTGTCTGTTAATTGGCTCATGTGACCTTACATGTGGTTTGTATGTGTGCACAGTGAATCTTACGATCCCAGGGGGCGGCCCTTATTTTTTAAAATGCCAATTTTCTATTTATGATTACCCAATGGCACATACTACTAAAAAAAGTATATTATTATGATAATGGTTCATTTACATGATGCAGGGTTTTACGCATGAGTTGTTTTACTCAGTATCTTTTAATAGAGACTTACATTGTTTGGGGGGTATAGTTTTCCTTTAAAGTTGCCACCCTAGGCACAGGCAAGGAGGTAATTTAATAAATGGTCTTAAGTTTGCTATTTGTCTAGTAAGCCATAGCAACCAATGAGTAAGTTGCATTTAGTGGTTACGGTTTTGAAACAAACATCTGGGTTAGTAAAAGTGGGCAGCCTTAAGACATTTTATTACATTATCCTTTACAGTTTCTGTGAAGCCACAATTCCTGCGCCACCGCTTACTTCAAAACTGGAGTGTAACTCCGTGGCCTAAGCCCCCCTGCAAAAGTTTTTTTCTTTTGCTACATTCAGATACATGGGAGGTGGGCTTGTCCTTACAGGACTCACTATCCAATCAGGCCTCTTGCAGGGTCAGCTTCCCCTAAAACGACTGCTAGATTGCTTGGGTAAGTGACTTTATGATTATGATAGCAGTATACAAGACATTGTAGACATATAAAAATGTTAAATATAAATCTTTATTATTTTAATGTCATCTGGCAGTGTGTCTTGCTCTTGCTGGTGCAGAGCCCCATCGCACATGAAATGCTCACGTTTAAAGAGGTCTTGTACATCCGAGAGTCATTCCGCCTGGAAGCAACGCTCACGTCACTGGCAGACAGTGGTGGATGAAGATGATACCGTGGATGTTATGATGAAAATGCCAGAATTTACATACCAAGATCTGGATAATGTATTTGCAGAAAGTAAGTGCAATTTGTTAGTATTGAACTAACTGAGGCATAGAATATGTGGAGGTGATGTTTTAAATGCCAGTTCTATTCAAGCAATACTGCTGACCATGGCCCATTGTATGGCAAAGTTACAACCCAGTGAATGACCAAGAATTTAAAGGAGAACTAAACCTTGAACACAATATGATGTAGAAATGCTATATTTTATATACTGGACTTACTGTCTAGCTAATTTTTTTTTATAATCTCTTCACAGTAATGATTGTACATGGTGGGATGTAATATTTAAGATTTTGTTAGGAGTGTCACATGCGCAGGTGCCCGAGAGCGACTCTTCTTCGGGCGACTAATCTCCCCGCAATGCCTTCCCGCTGGCAAGAATGGGAATTGCCAGCGGGATGACATATGTAGAGATTCATTTTCCAAAGTCGCCCGAAGTTGCCTGATGAGGAAACCTCAGGCGACTTCAGTAACCATGTGCCACCAGCCTAAAGCGCTGTGGTTGCCTTGAGCTAGTACAGAAGCCCAAAACCTAATGTATAGTATTTCTAACCTACTATATGTTAAACTTTAATTCTACTAAAGATGTGGCTCTGAAAGTTTTATAAAAATTACGTTATTATTGGCCCAGTTTGGTGGGATGAGAATTGCTATCCAATTTTGGTGCTATTTAATATGAATAGATTTACACTCCTAGAGGCTTAAGTGCAAAGCATAACATTAAATGCCACATTATATTCGCTAGTTGCACCTGCTTTCCTCCGCTGACTAAGGTACAAGGTACAAAGCACCTACACACACACACAATTGCCATAATAAGTTGCACACTGAAGCAGTTTCTGGTGACACGATCATTGTACCCACACTGTTGCCAGAAAAATGTGAATGCAATTTGCTCACTGTTTGTGCAAGGTACAGTGCATGCTACCTAATGGGGGACATTCTTTATTTTGGAATTGCATTGCATTGTGGGTAAACACATACTGGTTTGCCTTCGCTGTTAACTTTTGCTTTTTGCATATTCACTTGCAATAGTAATTGAGCTCTTGTGACTTTGTGGGTCTGATTTGTGCATTATGGACTCTACATGTGAATTTAAACTTTTTACAGTACAAAGTACCTGTCTTTAGCCCTATGGATGCATTCAACCGCTTGAATTATGTCACACACTGATGTTTACACTGATCACTCTATTTTCAGAAGGATGTTCCATTAACATGATCCAACATTGGCTTCAAGACTGCAGGTAGGTGTGGGAGGTGAAGCACAAAAATCGAATTTAACTTGTAAATCCCAAACAATATTTGGACAATGTGTGCCCAAATGGCAAAATGAATATTGTGTGCCTGTTGCTAGCGGCTATTTTGTGCTGGTGGGTCATATCATGAACTAGCACATTCAATATTCTCACCTACAAAGCGGTTTCTTATTTCCTTTATTAAACGATCAAACAGTACAGGTTTAATTACCGATTGGCTGAACCCCAGAGGAAGTCATGAACTGTCTCCTAAAATAGAATCATTGCACCAAGAAGTGCTAAATTTAGTTTCCGACACCTCTGTGCAAACTGTTTCTTGGCTCAACCTCACATCCTGTGTTTACCAGTGAATTGACAAACCCAAGTCCTGTGCTGCTGCTCTATCCCATCTGCAGTGAACTAAGAGGGGGCAAGTATTAAAAGATGGAGGGATAGACGTCATAACATTTTTGGTGCATTTATTAAGGGGGTCAGTTGCATATAAAACTGGTTTACTAGATCACAATGTTGGTTCATGTGCGGAGGAAGTGCAAAATGAGCCCTGCTGCTTAGGAATAAGTGCAAACTAACAGTCTCACCCATTGCCACCCTGTGCCCAGCAGTATAACAGTGAAACTGTATGGCAATATGAATGACCTTTGTAATGTATCTAACAGAGAACATTTTTCTCTGGTCCCCAAGTATTCGAAGTGCCTTTTTGTAATAATTGATTGATCTATTAAAATGCTATCTTAGCCCAAAAAAATTATTTCATGTACACTTTCTCAGGGTGCTTCTATGAGCAGTTTTGCAAATTTACATCCAAATTTTTGTATTCGGTCTCTGCCTGCCTTATTTATCTTTTATCAAGATCTGATAAAAGGGAAGCTTGAGTTATACTTACAGAGAGAGAGAGAGAGAGAGAGAGAGAGAGAGAGAGAGAGAGAGAGATGTGATAGCCTACTTTCAGAGTGAGGAACAAGTGAGTTCAATAACACAACCGCTTCCACCTTCCAGAAGAGAGAGCGATGAAGACACCCCTGCACATGACAAATTCAGCAAGCTGAAATACTTACTCTCCTAGTCACAAGAAAACATCCATCACATGTATGCCTAGTTTCAGTGCAGATTGCAAGGCACCTGTAAGAAACACTTGGTAGGAGTACGAACCAAACCGACCTATTGTAGGTATGACCTGATTAGAATATTACAACAAGCGCAGGGCAAACATTGCACAATAAGGAACATGAGGCATGTACCATAAACATCTATATATCGGAGTGCCTAGCAGTCAGAAATGTCTTAACAGAAAACAGATCCTAAAAGAACAGGGACAAGGGCACCTGAGACCTATCTTGGGTTACAATTACTTACACCGTGTAACGTCCTGTGCTGAGGGAAACTCAACTAACGGTGAAAACACTGGTACCAATCCCCTTATCCATAAGATATTCTCTGTGGAAACCATAGCAACAATAGTACCTAAGGAATAGAACCTTGGTTGGTTAACCCACCATAGGCTAGTGAGTGGTATAACTGGGTACCCCTAAGGTTACAGATCCAAAATAACCCCAGTGAAACTAAAGGGGAATCTCATGAATCATGGAGGAAGGCTACGACCCCTGGAGAGAGGATTAGAATCACCCTCTAAGCCTGTCTGTTTTCATCCCATCTGTAAGGAACATATTTATATGTGGAAATCAACTATCCTACATATATTGACTCCATCAATGAAGCTGACCTTAGGACTGGAGAGGCCATATGGATGTTCCAGTAAGTGTCAGAAGGGCTTCTAATCCACCAGACTAGAGCCTTGCTGGGTCAGATGTTTCAGGAGAGCATCCGGAGAGGCTGAGCCTCACAACGAAGACCTGCTTTTATAGAACCTCAATGTGAAATCCGAGAACAAGCAAGGCTAATATGAGTGTCGTATCTAGAAGGTTACCTGGACAGAGAGCCCTGTGACTATGTACAATAGACCACAATGCTCAGCCAGTGTAAATGTGAAATCCTCACAGTCTAGGAAACAGTGTGACAGACTTGGACAAAAACAGGCAAACACATTGAAACATCCTGTTTGAAGCTACACAAACTTGCAGCACAGATACCTAACATTTCCTCAATGCATTCAAAAATGAAATGGATAAGGCTGGCAGATGCAGGAGATTGCACTCTACTGTAATAACTGCAAACGTCTCACATAAGGGAAGACTATGATCCTGTTCAAGATAATCCAATACGTTATAGCCTGAGGCAATGGAACAGGTAAAATACACAAGTAGGAGGCAGGTTCCAATACTGCTGGTGGCTCAAGAGGACATTGACATAGAGAGGAAAATCAGCACTCCTTGGATGTTTCCATCATCTGCTGTCTAAATGAGTTACCTATCTGGTATGGAAGAACAGCCAGCCCACTATTCTAAATACCCAATAACTAGGAGATTGGATAACTGAAGAAAATCAGCCCCAATAAGTCTGCCTTCTGGACACAGAGCATAAGCCTGGCCTTTAAGCCACAATGATGCTCCACTTTGCTGGCAGTATAAGCAAAAGGCTCCTATCCTGGACCAGTCCAATTTGTAAACTGAACAAGGTCATCTCTATTGTCTAACACACACTCTGCTAGTTGAGGACTACTATAACATGAAAATGTTAGGTCTGAAATATAGACCTTAGGCATGCGACAGCCTTATTTAGGAGAAGACCTAAAAACTCCCAGTGGCCTGATGTCTGTGCACTGCCTCTATAGGCCTCCTACCATACATGTGTTATCTGTATGACAGATAAAATGGCCCATACATCATTACACTAAGCTTATTAGTAGTAAGTGTCAAAGCATAACCCTGGGTAGAAGCCATCCCCTTTCTAGCTTGTAGGAGGCACTGACTTCCCACCCAACTAAGTGTAAAATACATACAGGGTTATTCCAGCCAAGCATAGAGAACTGTAATTCTTCTTCCTTGTCTTTGTCAGTTAGAACTTTTAGTCATGTACTATATATACTGTACACGCACAAATACCTATATATTCACATATATACCCACACATCGATGGCCCACCTATAGATGCAGACATTTATGTAGCTTTGGTAGACTTTGTCTTATGGAGCCTATACATGTTACATTGCATTAATTAAGCATTCTTTCCAAAGGTTTTTGGGCTTCTTAGCATACACATGTATTCTCCAGGTGACTGTAGATATCATAACCATGTTGGAGCATTAGAATCCCCCATGCAGGGTGTGGGCCATGGTGCTACATGTATTAAACCGTGTGCTTTATCATAGTAGATTATTACATATGCCTCGGTCAGGGCCCTGAGATACTGGTTCTGGCAGAGCACAATGCCCAACCCCCAGCAATGGATAGTAATTATACTGCACATTTGACTGGCATAAGCAAGAATTGCATGGCCCTCCATTCATGCAGGCAGTGATCTACAATACAAGGCTGCATTTACATTCAATGGCCCCAAACACTTTGTTGTGTACTTCATATCTGTGGTTATTTTTATGCAAGAAATCCTCATGACAAACGGGCTTCAGAAACTCCTGCTATGTTTAGCAAGACAATATGTGGACTTACCTACCAAAGTGAGAAACATGCCATTTAATAAATTAAATTTCCTGCTTAATTGGTTAAGACATACTTTATTATAGGAGCAATGCATTGGAATAAGACATTCAGATGTAGTATCCATGTCAGTACTCATCAGTATTAGACCCCAATCTACCCAAGATACAATCACAACCACATATAATGTATAGTTTAGGGTGGCTAATGTTTAGACTAAGCATATATCAGGACCTAGCAGCCACCCAGCACAGTGATATATATCCATTAGGGTTACTTATTCCAGGTGAGCAATAACCAGAGCATATCATACTGCAGAACAAAATAGGAGCACATAGATACAATTACTGCAACATGCAATACATAGTTTATATTAGCTGCTGCTTAGAGCAAGCATGTATCAGGACTTAGCAGCCAACCAGACCCATGCTCTGCCTCTATATCCATTAGGACTACTTGTTCCAGGTGAGCAATAGCCAGAGCATATACAGCAGAACAAAAAATAGGAGCACACAGATATAATCACAGCAATATGTAATATATATTTTAGATTAGCTGCTGATTAAGCAAGCATATATCACAGCCTAGCAGCTACCCAGCCCAGTAATCCATATTCATTAGGGCTAGTGATGTCAGGTATGCAAATGGCCCAAACTCAGCACCCTGTAGTTCATCTTAAGGTCATATTAAATTCCACTTACTTATATCCATTAGGGCTACTGGATTAAGGTGCGCCATTAGCCAGAATCCAGTATTCACAACACATCAGTGGAAAAGCATGCTAGCCCATGTATCTATTTCTATTAGGGCTTACTGGTTTCAGGACCAAACAGTGCAGGTATACATATGATCACATTGTATGCAAGCAATTAGTTAGACTTCATTACACTGCAGAACAGAATATGGACATGCTCCTTACCTGCTGCTCATTATGCAAGGCTGTAAGCAGACCCTTTAAATCCACATATTGCAGGACACCAGGTTCATTGTTAACAGGCAGATAGGCCTCACAAGGTTATGGACAATAGCAGTACTTACCTGAGGCTG